>OX030952.1:73075407-73492907 GCA_943735915.1 Pherbina coryleti | reverse complement strand
TTGTCGTTAGTACTAAGAACTAGCTTTACTGACGTATAATAATTTTTACCATAGCCGCCATATATAGCGTGTTTTAATTCCCTGCAACAAATTTTCAGTTGTTTTGCTCAAGTAGCTCTCAGCCTCCCACCAACATCTTAAATTTTCTTTTTTATTTTTTTTTATAAAGTCAAAGAATTAACCTTTACTGTAGTAACATTATTTTTGTCATAACACTTAACTCAGCGAGTAATAATATCATGAAACGTCGATAAATTTTGAAAAAAATTACCTTTTCAAGTTTTTTGGAAATATCCGTAGTAAAATGTTAAGTTGTCACCTAAAAAGTATCAATTATGATTCTTTTACGAATGCGTTTCGGAAAAACAAATCGGTTTTGAGAGACATTCAAGTAAAAAGTTATAAAAAGTTATTTATTTGCGAGTGCCGAAAACATAGGTTCTCTTCTCCCCGAAACGATTTATAAATAAACAAAATAAACTTCTTTTGGTTCACTGGGTTTCTTTTTATCAAATTGTTAACATAAAAGTTGTGAGCCTAACCAATATTTGATTCAATGGAAATATTTTAAATTCGCAGACAGTTTATTGTTGTGGGCAATAAAAAATAAGTGGGTTGGTTTCCGCGAAAATAAACATATAAGAAAAAAATTTTCCATCACGTTTTTGGTGGATTTTGTTTATGATAGCTAGGTCGGTGGCTTCCCAAAAGCACTGCGAGCATATAAAGTACACGCCTCAAGAATGAATGATAAAAACCCGAACAATAAACAAGATAAGTTTTAAATGTATTAAAGATTTTAATTGCCAAATTCGTCACAACTAGCTTCTTTATTTAATAACTTTTGTAGTGAATAGCACAGGTTTTATCTGGTTTGCAAATGACGTTGTAGAACCACCATTACCATCGCCACTTATGTTTAATAGGATTTGTTGTTTTGGCACAAGGAACGTGCAAACATGTTAACATGTATACATTTGTACACATTTACACATGTTTCACCTGCATGACCTGATATACTATGATTGTATTCAAGGGGAGGAAGAAGGGGGCACTTGCCCGCCCCCTGGACTGGAAAAATTGTATATATTTTTATTTCCTTTGTATATACGTTACATTTTCATATCATCATTTTCATACAAGTGCACACCAATGCATACATTTGCCCTCCCCTCGAAAAATTCCTGCGGACGCTTATGATTGTATTTATTTATTTTGTCATAACATGTTTGTTATCTTGCGATAAAAAATTCATTATTTCTATTGTTATCTAATGCGTTTGTGTACATTTTTTGTTTATGCACAAGTTTAACCAAATCTGTCATGTTCATATCCCACATTTTCTAATCCAAACGTGATGTCCTAGTACCATTGCGTAAACAAAATGAATTTTTTTTTCAAAAATTGTTTTTGTCATGACAAACATTTCTTGTAGTAAGTGTGAGAGTTTGTGATTCTGGTTCTTTTTAGGTCACACTTTTGTTGACCTACAATTTTTTTTTGCAGATGTTTTACAAATTATAAATTACTCTATAAAATGAAGATGTGGGATGAAACGGGTATTATTCTATAAATTAAGTCACAAAAGTTATTACAAACAAAACTATGCCACCTGTGAGTGTACCGTCACAAAGAGTACCATTCAAAAAAGTTAAAAAAGGCTTTTTTTCAAAATGCATCGGTGAGTATATGCGGCCTGATAAAAGTTTTAAAAATTTTTTTTTTAAATAAAGTCGTCAGGTTTTAGAGGTAGCAGCTCTATGCAAGAGAAAGGCAATATTGTAGTTAGAAATTGACAAAAAATGATTCTGTGACGTCATAACGAAAATGAAAAAAAATTGTTTGGAGTCACGACACTACGGAGGCAATCGCTTAATGCAGTAAAAAAAGCAACAACAAGGAAAAAACGTTGCATATAAATGATTTTTCTTCAAAGAACAAAAGTTTTTAGCTCATGTCAATACGGATTCAGAATAGGAATGTCAACTGAAGATGCTCTACTTGATTTTTGCTCGTCAATTTACAAAGGTATTGATGATAAAAGAAGTTGTGCTGGTCTTTTTGTTGATATCACAAAAGCTTTTGACATGGTAAATCACAAGATACTAATGAATAAATTGTATAATGCAGGTTTTATTTATGATTGGTTCAATTCCCATTTAACATGTAGAACGCAAAGTGTAAAAGTAGGTGTCGATTTGAGTGACCCTCAAAACATTCACTTAGGTGTTCCACAGGGTTCTGTCCTTGGACCCATACTATTTTTAGTTTATGTAAACTCATTATTTTCCCAAACCTTTAGAGGAAAAGTCACAGCATTCGCAGACGATCTTGCGATAAGCTACACATCAGCCAGCGCCTTAAACTTGGTCGCAGATATTAATTACGATATTCATTTGCTGAGAGTCTGGTTTGCGGAACACAATTTAATTGTAAGCTGCAAGACGAAATTGATATATTTTAGCCTATGTGGGTTGTGGACTTGGTTTAAGTTGCTGGGGAGGAGCCTATCTCCATAAAATTAGACCCTTGTTAATACTACAGAAGTCTGTCCTTAGAAGTTTTTGCAAAGTTAATCGCTTTTTTCCATCGATGAGTCTTTTTAGACGTTTGAAGATTTTACCAGTAAGGCATTTATACTAATACAAAGTCCTGAAAATTTTTTTTAAAAGATCTGGGTGTATGCAGAATCCAATATCTGGGTCATATAATTTAAGGAGGAATTTGACCTCAGTTATAACTGTGCCCGCTTTTCGAACCACCCATTATCGGAATTTTTTTTCAATCTTATCTCATAGATTATTTAATAAACTCCCTGCAGACATCCGCATTGAAAGAAATTTGTATGCTTTTTTGAAGAAAATAAAATTCTGGCTTCTTAATAACATAAGTCACTCAGAAATCGAAATTTTGTTGCACTCTATTAGCTAATTTTATTGGATTATATATATTTTTATTATATTTAATTGTCTTGTTTTTCATATTTATTTCTTTTCGTGTTCTCATTGCATCATATTTTTTAGTTATCATTATTTTATTTCACCCCACAACACAATTTTAAACTTATTAATTTTAATTCTAATGTTAATTTTAATGACCGCACTGTATTAATTTTCAATGTAGTGACATTTAACACTATTTTTCAAATATACAAAATGTCAAAACTGTTCTCTTAAATTAAATGTACTAGTTATTTTAGTTCCACTTTTTAAAACATTTACTAAATAAGAGAATAAAGATTATTATTATTATTATTATTATTATTATAACTCCTTGACTATTGGCGCTATGGTAAATTTTATGGAACGACGCTCAAGCAGAGGTTTTCGTTCATTTGATAAAAATATAAAATAAAATTATCACGTCAAAAGGCCTCTCTGGGAAGACCTCGAAGTAACATAAATGCTTCAAATGCGAAAGTAAAAACACAAATAAGAAAAATAAATTAAATTAAAGTTAAAATATGTACAAGTAAAGGGTCATTACGGGTTTTGGAAAGTGCAGTCCTGACATTTGGCAGCTGTCAAATGTTAATGTCATCATGGTTCTTGTGTAGTTAAAGGCGATTATAAAATATGGAACGCTTTACTACCAAAAAACGTTTTAAAATTGTTAAGTTGTTGATTTTTGTTAAATGTTGATTTTTCGAAGAAGATTTTCTTCAGGGCTAAGGCTCCATTTCGCGCTAGTTGGGTACGTGATTAAGCAAAATTGCCATATATGAGGCTCTGATAATCGCTCCTAAGCGATGGTGGAGCAGCCTGTTGGTGTCATTGGTTCGTATTTTTCTGAAAACTATCAAGGACCAACCGTTACAGTCTATTCGGAGCGCAATGATCGTATTTTAACCGATTGTTTTTGGTCTGAAATTGAAGATATGAATCAGGAAGATAGTGTATAGTTTCAACAAGATGGGGCCACAGGCACATAACTGCACCAATTAGGGCTTTGTTGCAACAGAAATTTCCAGACCAACTTATTTCAAGATTTGGCGATGTCAATTGCCTCAGAGATCGTGTGATTTGACGCATCTGAACTTTTTTTTTTGTGGGGCTCCGCAGAATATAGTGTTTACACCAACATTCGTCAAATAATGGCCGAGCTAGTGCTCGAGTTGTGCAAAAATCATCGAAAATAAGCTTAAAGGGACAACAAAAACTACCGTTGAAGACATTTGAATGATATTAGGTATATTCTTCTTTTTTTTAGCTTTGAACTGAGGATTTTAGGTGTAATACCTATTCAGTCAAGTCTGCCTTAGTTCGAAATGGGGTGATAGATTAGTGAGTGGGAAGAGGCAATCAAGTGAAACATGTGTAGGATGTTCTAAGTGTGGTGTAAAGCCAGTGAATTTAAATCTGAGGCAAGTGTTATACCTTTACCTCAGTCAATTCAACTCATCAGGCAATCATCATCCATTAACTTTTCTACCACCAACTACAACTTCAAATCGTAAAGATTGATGACTTTTCAATTTCAGTTGATCAGAATGAGGATAGGAAATTGCAAATGCGAAAGGTTAAAGCGTAAGACCATGACCAGGCGGGGGTTCGAACCCGGGACCTCTGGGGTGGCGGTCGAGCACGCTACCTACTTGACTATCGACGCCGCCCAATGGCGGCCATGAACAGGTAAAAAAATTGGATTTTCGTATTAAAAATGCTGCTTTTAATATTATTCTGGAAGATGGTAATTATTTATAGCAATTTTTGTTCACGTTATTATCTAATTTGTATTGATTTACCAGATGAGCGCTCCTATTGGAGGGTATTGACTGAATTGGATGAAGACATTCTTGTCACTCTGTTGAACCGTTGTAGAATTTTTCACAATACTTCCAAAGCATTGGAATGGGGATCGGCGGTGCTTGCAGCATTTGAAAAAAATCGTTTTCGCCAGATGCTACGTGTGACAAGATATCAGTTTGGATTTTTACTGTCATTAATAAGCAGTATCCTTCAATTCACCAACTTAAACACGCGGCAGCAGTCTCCTACGAATCTTCAGTTGGGTATTATTTTGTACCGACTCGAAGTGTCTGGGGATAATGCGACCATTCCAAAAATAGCCACTTGGAGATGGGGAAACCATTTATAAAATAAAGTTTAGAGTCTTTCAGCCTTTCCTGCATCTCCAGTGCCCTTTTTCAGCGAAATAAACAGATTTTTTAATTTTTTTGCCGCACGATTTTTTATCCTTGTATTTTGTTGTTGTTTCCTTGCACGGGTTGCAAGATTCTGCAATTTTTGCAATTCTTACATTTTGCAAGACTGCGAGAATGTCCCTATTGTATTTCACGAATAAAGGCAAAGTTAAAACATAATGTAAGAAACATTTTATCGAAATTGTATTTTCTGTTTTTTTTTTTTTTTTTTTTTTTTGTAAACTTTTCGAAGGAGAAAATAGATAACCCTGTATTAGGAAAAGGATTTAGATAAGTATTAGAACAAAGATTGGAAAAACAATGAGGGCAAGGATTTGGATAAAAGTTAGCACCGGGAATGAGATTACACAGCTAATGTAATACTTGGGAAACTATTGGGAAAATGATAAGGACAAGAAATGAGACAAGGTTTTGAATTAGAATACACACTAAGGAAAAAATTTCAGACAAAGATTCAGAAAAGAAGTGTGACAATGATAAGAAAGGGATTTGAACAAGGATAAGGTCAGGAACTACGACATGAATTAAATCAAAAGTTTGGACAAGAAGAATGACAATTATTAGGACAACCATAAGAATATGGATAAGGATGTGAATAAGTTAGGGAACAAAGGAAAGGATAGGAACTTAAATGAGGACAAGGATAAACATATGAGGCCAATTTGTTAAGTCAGTGACTTTTTGAATAAAAGCTATTTTTCGGCAAGAATCTTTTTATTTGTCAACATAGTCTGCTTTTAAATCGATATATTTAGTTCAGCGTTTTTCCAATTTTTTTTATGCCCTCCAAATAATAGGTTTTGTCAACGTCCTCAAAACAGACGTTTGCTTCAGTGATGACCTCTTCAATCGCCTCAAATTTCTTACCGCCGAGCTATTTTTTCAGGTTTGGAAATATGAAGTAGCCGCAGAGGGCTAAATCTGGAAAATATGGTGGATGGGGTAGCAATTTGTAGCCAAAGTTATGGATTTTGCGATGACGACTACAGTCGTGTGAGCTGATGCGTTGTCATGACTGTTGAACACTTTTGTCTTCGCCAAATGCAGTCGATTTTGCTTTAAATCACTGTTAAATCTGACCAACAGCTGTGAATAATATCCGCCGGTGATCGTTTTAACCTTTTCAAGGTAATCGATGTGAATTACCCCGCATGCATCCCAAAACTTTCGCCATGACCATGTTGGCCGACAGACCCACCTTGGGCTTTTATGGTGTACGTTCACCCGGAGAATTCCCCTTTTCTGACTGACTGTTACTTGGTCTGTGGTGTCTTGTGATGTATCCATGTTTCGTCTATGTTTATGAAATTGATCAAAAACTTCTTTAAATTGTCGTTGAACAAGGCCAAACAGCGGTCACACGACTGCCTTTATGGTCGAGTGTTAACAATGAATGGATAGCTTTTTCATGTCCATATATTCATATAAAATGTGATGTATCCTCTCAGTTCAAATGCCTAAAGCCTCAGTCACTTCACGTACTTTCATTTTTCGATCGTCTAATACCATGGATTTTATCGACGATTTCAGGCGTTCTCTCTTTTGGGCGATCAGAACGTTCTTCAGAACGAATTCAGTAAGCCATTGAATTTGATGATAAAGAGTCCCCACAGTATTTATTAAGCGTTTCCTTGAATTCGGTGATGATTTTTTTGAGCAAAAGATAAATGCTTGATGAGTACAGGAAATTAACTTTTGTCTATTTTCGTCGAAACTCATGAAGTGGCCTGCTTTTAATGGCTATCAACATAAACTAATTTGACAGTAGTCTATTAATAGGTGGTACATTTAAAGTTACTACGTGGGAAGTTCAAAAAGTCGCTGAGTTATCAAATTTCTCTAGTACGCTGTCACGTCAAAACCACCCGTTTTTTTTTTTGCTTGTGCGAATCTCTAAACAAATATGAAATGAATCTCAATTACAGAATACAAAAGCGATAACACCTCATCACGAATACCTCAATTACACTGTTCAACACAAAAAAAAAAAAACAAGGTTCCGACAACGGATTCTGGTAGGAGGGACAAAACAAAAAAAATATACGTGTATTGTCGTTTAGAAAGTTTACGAATTAGTTCTATTTTAGGGGATTTAAATTTCCCCCCTTTTAAACATTCTTATAGTGAATTAGCATGGGAAACCATGTGACCCTTACATTTTCGTTATAGGATGTCGTGAGAAGATTTATGCAAAATACTACGAGGAAGATTTTTGAAGAACATTTTCATCCTCTAACTTTTCAATGTATGGGTCTTTTTTTACCCTTTTGTGGTAAAGGGCAAAGGATAACCCCAAAAACAACGGGTTAAACTATTCCACAATAATATTTAAAATAAATTTCTACTATAAGTCTCTGAATACACCAAAGCTGAACTTACAACTTAAACGCCCGAATTAAGTCAAAACTTAAAATGTGTTTAAAGGTTAATTTCGAACTTATTTAGAATTGGTGCTAAAATGTCTCACAAAACAGGCTTTTAAGGGGTTAAAATGTTCCACAAAAATGTTCCTCGTAGTATTTCGCATAAATCTTCTCAACACATCCTATTTTTTTTTTTTTTTATAGATTAAACCAACGCTCAGGGGATGCTTCCTATAAATGTGAAAGCACTGTGTTTATTTGTTAGAAGGGTGATAGTTAGTTGGAGGGTGAAAATATTGAGTAGTGTCGGTGAAGATTTGTTTTAAATTCACTCAGCGCAAAACTGCCGGGGAACACGCCCGAAGAGAGATTGTTCCACAATTTAACTGTACCACTGAAGAAATAATTTTAGGTTTTAATGGCCATCACTCGGGTATCGCACGTCGTTGAATTCGGTCCAAAAGCTCCAAATTAAATCTTGAAGCTCTTGCCGAAATGTGCGAATTGTACTCCATTTTCGGCCTAATATATGAGGTATAGATCACGCGTAGATCAGTTGGAGTGAAGTATTTCTTTCACCGTTTTAAAAAATCTAGGCTCTTGGACGCTTCTTTCGACACATCGAAAATGTGATCATTCCAACGAAGATTGGGTAGAATCGATATGCCCAGAACGCCAAGAGCTTCTGACTCCACTAGATCTACACCGTTCATATTGAGGTGGGCTAAGGGGTAATTCACTAGCTTGTGAGTAAATGGACAGCACTGGGTCTTGCTAGCATTAAACTCTATTGGGGACTATTAGCAAGTCCCGACTCGGAGATTTTCTTGGGTCATTAAGTAGTGTGTTATTTATGGTTTGCCTCTTTCTTTCAATTTCTACAGAGCTCGTGCTTTTTTTGAAGGAATATGAATGACAAATGCTGCTGTCATTCGCAAACAAATGAATTGGGTTTTGAGTCAATGACAGAAGGTCGTTGATAAAAACCAGAAACAAAATTGGTGAAAGGACTGAAGCCTGTGGTACTCCAGCACCGAACTACAGTGTGCTCACTGGACAAAATGCCGTCGACCACGACACGGATCGATCTGTACTTAAGAAAACACGCGATCCATCGAGTAATGTCACCACCAACACCCTTTGCAATTTGTTTTGACACAAGAGCTTTATGTCACACTCGGTCAAACGCCTTAGAAGTATCCAGACCCTGCTCTCACCGCAGAAGGGAACACAGTGGTTCCATTTTTCAGTTAGGAACGCCATAAGATCATCAGTAGAGCGGGCCCTACGGAAGCCATATTGACGGTCACTGAGCAAATCGCTGCGCTCTAGGTGGAAGTTTATTACGCTCTCCAAAGTCATGGAGAGCGTAGAGCATATCACAATGGGTCAGTAGTTCTCAGTGTTCGTAGCCATCGCCCTTCTTAGGTACCGGTTGAACATTTACGACCTTTAAACGAGATGGAAATACTCCTGTCCTGTAGGAAATGTTGAAAAGGTTGCGCAAAGGTCGAGTCAGTGTAGAAGCACACTTTTAGAGCACAATTGGTGGCATACCATCAGGGCCAGACGATTTGTTAATGTTGAGGTTTGCAAGGACTCTTTTAACTGCTCTCGTCCGAAAATATATCACTTGTATCGAATACGATCTATTTTCAATAGAGGGCGGTGGTTGATTACTAGCTGGATTTGTGGAATTTTTTGCAAACAATCCAGTCAATAGGTTCGCTTTATCAGCCGAGTCAGTAAAGATTTGGTCATCCTTTAATAGAGTAGGAATCGACAAAGACGTCTGATTTTTAACTCTCTTAACGAATGACTTAAATCCCCCCGACAATAAAACTGGAAAAAATTAATTTTGTTGTTCAGTGTTATTTATGATTCCGATCAATTTAGAAAATAGCCTACGTGCCTGCTGCTTAGTCACTGGATTTTATAGCAATGTCTAGATAACACCACGACTAAAAAACTTTAAATTTATGTAAAAACTTCATTGAAATATACATACAAGACCCTTCAATTCATTTGAATTATTCAATGTGTGTTGTGTTAAAGATATCGGCTTCTCTTCTTATACACGAGAAAAATGAATGAATAATACCAATTTCCAGGATAGGTCAAATTGTCTCAAAACAAGTACTCCAAAAATTCTTAGAACATTTAAGAAAATTAGGATTAAATTATTTTGCCGGATGTTTTCAACGATTGTGGAATTCGAAATATTCGAAAAATCAATATATATTAAAACATTCCATGTATCAATAATTGAAATGCACAAACAAATATCAAACGAATTTTTTCACACAAATTATTTGTTTAAGCTTAAACCAGTGCTCACCATTATCAGTGATGACTGATGGAGATATTAAAAAACGAGCAATAATTGATAAAGTGCGGTGTTTAAAGTAAGATAAGAGTTTGAAAGGCTATTAACAAAGAACAAAAAGAAAATAATATGCAGTTCAATGAAGTCCGTGTGAAGACACTAGCGATGAGTTATACTTTGGTTTGAATATTAGTAGTCTTTTGAGATATCAATCTAAAATAGTATTTTAGACTAAGCCATATTGGAATTACTACATACTTAAAGATTGGTATTTGTGAGAGGATGTCTACTGAGTAATTCTGCAAAATAGTTCTCTGAGTGGCTCAAGCTATTGAAAGTTTTTCAAATTATAATGAGTAGGTAATGTCTGGAACGATCAAATCGATTCTTATCTTGTTTGAATTTTGGTCTTTATTTGTTGAAATTGGACAAACTTATCAGATGCGAAAATTTTAATACCGCACTCTGTGAAGCTTAGCAACGGATTTTAGGAACATAGTATGTATGTTATCGAGTAAAAATCTTATCCTAACACTTGACATTTTTTTGTTTTCGATGTTCAAAGTTTATGTTTTTAACAAATTGTTTGTTTAGATTTATTTATCTTACACTCCATCATGGATAAGATCTTGAAGAATCAATATTTTTTGTTGAATAATGGCGTCAAAAAATGAAATTTCATGACACCTGGTAGTGGTACATTTAACAGCCCTAGATATGCTATGAATCTTAATGAATAAATTTTGATACTGCTTATGACTCAGTGTCGGATATTGACTTATTATGGTAGTACTTTATATAAGTGTCAAACCAAAAACCATGCGTAATTTTTTAAGAAAATTTATCTTAAGCGGTATTCAACAATCTGGCTGATTTACCATTTCAATCCAAATTAGTTAATATTTATGACAATCTCATAAACTAAAGATCTTCGAAAGCTTATTCGCCCCACTGTTAGTCTATTTTTTTCATATCTTATCATTTTAAATTCACTTTTGTCTAAAAAACCATTGACTATTTTTAAAAAGGTTTTCGATTAAATTTGGCCAAAAGATAATACTCTTCACATTTTAAGTTGAAGGTTTTAAACATAACATTTTGGAACCACTTCGGCGCATGAAATTTTTTTGGACAATAGATAATTTCGATTATTTACTGTTATAATTTCTTTGAAGCAATTTGTTAAGTTATTAAGTAATAGTTAAAAACTTTATAATTAAGTTATTTTCCATTTATAATAACTGATTAGAGTTGCCAAACCCGATTGGGTTATTCCAGAAGCAGGGATTTTTCATTTTACCGGTTTAGTGGTTATTACGAGTTGTATTATCGAAATTTTTAAATATTATTAACGTGTTTCTGGAATGGTAGTGTTAAGTTTTTCTCTTTTAATTTAAAAGTCTTTTCTTATAAAACGTTAAAAAAAATTTCCCTTAGGTTAGTGATAGCTCTAATCAATTTATGTATGAATAATACTACATTCTTGAATATATCCATTCTATTGTATTTTAAAAATGTTTGATTTCTGATTTTCGAAATTCTTTTGGTGAATAATCCTTGAAGATTCTATTATTATTATTATTTATTGAGATGCTAAGCCCTAAGGCTTTGGAACATGTTCAAAAATTCAAAAATTTGTTTGTTAACTTATATACTATACATTTCATTATACATTTTAATATTCATAGATAAAGGATTTCAGATTTAATATATAATAGTAAAAATAAATTGCCAGGTATGATGTTAGGCTGCGAACATAGTGAACGCGAGTTGCTGAGCCGAGCCGAAAAACATAGTAGAGCAATACAGTACGCAAGTCATGCATCTCTTTTACCCGAATGCGTTTTTGAGTTTCAATCGGCTCGGCTCAGCAACTCGCGTTCACTATGTTCGCAGCCTTAGGTTGTACAGTGTCCGACAAATCTAAAGCACGAAACAGACCTTATGACCATTTAATAGCATATAATTAAAAAAAGAAATTTGAATTTATTTTTTTTTATTTATTTAAAAAGGTTATGTTTTCGTTGTTATAGATAAATAAAAACTTAAGTTAAAACTTCATATGAAAATATTAAAAAAATTCAAAGATAACAAATTGCTTAAAACTATCGTGACAAAACTAAAGCACATTTCATAAAAATATAAAAAAATGGAATTTTTTCTTAATATTTTGTGGCGTATCTCTTATTTTGTATTACTGACTTACATCTGCGTGGCATGAAGTCGACTAAATTTTTTAAAATATCCTCGGAAATACTCTTCCAGGCTTGTTCTGCTTGAAAGAATAGAGAGTCCTTATTTTTGCACTTATCGCGTTCAATTTTGCCATCTACAATTTCCCATAGATTTTCTATGGGATTGAGATCTGGCGATTGAGCCAGCCATTTGAGAACATCAATCTGATTTTCCGTAAGCCACTCTTTCACACACTTGGCAGTATGCTTGGGATCGTTATCGTGCTGGTAGATCCAGTTCAGCGGCAAATTTTCTTCAGCATGAGGCATCATTACGTTTTGGAGGATGTCTTTATACATGAAACGATCCAATATACCGTCAATTCGGTGAATTGGACCGATCCCATGTTCAGAAAAACATCCCCACACCAAAACGTTACCTCCGCCATGTTTAACAGTGCCCCTTGTGTAACGCGGATTGAGCCGCTCCCCTTTTGGCCTTCGTACCAGCCTGAATCCGTCAGAACCTTTTAAATTAAATTTTGACTCATCAGAAAAAAGTACATTCTTCCATTGTTCAGTAGTCCAGTCCACATGAGTTTTCGCAAACTCCAGCCGCGCTCGTCTGTTTTTCAAGGAAATTAATGGCTTTTTTGCACTTCTGTATGTTGAGAAACCACCTTCTTTAGCCCTTCTTTGGATGGTTCTACGAGATATATTCGGGCAAACCTGACTTTGTATTGTGGTCGCCGATACAAAGGCATCCTTTTTTATTGCGCGAATGATCGCCTGATCTTCCCGTTGCGTTTTCCGTTGCCTTCCACCTTTATGGATAGTTTTTAACGAACCAGATGAATGAAAACGGCGAATAGTTCGTGAAATAACGCTATGGTGAATATTGAATTTTTTGGCAATGCTTGATACAGATTCGCCATTGTTAAAATCACTTAAAATTTTTTTCTCGAATAACGGCAGAATACTTATTACGAGCCATTCTCAAAATTAATGCACCCGAACACAAAGAATGATCACCAGCGAATGATAGACTACTTAAATAAAATTTTTAACACTCTTCTTATGCTTCTTAATCGCGTGTTTTTATTTCTAACGGTTTTTTTATTAGATATTTCTCAATGACTATTTTAAAAGCGAGAGACTAAGAAAGCGTGCTTTAGTTATGTCGAAGCGCATCAGCACATATTACAACATTTTCATAAATTAAAAAAAATGTATGTAATGACACTGACTCTTTTCTTATTTTGTTATTAAAATTTAATATTCTTATTACAATAATACCTAATTTAAACTAATCATTGGCATATTTTAACTTTTATTGACTAGTACGCATGTAAGGCAGAGCTCGTGCTTTAGTTTTGTCGGACACTGTATATATTCCGGATCAACATCTTGATATTAATAGATCAATTGTTTAGAGCAGTGCTAATATATGTGAGGCTGATTATCAAGTTCTATAATGTGTGTAGATTTATGTAAACAGGGATTAGAGCAAAGCTCACATATGCAAGGGTAGACGGACGGGGTCTACCTCCGGCATATGCCAGGCGAGACGGACATGGTCTCGCTCGGGATAATCATGTTTTAATTTCATCAGCTTGGGGTAAATTGCCAGGTATGATGTTAAGTTGCATATTCCGGATCACATCTTGACAATCAAATTCTATTCTAATGTATTTAGATTCATGTAAACAGGGATTAGAGCAAAGCTCACATATGCAAGGGTAGACGGACGGGGTCTACCTCTGGCATATGCCAGATGAGACGGACGTGGTCTCGCTCTGGATAATCATGTTTAAATTTATTCAGCTTGATAGTAATAATCCAAATCAACCTCGGTACTGGAGATAATCTAGAATCTTAAGTTTAATTGAGTACATGGATTCATTTAAAGAAATTACATCTGAAACAAAATTAAAGTTACCACAAGCACTTCTCGGCGGTTCATCTTGCAAGTAGTTAGTTCTACAAAAGTTCATGTAAAGTAACTCAAAAGATCTTCTAGGACGAATAGGAATATTTAAGTAAATTTTACATAATAAATATGGACTGTCAACATATTCATGTAGAAGTTTAACAATCCTACTAACATTAAGCATAGTTCTCCGATTTGTTAAAGTTGGAAGATTTAATAGCTGTAATCGATATTCATAAGGTGGAAAATGAAAATCAGTTCTACAGTATAAATTGCTCAAGCAGAACAGAAGAAATTTTTTCTGAACTGATTTAATGTCGTAAATGTAACAACCATATAGTGGACACCGTACAATTGAGGCATATTCTAAGATAGGCCGCACTAGTGAAGTGAACAAAGATTTCGATACAAAGGGATCATTAAACTCTTTTGCCCATCGCTTGATAAATCCTAGGGTACTATTTGCTCTATTTATTATTTTAGCTATATCGCCTCAACATTAAGAATTTACCAAATGTTTTATTTTGTAGCCCTGCTAACTCTGAACGTAAAACGCAAGCATTGTTCTCTGCCATAATTTTCTTGCGTAAAATATTTCAGTGAGTTGACGGACGCATATGCAAATGCAGTGAAGGAATTTTCAGCTTAAAACATGCAACGAATAAAAAGAACGAACGAAAATAACTAAATGAAGGAACTATGTAGTTCATTACGTACAATTCATGGTGTAATAATAATAATAAAGTGTTAGCAATTTTTGACAACACCAAGAATAGCTCTCTTTCTGTCAAAAAATTGAGATCGAAAGAGAGGAGCCGTTGATAGTTGTCAAATTGTGTTATTTGTTTAAGTTGCTAGATGATGATGTGTTATCATTTTTATAGGTTATTGTGCGAATAAAGTTAAAGTTATTAAAATATTTAATTCAATTAATTGTGCCGTGTTGAGTTGACAAAAAGCTATTGCAGTTGTCTTCGCCCATTTGCCAAGTTCGCCATTGAATGGTTTTGTCATTTTATCAAAAACGTGCGCTGGAAGGTGCCACCGACATGAAGCTTTGGCCAGCATGCAAATTGTCTTGCATTCACATCGACTGCTTCAAGAAAACATCGAATGCCATGAAAGAATGTTCAACACTTCAACTGATAATAACCATCAAAAGAAGTGGACATGGCATTGAGCTTCGAACGACTGCACGTTAGCTGATTTATTTTCATTCCAATCCACCATCAGCTGTTTTTGACAGGAGCGGGGCGAAAAAATTTATCATTTTGAGAGAGAAGTGTCAAATTCACTAACACTTTATTATTATTACACCATGGTACGATTCATGATACAATTACAAGGTAAGCTCATATTAAGATGGCTGCTCAATTGAGAATTTGCAACAACAAAGCTGTAGAAGCTACAAATATCAAACGACAAAAGCAACAACAACAATTAGAAAAACTAAAAATGACCAGCTGATTTTGACAACTAGCGCACCCTGCTCTCCAATATGAGCCTACCTTGTAATTGTATCATGGTACGATTGAACTAAAAAGAGCGATCTTTGTGGTGAACTAAAATGCCCAAGCCTACACTGATGCTGTGGTGGGAACACTTTTCTAGTCTTCTGAATCGCGACGCCGACAACAATCCCGCCAATAGAGATGATTGCAGACGACAGCGTTAGAATTCCTCTGCCCGACTATAATAAAGTCTTGAAAACTATAGCTCGGCTTAAAACAAAGCCGATTCTTCAAGAATGGAGTTGAAGCTTATGTGTAGTGAAAATTATTTAATTTAAAGCATATGATTCAAATTTGATACCCATTTCTTTTTACCATTATTTTGAATTAACCAACAATTCCTCTTTCTAATTCCTCTAAAATAAATACATTTTCCATGTAAAACGGTTTCATCTTTTTAATGTGCCTAATCAGTGGTTAAAATTCATCAGTTGACGTCATTACTGGGAGCTGGAATTGGCAATATTTTTGCATATAAGTATTCCAATCACGTTAAACGACATGGCTCATAAAATATTTGACGTAGGCATAACGAGATGCACGTTTCTAACGCAATTTACAATTAATTGCTCCCAAATGTGTAAAAACTTGACAGAAAACAGATTTTATGTATATTGCGTCATATAGAGGTACGAATTTCAAAATTTAGTTATTTATTTGTATTAAATACTACATAGTGCAAAGCTATACGGAAATATTTGGCTCAAAGCTTTTTGTTCAAAATAACGTGGATGTTAAGAAAATTGTACTTAATAAACTTTCATTGTATCGAACAAATTATTAGAAACTTTTTTAGACACGTCTCTTGAGCGATTGGTGATAAATTTGAATTTCATTGTAGAACAACTTATTCGAAATGGCCACCATTTACTTTCCAGCAGGAGCGAAGTCAATCCGAGCAGTTATCGATCGCAGCACGCACGACATCCATAGGAAATTTCTCCACTGCTCGGACAAGATCACGCTTTAGAGACTCGATATTTGGGTGACGAGTAGAGCAAGTCATAACCTCTGACAAGGACCACAATTTGTAATCAAATGGGTTCAGGTCTCGGCTACCCGCTGGCCACTGATCCAGCGCTGGTGGAAATGAATTCCGGTGCATTATTTTTGAGATACTTAGCCTTATGGTGAATTTAGCCTTATGGGCGGGAGCAGAATTTTTTTGAAAGATCCGCGAGATTTTGGAATAATGTCATGTTAAGAGGCTACACAACCAATTCCAAAACATTGGATTCATACACTTTCGCCAAAGTTTTGACTCATTTTTCACAAAAATGGAACCAAACCATCACAGAAACTGGATGGTGACCTAACTGAACTTTCGGAACGAACTTTGCTGCATATTGTGATGACAGAGCATACAGTCTATCATTCTGTTTATTGAACGATTGCTCTACGGTGAAAATTTTTTCGTCAGTAAACAGAATTCGTCTTTGGGATTTATCAACGTGCTTGAGAAATAATGCTTTCGATTTTCGCTTACGTTGTTCACCTCTTCATTGGAGCCAAATCTCTTGCCGGCATTTATTTTTTGAGGTCAGCAAAGAGTCAGTAGTCACTGAGGGCCAAATCTGGCGAATTCGGTGGATGAGGAAGCAAGTCGAAGACCAATTTGTGGATTTTCGCCATCGTTTTCATCGATTTGTGACTCGGTGCACTGTCTTTGTGAAAAAACATTTTTTCTTCTTCAAATGGGGACGATTTTTGGCGATTTCATCCTTCAAAACGCTCCAACAATGCTATATAATAATCGCTGTTGATAGTTTTGCCCGGTGTGAGAAAACGCGGCACCCATTTGGAAAGCAGCTTTCTCATCGACAAATGTTCCTGTAATATTGTTCCCACACTGCCTTTCGATATCGTCAGAGCCTCAGCTAGCTCGCGCACCTTAACTTTACGGCCGGCCAATACCATTTTGTGTACTTTTTTTATGTTTTGTGGAACAACTGCCTCATTGGGGCGTCCTGAACTTTCATCATCATTTGTGTCTGTACGACCAAGTTTAAACTCAGCATATCATCGGCAAATGGTTGCTTTTGACGGAGCAGAGTCCGAATAACACTTTCGAAGCCATTGCTCAGCTGCAACTTCTGAACTAAACGTAAGATTGTCATGAAATTTTTACATGTATTGTTTGAAGGTTGGAACTATCGAAATATTATATCGATATTTCGTTAGAGGTGCCACCTAGTAGTTAGACTCAGGACTTATTGGACCATGTGTTATGGTTTCCAATATAAAAAAATTATTATTACTCTAAGCTTCTTCTATGTATGCGGAATAAAAGTTCGACATACATAGCATGTTAAAGTAAAACTTCTTCAATTGGTTCATGACAGTGAACAGAAGAAATGTGGCAAGAAGGAAATGTTGATTCATTCACATTATTGGACATTCTATTAGTATTTATAGATTTTCCTCATATCGTCGCTGCGCATACAAAAAAGGTTATGTGTTTTTGAACAATTTTTCAGGAGACGAAAAAAACAGTTTTGTTTTTTAACAATTTCAATACTATTTTCACATAGGTAGCTAACTTTCACATTCGCTAACTTCTGAACCAATAAAAATATCAAAAAAACATGTGGTGAGTAGATGGGGCATACATATGGCTATTAAATGGTAAAATAAAAAAAAAAAATCGAAATTTTACACATAACCTTTTTTGTATGCGCAACGACGATATATTGTACAAATTGTTTCTTTGTTTACATCTAAACAAGTCAGTGTTTGTTGTGTTCTGCGAATTTATCAATTTCGAATTTAATTGAGCAAAGAGTTTGTCTCAAAATTTTCTTACAAAATATGTGGAGAATTGTGGAGAAATATCAGAATCATGACAAACACCGGCTCACACACCCCAGCTTGAACCCGACTATTTGACCAAAAACAACGTTCATACTATTCCGCAAGCACCGTATTCACCCACATGACTTCTTGAGACTATTTCCTATACCCACAACTCAAGCTGCCACTTTGCGAAAAACGAATTTTGATCTGATTGAGGCGATAACGGAGAATTCGCTCAATGCTTTGTTCACACAGAGATGCGTCGGCAAAATTGAGTTTAGTGTGACATTTCTTTGTTTACTTATGTGTTCTTATATTTTTTGTACCTTCACCACTGTGACATCATTTCCATTTGAGGACAAGTCTGCAGCGTACATATGCAAGTTCTTTCTTGCGCTGCGCAAATCGGAATTTTTATCGGCCCATACTGATATTAAGGTCTTATCTTCTAAATTTGTCACAGATATTTCCTTCGCTTTTTTGTTCATTTTTGTAAATAGTAAATTGCACAATTTAAGAGAAAGCTATTTTTGACATTTCTCAGCACAAAATAGTTCAACACTCTGAACGTGCTTTGACATCTAAAAGTTGCATCTGAACGTACCTTTTCATCGAAACAATAGCATACTTTTGGGCATTTCTCAAATTGAGTTTTAGTACACTCAGTAATGCCATGTCTTAACAGAGAGTTTAGTTTGAGTTCAACCGTAGATGTTCACACAGAGTTGCGTTGGCAGAATTGTGTTTAGCATGACATTTCTTTGTTTACTTTGTTTCGGCACATCCACCACTGTGACAATAATTCCACTTGAGGACAAGGCTGCAGCTATCTCTGGAATCTCTACACTGCTCAAATTGGAAATTTTATCGGCACATACTGATATGAAGACCTAATCTTCTACACTTGCCCAAGTTATTTTTTCGCTTTTTGTTAATTTTTTGCTGTTTTTGACATTTCTCACCACAAAAATAAAAAGTTTCATTTGAACGTGCCTTTTCATAAAAACATTAACATACTTTTAGGCATTTTTCAAATTGATTTTTTATAAATACAGAAACAAAGTTGAGTTTGGTTGAGTTTCATCCTGCAAAATTGTACTGGAGAACTCAAGACTTTGTTTTGCGTTCAATGGCAAAACTCAACTTTGTGCTGGAAACTCAAACTAAACTCTCTGTGTAGACATGGCATAAGCAAATTGAGTATAGGTTGAGTTTTATCCTGCATAATTGTACTGGAAACTCAAGAGTTTGTTTCGATTTCATTGGCAAAACTCAACTTTGAACTAGAAACTCAAACTAACCTCTCTGTGTGAACATAGCATAACATACACTGAAAAAATTGAACACAATGTGTTTATTGAATGTGTTCATCATTTCACTTTTTTTTTCACATATTAGCTGTTGTTTTTAAAAAAGTTTTAAACACATTTGCTCTTACTTTGACGAAATTTGCTACAGGCTATATTTAAAACACAAAATTCGTCAAATAATAACAATTGACGTCAATTTTAAAATATATTTCTTTTAGTGTAGCATTGAAGGAAGCTTAGGATTATGTGTATTGCTTGCAGTAGAGATTATTTTAAAGGAAAGAAAATTCATAGTTAGGAAAAGGAAATTAATAATAGAACCATTTTAGTTTTAGTTTTATTGAAGAATTTCGGGTATTTTTTAATCAGATGGTAAAGTGTTTAAAATTGCTGGTAAAATGTACTCAAAGGGAAACCGTACAAAATTGTGATCGAACTCAAAAACTTTTTAATAAAAGTGTATAAACAAAAGTCCACTCTGAAACTCACTTTTTGAAGAAAAGAAGATTAATGGAATCGTTTCAAATTAACTCATGTACATATTTAAGTTAAAAATAAATAAAGTGAGGCCTCGACTATCCGTAATGGTCGGGACCGGAAGCATTCTGGATAATCGATTTTCCCGGTTAATTGAGTAACAAATTTTAGTAGTTTTTTTATATATTTTTTTTTAATTAATAAAGGAATATTGTTCTACATTGTTTTACATTAACAAATTCAAGCATTTAATGTACATACATGTTTAAATAATATAAGAAAAAAAAAGTATTTTGCCAGAAAAAAACAAGCATAAGAATTTATTGTTAAGTAATTTTTTAAAAAAAATCATGCAATGTTGCTTGTCTCGTCTTTTTCAATTTCATATTTTCGTTTACAAGCTTTTCTTCGATGCGGTAAACTTGGATTTTGTGCTTATAATCCCGGATACTAGAGGTAATCACGGTTAAACGATGCAAAAAAAAAATTTAAATCGAAGCAAAAAAAAAAATTGTCTTTTTCTTTCACGGATGATTGATGTTGCCGGTTAATCGAATCATGGAAAATCGAGGCCTCACTGTATTTTCATGAACCTATGTTTTTAAAACCAATCAGAATTCTTCTGTTTTAGAAGTTTTGACAAAAACAGATGTGCGTGTAAACAAATGTCTACCACTTTAGTTTCAGAGTTTCCCAACAGATGAAAATTCTCAGTAATTGGTTATCGGCTTTTAAACCTACAAATTATGAATGAAAATGAAAATTCACTTCACTATCATTTAAGTGAAAAACTTAATTGCTTATTAAAAACTATCAAAGAGTTCACTATTCACTGAATGAAAATAAAATCATTTATACAACTTTCAAGAGATAATAGCTCACAAAACCTGACTGACGTAAGTAAGATGGACGTTTTTATTTGACAATATCTCCTACAAATTATTGCAATTCATTAAGTATCAAGTCTGCTGTATGATAAACTTAAGTAGGATTTATTCTTCACATTATCAACTTGAATTTGCTTTAATTTTAATTTTTATGTTATTTGTTTTTTCTTTTTTTTTTGTTGTTGTTGTTTTGTTGCTTATCGATTTTTGCCAATTTAAGTGTTAAGCATTATTAAAGACAATGAATTAGCAACAATCGATCATATAACGTGGGTTCATATCTAGCAGGCTGTCAAAAACAAGTTGATATCTGCAATTTTGTCATTAAAATTTAATTGTTTACTCAAAGACTTGAGTTCAATTCCGGTGTGCATCGAAAATTTGATTTTAATGTTTTTCAGTTATTGGCCTTTCGGCATTGAATGTTTCAATTTGATATCTGAATCACTCACAACTGATCGTGTAAGCGATAGAACTGATGCAAAACTCTTGCTTTTGGAGGTAATTTAAAGAAATTGACAAAAAATCAGAAGTACTCGGAAGAAATGTGGTTGCTGGTGTCTTCGTTTTGAGGTTGGAGGCAAAATAAAAAAAAATAATGTTTACACATCGTGTCACGACATGTGTTACAGTGGTACCTGCTGATTGTCATAAGCATTAAAAATGTCAAATTAAGATAATTTGAGATTGATCGTTGGCGATTTGCTCATTCAGATTATTTACTTTGTACAAAAATTTATCAAACCAGGAAAAACCTTGATCAGAACCTGTATTTATTTAATCTTATTTATTTGTTGTTTGCTCTTAAAGTGTTTTATTTATTTAAACTTTGCGCCATAAAAGTTACTTACCTTTTAGATTTGAGTGTCAAAAATCAGTGGCAAGACATAAAAGTTCTATATGACTTACATATATTTGTTTGGGCTTGTTTCACATCGCATTTTTTTTTCTGAATGAAAAAACGTCTGATCTCATTTCTCCACACAAAAAAAAAAAAACACATTAACGCCTATTAAATTCACTTTTAATCTAATCTCAGTTTCCAAGAAGCAATTCTACTAAATTATGAAACAATTAAATTATAAACAGAAAGTTAAGGTAGAGCATGAAAATTTTGTGATTTCGACGTTGTTTTGTAAAAAAACTTTGGAACGAACAATAACCTAAAAAAAAAAAAAAAAACACACACTCTGTTTAACGATCAATCATTTGAGAAAATTTATGACGTTGAATCAATAAATTATGATCAACCATTGATTGAACATCGTTTTAAATTAAAAATAAGTTTACTGGCTCTAATCTGGATTTGAAAAAATGGCGTCTTAAATAAAATTTTAAGATGACCAAAATAGCCAATAATAACGAAATTTAAACAACGTCGAAAGTACTGAACTTTGCCTGTAGCAATCGTCCTAGAGGGGTTGGTTTATTATCGGTTAGCAGATTGGTCCCGTTTTTATTAAAAAACAATTAACTTCGCGAAGTAGTCGGAATTAATATTTCTTTCAACAAATTCTGGAAAATATTGTGACTACAATATAAAGATAAGTGTCAAAAAAAAGAAAACTCTCAGAAATGGACTTATGTAATTAAAAGGTCCTCAAAATAGACGTTTGTTTCAGTGATGACCTCTTCATACGACTCAAATTTTTTACCACCGAGCTATTTTTTCAGGTTTGGAAATATGAAATAGTCGCAGGCGGCTAAATATGGAGAATATGGGGGATGGTGTAGCAATTCCTAGACCAATATATGACTACAGACGTGTGCGCCGGTGCATTGTCATGGTGGAAAAATACTTTTTCTCCGCGAAACGCGGTCGTTTTTGCTTCAAATCAAGACAGCAAAACAGCTGTCCAGTAGCCGATGATTGTTTTACAATTTTAAAGGTAATCGATGTGAATCACTCCGCATCATCCAATAAAACTGTCGCTATGACCTTTTTGGCCAACAGACCCACCTTGGCCTTCTTTGGTGCACGTTCACCTATAGAACTTTACTGCTTTGAGTTTTCCTTCGTCTCTGGCATGATACAATTATACAAGGTAGGAGTGACAACTTGCTTTTTTCTCACCAGTACCTTGCAGCGACTGTCATTGGCCTGTATATTTTGTTTTCTATTTTCTTTTCTTCTTTTTTCGTTCTCCAATTTATACTATTTTTGACAGTTAGCGCAAGACGAAAAAACTGTCACTCCTACCTTGTATAATTGTATCATGGTCTCTGGTGTGTCACGATGTATCCATGTTTCGTCTACGGTTATGAAATGGTGCAAAACCGTCGAATTGCGGTTGAACATCGCCAAACACTTATTTTAAATGGTCCACGGCTGTGCTTATGGTTGAGTGTGAGCAATCGCGGCTCCCATCGCGCGTTTACCGTTTTTATCTTCATATATTCATGTAAAATGTATTCGCTCAGTTGAGATGCCTACAGCCTTAGCCAAGTCACGCATTTTTATTCTCCGATCGCCTAATATCATTCCATAGATTTGATCGACGATTTCTGGCGTGACGATCTTTTTTGGGCAACCTAAACCGTTTAGCGTCACTTATACACTAAGGGAAATAACGCATATTAACATTATCCACGCCTGAGTATATATTCCATTTAAATATTTACGTGGATAAATCAAATATTTTCCTTACAACTCGTTTTTTTTCCCGTATTTAAATTTTATTTATGCCACACACTGACACACATATTCCATACAGCTGCCAAGCAGCCGCCAAGCAGCAGCAGCATCGCACTCTGTTCCTGTGCGTTGAGTTTCTTCGTACCAGCAGTTGAAGGTCTTATAGTTCTCATTTAGTTAATATTTCAAGGGTAATATATCGTGAATATTTGGCAAATATGATTTGTGAGTGCGGTGGTGAGTGCGAAGCATGATGAATTCATGTAAGGTGGAGTGACAACTCGGTATTTTCTGAAGAATGTCACTCCACTCTACATGATTTCATCTCAAATCACCACCGTACTCAAAAATAATATTTTCACAAAAAGAAAATAAAATATACCACTAAATGGCGTTTGATATGGACGCAGCTCGTGGGAAATATTCAAATAAATTGTTTTTCAATTTCAATATTTTTATATAAATTTTCCTTAAATGCGATGGTTTTATTTTCAAATAGTAAATATTTGAAAGATATTTAAATATATTCTTGCATAATTTTAATATATTTTTTATTAATTCTGTTTAAATATTTAAATATTTAATTTAATTAAAAAAGTATTCAAATAAATTTTAAATATTTACGTAGTCGATTTATTCAAATGCGTTATTGGTGCAAAAATGACTCGCTTTTTGGATAAATTAAAAAAGTTTTTGGATAAATTTAATATTTTTTTCCCTTAGTGTACTCAGTAATTCAGTAAATCACTTCTTAAACATTGAAATTGATGTTGCAGAGTCCCAATAGTCTCCCATTTATCAAGTCATTCCTTGGTTTCGGTGATGTTCTTTTGATCAAAAAAAAAAAAAATGCTGGATGAATACACGAAATCCATTTTCGTCGAAATTCACAAGGTTATCTGCTTTCAATGGCGGTCAAACATAAACCAAATGACGCAGCTTGTTCAGAATTTGACAGTCTATTAACAGATGGTAATTGAAAGGACCAGCGTTGCATTTGAAGTTACTATGGGATGTTTTTTTCTAGAAACAGAGAACTTTAAATTGAAATAAAAATAGGAAAATGTTTTTAAAACCCACGAAATAAACTTTAATTTTAAGGATAATTTTTTGATAATAATATTTGAATATGATATGTCGCCACCTTGGCTGCAGCGAACAAAGCTTATTTTGGAGGTCCTATTTTCATACAGTCTTTGCAATAAATCAGACTGTATTTGGGAAAAAACGCTTCGAAAGTTAGCTGCCAAGTTCTCAATTTTTTTCTGGTTTATCGGCGACTTTACATAAAAGTGACTTTACATATCCCTAAAGAAAATAATATAATGGCGATAAATCACACGACCTAGGTGGCTAGTTCACAGTAAAGTTGGAGAACTATCAATAGTCGACGCCATCGATGGTCTACGATTGTTTATTCCTTCACCATCGATAGTCTCGATAGTATCACGAAAACTATCGATACTATCGAATAAAATGTATTCATAATTAAAAGATAAGATTCTTTTTAACATGCGCAGCTTATTCATTCAACAATTAAAATGATTTTGAAGCAAAAACTATGTAATTGTAAATTGATAAAAATAATGACAAAAAGGTATGTATGTAGTACATATAACAAAAATAGACATTAAAATGAAATGAATTTTTATGAAACAACTATTTTGAAATGCCATTTATGCCTATAAATTTCGCCATCAAAACAAAAGAAGTAATTTTTTTAAATTAAAACTCTTTATCTGTTAAAGGTTTTTCACTAAAAGGTGTTTTTATTTAAAAATGTTAACATATCCACAGTTTTGTCTTTAAGTAGTGAACGTTGTTTTGTAATAGTGCGTCCCGTTTTACTAAAAACCCACTCGGGCAACCGAAGAAGCACACAAATATTTTAAGAGCAGTTGTTGGAAAAGAGACATGTCCATGTCATTAATCTGTGAAAAGCTTGTATATTATCTATCATTAAATGTTTGTAATTCTGCCGTTTCTTACCTTTCAAAATAGAAAGGGACCGGTATCGAATGCTGCATTCGGCCTTTCAAAATACATTTTTTTGAGATCCATGGAATTATTATTAGATTTGTTATTTACACGGCTTTATATGAAATCAAAGAAAGATGCTTCATTACATTATCCAAAATTGGAGTCATAATCAACATTAGTTTCGCAAACTTCTGATGATTTCAATTTGGAGATTTCTTCTTGAAGCAGTAATGTGGCATTGCACGCTTGAGATTGAAGACGGAAGTCTTCCTTTTTGAATCGAGAATCCAACAGAGCCGCCAAGGAGCATTGTTGCATACTTCCAAAATGAAAAAAAGTGTTTTTATAGAGGACTAGCAACTCTCCGCAGCTTTGCCCGCGATGTATCTTGAAATTGTAAAAAATTTGTCTTATCGTTTTAATAGGTTTATTTTTTTCATGACATATTAATTGCAATCATGTAATAATTTCTGTATAAACAATGTTTTTTTATGTGTTTGTGTTATTCGTAAGAATAAATTGATTTGAGGGATTTCCTAACCTAGAAATAGCAACATATAACTGCCCGTGGGAAAAGCAGCTTTCTCGTAATAAAATAAAATTCATTCATAATCTTTACATTTGTGTCGATCTCACATCAAGTTATTTGATTTCCAACTGTTTTTGTGTGGTGGGGTTTTTTAAGTAAAAAAATAAGGTTTTAGGCAATAGTTCATAATTTGTTTGCATGTAACTAAATCGATAGGGTCTCTTTGAGGAAAAGTAAGCTTAAATAATTTACTTTTGTTTGGCATAACAACCATGGAAAAATATTAAGCACAGACAATTTTATAACGATTTAAGGAAACATGGCTCTTAACCAAAGACATTCTCCTAACTTATTTTAATGGTATGAAAATACATTGTATGCAATGCACTTCGGCTAATTAACACAATTTGTAGCTCAATTACATAAAACTCGTATTCGATAACGTGAATTGTTTTGGAAAGATATTGGGTTTAATAAGTCCTTACCTTTTCAAATGTAAATTTATGTTTATGGAATGATTTAAAAATACTTTTTTTTCACTTTCAATAAATAAAATCATATTAAGTTAAAATATTTTCATAGGTCTTATTTCAGTGAAGAAATTATACACTAACGCTATGTAATGCCGTAAAAACATGTTAAAAAAAGCCATCCAACCCATACCCAATACGCAGCTTCAAAGCGATGTAATTTGCATCGCACGGCGTTTCAATTTAAGCTTAAATTGTTACCATAAATTTCATGCACTTCTATTTTGCAGCTTAAGAATACTGCACGCAGCTATTCAACGTTTTGAATAGAAACACTCTCTCTGAATAATGAAACATTGAAGCAGCAGCAACCAACGACGTGCTTGGAGAAAATTATTTAAATTTTGCATTCTGCTGTTCGCGAACAAAGAGCTATCTCTCTCTGCTTCAATGCAGAGAAACTCTTTTCTGAGCATTGAGCAGCATTTTGTAGCGAAACCAAAGCAACTTTCTGCTAGCTGCAAGCAATAACAGCGTCGAAGCCAATGAACAAATCAATGCTTGCAAGAAAATGATTTAATTTTTCAATAAAATATGAATTTTACTACCAAACTATTGATCTTAGATGCACGTCACCATCGACTTTTTTGTTGGAATCGGCAAGATCATTCATTTGTCCATATATCATATTCACTTATCTTTTACGGTTTAATCAGAAAATAGAAAAAAGCGCCAAATTTTTCCAAAAATACCGAATTTTGCCAGTTTCTTAGCCAATAACTTCTAAGCTTTGAAATATTTCAAAATTTTAAGTATACGGTGTTAATCTACAATTAATTACGAATTGAATAGTGAAAATTTCATTTAAATCCGTTCAGCCGTTCTTGAGTTTACTTTCATCAACGCCAAAAAGGCAAGATAGGCTTTCAGTTCATTTTCGGCCCATTGAATAAGTATTGCTGCGGAGCACAGTGATGCGAAAGGTTATGATAGACGGAAAAAATTCGAAATCGAATTTTTACGTTCTGAATATGTAGAACTATTAAGAAATATCCACTGATCTCAGGTTAATTTTTTTACTTATCTTCGCTTTCCACAAAAAAAAAAAAAAAAAAAATTCATGAAAGTTGTCCCAAAAAGTGATATTTTTTTATTTTTGTTCACAAATTTTATTGTTATACTTGATTATATTTTTGAAATATTTCCTAATATCCAAAAGAGTTGAAAATGAGCATTAGACCGTATCACCAAAACACTTTGTACCAACAACAAAAAAGGCCATCACCACCACCTACTATTCGTTTTCGCTATGCAGTCAACAACAACAACAAACGTATTCGCTTTGCCTGCATCATTGTTACAACAACAATAGCAACATACATCAATTCTTCGTCTTCGATTTGAAGCCCGTTCAAACCTAACAGGTCGTATTCGGCAATTTCGTGGACCCAACCACCAGCCCTTTATCCAATATGGCAGCACCACATACACTGAAATGATCAATTGGACCAAATTTTAGATCACTGATCCACCATGTCTTCAGTTTTTTACTCAAGAGCAATTGACTGATCTACAGTACTTGGACGTCATTATTAAAATTCCTGGTGAGCATTATAGCAGATATTTTTTTTATGAAATAAATGATTAAATTTGACGTCATATATTAAATCGTATTTATCATGTCATATGTTTTTCACAGATTATCCTTGTCACTCGCAAAACTCCAAGCGGTACGTTCAAATTGTGCAAAAGTCGGCCACAGCAGTCACTGACGAAAATCGTTTGGGGCACATTTTCGCGAAGCTTGACAGCTTCGAGCGCTACAGACACCTTGAATCCCGTAAAGTTTTAGAAAATTAATAAAAATTCGAGTATGAGTGACGAACATATCGGAAGTATTATTTTTGGGATAAAATCGTTTGGAACTGCTTCAAAAATGAATTTAATGGATATCATTTGTTTCCATGGTCTTAATGATTTTTTGTGAGCTTTAATTATTTGCTCTTTTTAGATTTTGTTAACATAGTAGCAACTGAGATAAGGTGGGTGATAACTTCAAAAAAACAAGATTTGCAAAAAACTAAAATCAGAAAAAAATTGCAAAAGAGCAATAAACACATATATGAAAAATCTTTGGGATCGGACAAGAAACACAGAAGATATAACGAAAACAAGAAAAAAGCACCATACGTCACACAATACATATACACTGAAAAAAATTTAATTATCTATAAAAAAAAAATATTTTCCTGGAGGTTTTATTTTTTGTAAAAATGCAAAATTTGACAAAATATTTTGTACTTAAAAAAGGGCCACCTCATATTGGTATTTTTTTTTTATTTGAGCTCTAAGAGTTTTTTTTTAATGTGTTCTTTATTGTTTTAAGAATATACATAAAAATTTCTAATTCGATATTTAAAAAAAACAACAGAAGTTATAACAGTTTTTGTCAACCTGTGTCTAAGCTCCATACAACGTAAATAAAAAACTTTAAACGCGATTTCCTTGAAACTAGTTTTTTTAAAACGGTTCGATAGATAACTCGAAATCTATTGGTTCAATTTCAATGATTTTTTTTGCATTTTGTTCGTTATTTTGACCATTATGCATCCCCCCTAAATTCAGGTATCTATTTTTTTTTTTAGAAACAAAAAAGAGCGCGAAGATGTATCTACTTTTTAACTTTTTACCTCAACTTCCGCCATAATTAAAAAAAACCCCCGAGGGTCTTTCGTAGCGGGGATGCTTAATATATGGTCTATGCTTTAAATTTCATTTGATTTTTTTGTTTCCGATGCCTTTTTGTGCCCTCTATATAATAGCCAGAACTGTATTTAAAAAAAAAAAAATATTTTTATAAAGCATTTTTTATGTAAAAATAACCTGTATAAATTAAAAAAAAATAATTTCTTAGATCTAAAAAAACCTTTTGAAAACAGCTCCTGTTTTATATTAAACCTTAAAATTTCAATATCGCAGCTTTTCTCATTTCTTAATTATGGCCCTAAATATATTTCACAGGCATTTTAAAGATCACCTATTTATAATCCACCGATAGTTCTATAAGCGTTGCTATTAACATACGTTAAAGTACAGCGCAAAATGTGTTTAAGTTGTATGATGGATGCCACGCCCACTTGTCCATTTGCACTGATTTTTTTTATACTTTTTGCAAATCACATACTAGACGTCTACGTTTCATTTTGTTATTGCACTTTATCTCATTTCTAAGATATAGCCCAAAATGTGTTTAAGTTATATAACAGATACCACGCCCACTTGTTCAAAATTTCTGAAATATTTTGTTTTTACTTTTCTATATCTATTCAAAAAGTCACTGACTTGCCCTCGCTAATTCAAAAGTGTGAAAAAACTCAATCAATCAAATACGACATAAGCTTAAGCTAATTGAAAAAAAACTGTACAGTTAGCAACCAAGAAAACGCTTCTTAAAGTCTTAGAAAAAAAAAATAATATTTTACAATATTTTTAAAATTTTGATTATCTTTTCTTTTTGTTTCTCTGAATCTTTTATCTTCGCCTGTAACTGATAAATGATAAGGGAATTTTTTGCTTGTTTCTCTTACTTGTTTCAGATATGCCGTCATGAGTCATCCCACTAAGAGATTTCCCTATTACGGCGTTGTTATAATGGTTCCCAAATAGTGTTTGAATCGATTTTTTATTTGGAATTATTTTAGGCTCACAGCATTGATTCCGCCCTAATAGTTGATGGTTTATTTTGGCAACTTTTTAGCATTTTATCTATAATTGAGTATTTAAAACTATTTTAACCTTAATCGGTCCCTTGTGTAAATTTTACACACACTTTTCAACTTCAAGCTGTTATTTTTTTAATATAATTTCAGCAAATCGACCAAGCTAGGATTTTGGCTGGTTTTTAAAAAAAATTTTTTTTTAAATAAATAAAATAATGAATAATTTTTAACGACTAGATCGTATTAATTTCATTCATCGATAAAAATATGGCTCTTGAAAAAGTGTGTAAAACTTACACACAAGGAACTTACTCGTTTCTAGAAATTAGGGACCAATGAAGGTTAAGGTAATTTCACTAATTATATTTAAAGATATAATATGAAGTATCATATTCGATTTATATGACCTGATTAAATACAATCCTTCTAGTCGTTGTTGATCTAATCGTTAGTTATATGCTTTAATTTTTCTTTACTATCGCTTTATGATCGTTTTTAATGTGGGGTACTAAAGACGTGATGTTGTTGTTGATGTTGTTTTTCTTGTTGTTGTGACTTATGAGCATGTGATTCTCACTTGTGATGTCGTGAACTCCAGCTGGTGATTGGCTTTGTTTTTATTGCACAACTTTGATAATTTTTCAAATGTTCACACCTTTGCGATCATGGATGTCTCATTTAAATGAGTGAAAATATATCAAATTGTATCTGAGCAGCATTTACATACATTTAAAAAATATTTCATTCGATATTAATTTCGACATGCTAAATAAATTAATTTTGAACTTGATTCTGCTTTGATTGTCGGAGGAAACAACACATTCGTATTCAAACTGGTTAGAAGTTCAGCTAAAGTGATGGCTGAGCAGTGGACTAACCTTTGGCTGGACTGTATTTAGGCGTTTCACATCGTTTGGAAGCGTGTAAAAACATAAATTTAAAAATACCAAAATAAAATAATTTCAATTATACCAAAATTAAACGAATCTCATCGTTATGTAGCGAGTTTCTTTTAAATGAACAGCAGCAGCTATCAGCTTTGGATTGAGCTGCGCAAACAACTCATCCGATTTTGAAAACACGTTAACAAACTTAAAGGCTTCCCCTGCATGGTTTGTTTATTTATTTATCATTTAGCGATTGCATTTTATGAAGTGTCGTGTAACGTCAGATGGAGGTCAGCTCAATTGGAGTGCATTGTTCGGGTTATTGTTTCAATAATAACATGACAAATGACCGCAAGCACTATACTCCATGAGTGCCAGGTTCTGCGCACACTCAACAAGTTTTTGAATAAAGAGAACTTCATTAAATAAGATATTCGATATAGAACAGATTGTTTAATTATATAACAAAGATAAATATATAAAATAATTGTGATTTACTGTTATATTATAAAGGTATATATAATTTATTTTTCAACTACTATATGTTGGTAAAGCGGCAACGCATTTTGTTTCATTTTGACAGATTCATTATAATGCTTCATTTTAATAAACGTATTTGTAAACATTTTCCAAAAAATTAATAATAATTAAATAGTTATAAGTAAAAAAATCGAATGTATTGCATTTTGGTAAAACATATTTAACGGCAAAGTGATTAAAATATATTTTTAAATAATTTTCACTTAAGTATGGACCACTTGAGTTGCTCACGCGCCGATTGTAAAACCTGTAAAAGTAGGAAAACATTTGGGAAAAATTAAAATGAATTCATTAGGATTATATTAATATATTTATTGATTTTTGCAATTTAATTGAAACACATAACTATTTGGTGTAAAGTAATTTCCACTACAGCATTCAAAAAGGAAAGAATTAAAGTATATAAAAAAATAGAAATTAATTTAAATTTTTAACATAACTAATCTATATGATATTTATTTATTTTAAAAGAAACTAAAATTTTCCATGAAACTAAAACTAAAATTAAAAATATCGAGCATTAACAATTGAGAATAAACTTTAACTTAAATTTTAACTATGGGACGCAAAAATATTACAAAATAATACAGATAAAAAAATCTTTGAAAACATGGAAGTGGAAGGATATGTCGCAAAACTAGCAGGTTTTGTTTTAAATTCAAAACTGTTTTTGAGTTAGTTCTTAAATAAAGAATATAATTAATAATTAATGTTGCTTCTGAATCAAAATCCAAAATTTTGTATGTATTTTATAGCGTGATGGTAAAGGTTAATTTTAATTTTTTTATTCTTTTGTAGGTGAACGTTCCCAAAGTTCTCTAATTTGTTCATTGCACATAGGAAGCAGCTTATTTTGAGAGTAATATTGCATGATGACCTTTGTTGAGCACCAATGAAAGTTACTCAACTGCATAGTACTCTATCTCCACGAAAGAGATGTCTAAACAAGAGGAGCAGTTACAATATTTATCTTGTTAAGGGAAGAGCTAAGTATTTAGTAAAAAAAAAAAACATAGAAAGTATGACCTCACACTGCCAAGGTCCATGGTTAAATATCAGCCAAATAAGCTGAAGCTTAAACGGAATCGAGAAAAAAGACGAATAAAGCAGTGACAGTCTGAATGAGAATATTTGGCACTTGTGAGGTGAATATGATTCTCAAAAATTCATGTAGCCCCAGGGACTACGGTAAATTTTGACGATCAGCGAGAATTTTTGACACAAGCAAAAATAAAAAAAAGTGAGTTCGTAAGTCGTAAGAATTTCAAAATTGTGTGCTTCCGACAGCATAGCAAACAGAAGTGGAAAATATTTGCGTAAAATTTTGAAAATTTTCAGTATTATTAACAATTTTGCAAATTAAATTAAATTTTTGCGCTAATGCACTAGCGAAAACCAAAATGTCAAAATTTTTAGTTGTCAAATTTTCATCGTCCTTTTGGCACAGTAAAAATCACAATTTTATTTCAACAGACAGAAATTGTATTCAACTCAGTAAATTCTTTCCTACAACGAGTGAAATGTTTCCGAATAGCTCACGGCCTAACAACATTAAACAACAACTACAAACTTAGTAGTAGTAGTTTAGTTAGTAGTAAAAAGTTTAGGTCTATCTTCGAAAGATGCATATAATTAAAGCTATGCCGAATAGTTGTACTCAATTGGGTTGCCAACTAAAAGAAAAAGTATGATCTCAACTAAAAGATAGGATATGAAGAAAAAAGTAGATAAAAACATTAGTTGCTAATAGAAGGATTTGTTCTCGATCAAAAATTCCTAGAAATTTTTTCGGAACATTGAAAGAATATGTTGAAATTAAGTAGCTGAGTGGATCACAGCGAAAATAACACAAGTTTACTAAAGAGTGCAGCGGACAACAAAATAGCTGTCTAGTCTGCTGTGTGATTAGTCTATACAGAGCCTGAATTTGTTGTAAATTGTTTTCTTCATTAATATACTTGAACTTGAGTTCAACAATTTGTCTTAATTTATTTTAAGTTTTTATTTTTTTCTAATTGTACAATATCCCAAGAACATATTCCCAAAGTTTAAAGTCAATTGCAGTAAAAAATATAGTCCTTTGTACATAAAACAAAGCATTGCTACAATAATTTGAGTTTGCAATTTTTTTCAATAAATGAGTAAGTTACAACAATAACAAAAAATCTGTAATTTGTCGCATAGGTAACTGTTAATTTGTCAGAAACGAAAGAATACGTTGGACAAAAGTTTAAACATAACTAAAAAATAATTTCTATTGCACTTGCTTTTGCAGTTTCCTCGGCAAAAAGTATCGTTCTTTTTGTTAATTCTTTTCACTAACACATTGTTATTCAGTATTAGTTGCAATTTTATCGTTTTTGGTAGGCTTACAAACCAAATAATAGACAAAAGAAAACAAATCGAGTTTAGTGCAAAAGATTTCATAATAAAACATTACAAGGAAGGCAAATCCTACCGAGATATAGGAAAAGTTTTGAATATGTCGTTTGCATGTCTCGAAACATTATAAGAAAATATAAAAATTACAAAACAGTGCAAAATAGGTCGAGAACTGGGTGGCCAAAGAAGCTTTCTCCTCGGGATGTGATCCCGGATCCTTTTGGAAATTGACAAAAATCCCAAAATAAGTGGGGAAAGTTAGCTGGTAGTACTGCTGCAATATCAAAACCAAAAAACTGCACAAAAAGTTTTACGGGACAAGGGTTTTCTAGGTAGAGATCCACGTAAAAAACTTTTGAAAAAAGTTCTGAAAAAATATCTAATAAAATAGACAGTTTCGCCCGGATTTCGCAAACAAGTACAAGAATATGAATGAGGACGTTTGGATAAGAGTGCAATTTAACTCTCTGCAACTGACATGCTTAAAATTAACAATATACCTGATGTGGGGTCCAGCAGACCTCACTTTTAAATTGATTTTCTATGATGAAGTTTCTTACTGTAACTTTCCTGACCTTATTCCATATAATAGTAAATAGTGTTAAGTTATTTTTCCATATAACAGCAAAATATTAAGGAGAAATGGTAACGAAAGCGAAGAGATCGTAACTTCGAATTTTACGTTTGTACGCACCAAGTTTTGATTTTCGGTGTCTGTCAGACTACGACGTCAGCTGCACAACACTCCCTGTGACCACTATATTTTTGAGCACGTTATGTGTCCACTATGACGATTTTGTCAAAGCTATTTTTTCACCCTTTTAGAGGCATCTTTTAACCCTAAATTGTTTTGGGGGTTTAGTTTTAGGTTTAAATAAAAGAATGAAAGAAGGGTTTGTTCAAAAATATTTGTACAGTTTTGTGCAATTAATTTAAAACAGTAAAAACACGATCATTTTTTCGCAACACCGCAAAGTGTTGGAGAAACACCACAATGAGAGGGTTAAGCATGGTGGTGGTAGTATGATGGTGTGCGGAGCGATTGGAGCAGCTGGTATGAGACATTTAGCCATTATTGATGGCACAATGAACAGGCACGTGTATAAGAGTATGTTGGTACAACATTTGCAGCTCGCCGTGGTTTGCTTGGGCTTAGGAAAATCTTGAATATGTTATCAATATAATGACCCCAAAGCATAGCACGCGTTTGGTGAAAGATTTGTTGCTTTACTATTATCCCCGCCATCTTTGTAGTCCTCCTTAAGCACCGCATTTAAACTCAATTGAACATGTTTGTGAACTATTGGCATGAAAAATTGATCATGCAGCAACAAAGAGCAAAGAATCCTTTAAAGGAGCTCTAAAAAAGGCCTACTCAGAAATCACACCATTCGCAACAGAAAAATTGTTTCTATCTATGCCACGTCATTTGATGGCAGTCATTGAAGCTGGTGGAGACCAAAAAAATATTAATTCAAGTTATCCTTTTTCAATTTTATTAAATAAAATATAAAATATAAAAGTAAACTGCCCATTTCAGCCCTTGAAAGGACTTTGATCGAACTTCTTATGATCAAATTGTGTTGTGCGTGTTATTAAATGTTTGTACATAATTGATCGAGAACTGGGCCTACTAATTTTATGCCGACTCCGAACGGCTAATATGCATGTTCCTAAAAAACTTTACATGGCATTATTTACTCACTGAGGTTTGCTATTGTCTACAGAGAGGTGAACTTAAAAAAAAAAATGTACGGAAATCAAACATTGTTCTTATCTATTAAGATGTAGTTTTATTTCTCCGGCTGGCCACAGAATTGGGGAAGATACTGTTTTGAGAAAAATGAATTAAAGGTTTTTTATTTGAAGTCGAGCACGCACAGCTAAAAATCTGAAGTATACTAAAAAATAACGGTTTGATTTCATTGAAATAAAGAAAATAAAGAGTTTTCCTTATAAAGCCATATGTTAAAAAAAAAGATACAGTATACCGTGTATACACTAAAGAAGTGAAACTTCTTCTTTGTATACACTCTTTCTTTTCTAGAATAAGAACGATTTTAGTGTAAAGGCTCGATTATGCAATCGTAAAGCTACGCAACGTAACGTGGCGTAGAGTTCTATCTGGAATAGAACCCATCGCTGCACTAGGGAGAAAACTCAGAGCGTAGCTTTATTGAAAGTTTGAGAGCGAGAGTATGATCGTGAGAAAATCAAGTGTTGCATATTCCGCATATTAAGAGAATAATTTCTTAAAAAGGGATTTTTTTATTTTACATAACTACAATGAGCGATTTTTTTGCCAATGGGAGCTTCAGGTGCATTTATAAATTTGATTTTCAAAAATTTTTTTTGGCATATTAATAAGGAGTTTCACAGAACAACGTCACAACAATAAATCTACCTCAACTGTGAACTTGATCTTAACTTTCATTTTTATTTCTGCCTTAAAAACTAAAAATCAAAAATTACCGGTTATTTTGTACTCAAAAACTATGGGACAAATTTTAGTTATTATTTTTGCTTTAAAAAAATTAAGCCTTACCTAAGGTCTACATGAGACAATTTGTTATAACAATTGCAATACACTTACATATTTTTTACTAACACACTCACATTATCTCAGTCGACAGCTCAATTGTCTCAACAATCAGGCAGACAGTTGAACTAACAACGATTTGACGTGGGCTGACAATTTTCGACATTTTCTTTTGAATAATTTTTTCTTTTGAAATATTTTTTTGTGAAAAATATTTTTGAAAGTGAAAAATCAATATATACAGTGTTGTGCATATCAAAAGCAACCAAAATGGGCGTAGCAAACTTCTTCATATTTTTTTATCGTCTTACTTCTTTCCCCAAAATTTAAATAGTTATTTTTATCAAATCATGTATGTAACAAAAGCAACTTACTTAAGTCAAATAATTTTTGCTCCGATTAACGGTAAATGTCGGTCATATTTTTAATTTTTTGCTTAGTTATTACTGATTTAAACTGAAAAGAGTCATTTGCAAATAATTCTTTGCGTGAAGAAGACATTTGAAATTATCAAATCGTCATTTCGCGTGATAAATACCCAGAGCCTTTTAAACAGCAATAATTGATGAGTATGAATCAGGAGCATCACTAATTTCTTTATCAAAAAGTACAAAATAAATAAATTAATATTTCACGTCTTATAAAAAATTTGAGACTAAAAAAATTGTGAAAACCCTTCACTTGGTTGATCAGAAGCTTAAAACAACACAGAGAGAGGACCGACATGTAATCCTAGCTTTTCAAAAATATCCTTTTTTATCATCTCAGTCTGTTATTAATAAAAAAAAAATGATTACGTGGACTTGAGTACTGTGTAAAAAAATTAGAACGAAGGTTTGCTTTTAAGACATAATCTCTTTTGGCTTAAATCAAATAAAAATTTTTATATTCCCAATTAAATTTTGCAAGAACTCATTAAATTGGTGACCAATGGAAGACTGTCCTTTTTAGTGACGAGTCCGGATTTAATATCTTTACCAACGATGGCATGGCCATATTACATCGGCGAAAAGGTGAGAGCCTTAAACCTCAAAACTGTCAGGTCACAGTTTAGCATGAAGGCAGTTCGGCTATGTTCTGGGCTCGTTTTTCTAGATTTGGACAAGATCCAGTTTATGAAATTACCCAAAAAATGGACCGATTTACTTATAATGAGATTTTAAAGACAGTCATGTTGCCCTTTGCTGAGCGAGAAATGCCAACAGGTGGATATTTCAGCGAAACGACCCTGAGCACACTGCAATGATCGTTAAGACGTAAATTTGCGCAAAAGAGATTCAGGTATTGGATTGACCAGCTCAATCGCTTAATCTTAACCCAATAGAAAATCTATTCGGAATCCTTAAGCGACGAGTCGGTGGGCAAAGGTTTTCTTATAAAGCTGCACTCAATGAGATACTGACACAGCAGTGGCGAAGCATATCACAAACTATAATTGACAACCTTATAGCTTCAATGCCACGCAGATGTGTTGCGGTTATTAAAAATAAAGGTTATTTTACCAAATATTAACCCTATAACCTGTATTTTCAATCGATTTAAATTTCTTTAGTTTATGTTGCTTTAGTTATGCATAGCATAATTTCTACTTTGTATTTTATTTATTATAATATATTATAACTATAATAATTTTGAAAATGGCTTTTTTTGGTTGCTTTTGATATGCACAACACTGTACATATATAGTCTGTTGTTTTTTCACTTTCACAAGCAAACTTAGTATTTTTTTGAAGTTTTCTGTATTATTTCTTTCCATTTTCAAAAGAAACGTCTAATAAACTAAACAAATGTCGTTTATTGTCATGCAATTGTTAAGCCCACCTACGTCACGATAGACAATTTTCTTCGAATTGAAAAAAAATTGACAACTAATATAAATTAAAAAAACTGTTATAACAATTGTCTTGTGTAGACGCAGCGTTATAAATACTTTTTTGTTCAAAACTTTAAATGTGAAAAGATAACTAAAACTTTCACACACACATTATACTTACTATTATTAATAGTAAATAGTTCGATATAAAATTATATAACTAAGATATGTATAAAATAGTTATCTATTGAAAGAACTTATTCCAACTTTTCTTGCGCACAGTATCAAGTTGGCGTCATGGAATTGCACAATTATCGCAACTTGCATTTGCGTAAACTTGCATAAACTTTTATCTTATATTCTTTCAGTTCTTCTTTGCTTGTAAAATACATTTTTAATGAAAAATCTATTCAAACAATATTTAAGGATACAAAGTGCATTAACCCACAATATCTAAGATTCAGAGACATAAAGCTTTATGTTTAGAAGTTTAATTGCGTTTCTTCAACGTTAACTATGTCAATTGCCCGAATTTCTATTAGTTGCATTGAGCAAGGTCGTACTGTAGTTACTTTTTTCTCCATACAAACATTTTTGACTCTACACTAATAGTTCGGGTGTAGAATTAAATGCTAAGAAATTTTCGTTTCTACAGCATACTACGCTTTATTCAAGAATGATAGAAAAATAGATTACGCATTGCGCAGGTCCGTTATGTTGTTTACTTTTCATTTTGACATTTCTAGCTACGAACAAAGTATTTTTTACGATAATGACGTCACGCTAGACCAAGTTTGTTTCTTGAATCTTTTGCCATTGTTTCATATTTGTTCACATTTTTAACAAGACTTGACAGAAAGCCATATCGTAAGCTCATATCGTAAGTCTATCGTAACGTAGATGCGCAGATCGTAGAAAATTATTTTTACTATCTGCGCAATCTATTTTTCTATCATTCTTGGGCTTTATTCATAAACATTTTTTCATTCGCTGCTCATGTTTGTAAGGTTTGTGTCTGAACTAAAGAAAATCTCTACAAAAATTAAGAATTCCAATGGATTTGCAATCGTCGCCACATAAAAAAAATGCTGCAAAGGGCGCATATGGAGCATGTCTTTGATATTAAACGAAAAGACAAACAAAAAACATGGTTGCGAAAATGTTTATGAATAGCGTTTTCTTGTTTAAAGTTACACTGCCTCTAAAATGTGTTTATGAATAAGGCTGTTATACTTTCCCGCTAGGAGCGCTGTTTATTTTCCCGCTGGGCATCTTCAGCAAAAGTAGTTTGATTAATTGGTATGTAGGCAACATATATGAAGACCTTAGCCCAGCATATAGCACGTTGGCTTTATAAAACTGAGATTGCAAGTTCGATACTCAGCGCTGACAAAGAAATTTTTTTCAGTCTTTTATACAATGCATATCTCTCTCATTCTATCTACTGTACAACATATCTTTCTTCTCTATCGTGTAACGAAATGAAGTAAATTGACCTTGAAATTTCACTCCTCAATATTCTCATTCAAATTTCGAAGCGCCGCCTAAGAAGTTTCACTTCAAAATTGTAAGTTTTTTTTTTTTCCCAGCTAGGGCCATTTAGGTTTTTCGGATCAAATTGAAGTTTCTACTCCGTCACTGGATAAGACAATTCTTAAACAGCAAAAGGAAAGAGTAACAAGAGTTTATAGAATCTGGAATTTTTTCACTTTTCGACAAGTCATATAAAGAAATAGGTATATCTAGGGTGCACATTTAATAATTGGAATAAATTAAGAACCATTCGATTGCCACTCATGATATCGGTTTTTTCCACATTGACTAGATAAGAGTAGATAAGAGAGATATGAAATAAATGTCCCAATAGATGCACGATTGTACCGCTGTACAACTTTCTAATACTGTACGGATTGGATTCTAATATTTTGAGTTCCGTTTTGTAAATGTAAAAAAATTTGGAAGGCGTTATTCACAATGCATACAATTTAAGTTAAGTTTTGCTTTAGTTTAGTTTAAATTTTCTCATTAAAACGATTACAATGAATCGTTAAATTTGCTAAATAAATTTCTTAATACTTTTCAATGATAAAGTACTGTGCGCTATATGGTGTTTAAAATAAGAAAATTAGATTAATTTCTATAAATTTGATATTCTTTAAAATTGTTTAAAGAATTTCAGCAGAATTGGATTCATATTTCAATTAAAAGTTATACATCGTCATATGAAATCAAAAAAGGCGTAAGTTACCAAAAATTCAAAATTGACTTTTTGATTGATTATGAAGCACCGTATCAAAATACACGTTCATGCAAAATTTTACACTCCTACTACTAAAAACGACGTTTTTATATACAAAATTCAATAAGCTTTTCAGTGCAAGCGCAAAGCAAAGCCCAAGCATTTTTTGCTTCTCCTGCAAAATTTTTCAAATGTAACTTACGGCTTTTTTGATTTCATATGACGACATACAAAATGCACAAAAACTACTCAATTCAGCGTGTTCAACACTAAGCTTCAAATTTGCTGCTAAGCTGCTAGTTTTGCGTGGTTTTAACAATTTTTTTTTTTTTTTTTCATAAATATGTTATGATGATTTTTGTTCGTAGTTTCAATTAAGAGATAGTTATACTAGAAGTGACATTTTGCTACCAAAAGAGCCCATTTAATGTGTTAGTTACCTGGGCCACGGTCTGTTCGGCAATTGGAATGTCATCGTTGCGCATATCAACGCGTTTCACCACAGACGATGGATCTGCATCAAGTATAATGCTAACAAATTTTAGAAACAAAATAAATTTCAAGCACCTCCGAATGCACAGCTAATAACAACACTCACCCGCCATCGCATATCTCATCGAAAGCCAACATAATTATCTCCAGATTATCCATGACCAAACGTTTTTCCACATTCTTCTTGAGTATCAGACTGATTGATTCGTAGAGACAATTCAGCACAGATAGCAAAATAAGTTCATTCTCGTAAGTGCTGCCCATGACGTAGAAGAAAAGATCAACATTGCTTTTGTAGACACAGGTTAGGCCATCCAACATAATGATCTCCGTGTTGGAACGATGTGTCTTACTGAAAAGATTCTTTTCGAAAGTCTTTTGCTCCTTAACTGTTGGCAGAACAGTTTTGTCATAGTATTTAGCAAGAATGCGGTTGCCATCGTTGTCCATGATGCACATGCCTTTGATGATGTATAGTGTGGGTTCCTGCATGATGGCAAACAACAGTCAATGTAGTTTTAGCAATTTTGTTAAAAAATAAAGTTCATCTATAATAATTACCAGCATAAATCCATCCATTTTGCGCCGCTTTATGAAATGATACAAAATTTAGCAGATTTTGACAATAATTACACGTCAACTCGTTCAAGCAGTTCTTGTAGTAACAGCTGTTGTTGGCGCATTCACAATAGTTTCAATACAATCTATTACAAAAACTTGGCCAGTACACAGTAAAAATAACAGTTAGGTGCTTAAATAATCTTTGCATTAATTAGAGTATCAAAGTTGGTATTTGCATTGGCTTCGGCAATCTATTTAATTATCGACATCACTAGCGGCATTGGTTTCACTATTTTGCACTGTCAGTTTTTCAAATAGAGTGAACATGAGTGTGTAAAGTGAAAAGCTGTTAGTAGAAAAACATGATTGAAAACAATCTTTAAGAAAGTGTTTAAACAAGTGCTGGATGTAACACTAAAGTAAGAGTTAAGTCTTTGTTAAAATCATCCATTTACGGAGCTTTTACGGAACTACGGAAATAGCGACCTGTCGCACCTGCTATTACTGGAAATTCCAATTGAAAAATTTTTGTTATTAATAGCGCAATATGAAGGTAAGATCAATGGCTCTTTCTTTATTAGGAGGTGCAACTTGAAATTAAATAGCCATGCATACATACTCTATATATATAAAAAGAAGTGTACATTTTGATGTCACCACTAACTGCGGAAACGGGTCGACCGATTTCAACCAAAATTTAAGGGTACGTTGGAGATTTTTGATTTGTGTTTGTAATTCCATAATTCAAAAACGGAGTGTAAGATTTGTATGTGGTTTTCTTTGTTGTATCCTTTTTGGTCGAACCATGATTCGTTTTTGTTACACCTCCTTTAAGCGCCCACAAATTAATGAATATTTTATATTTCAGACGGCTTGCGTCTTATTGGATTAATATTTTGTACTTTAGTTCATATGGTCACTGTTGGCAACTGAACTACTAATGGGTGGGGAGCTCTATAAATATGTTGAGAGTGACCACCCTCTTTATATATATACATATATCTGTTTAAATTTTTATCTATATATATAAAAAATGGATCTTGGTTTGTTCGTATGCCTAAAACTTAAAAACGACTGGACCAAATTGGATACTTCCTTCTGCGAGTTTGTTCGTAGTTGCTACGTGATGGCTTAGGAAAAAAGAAAAGTCGAAAAATTCTTAACAGATGGCGGTGTAGGCGCACATTTGTTTTCGTACGTATGCACTGCAATATTCCGTTCATCTGATTACAATAAGACTTTGTGAACTTATTGCTTGCATTTGTGCGATTGTTGTAGACATAGTTGGGCGGGCATAGTAAAAGGGGGCGTGCCGGATTCTATACAACCCAAATATGCGAATATTTTTGGAATAATAGGTCAGACAGCATCGGAATTCGATATTCGAATTAAATTTTTATGTGCCGTGCCACTTATAAAAATTTATGGGCGTTGGAAAAGGTGTGTGGCACTTTTTCAGTAGACCAAACTTAAGGTATAATTCTCGAACTATAAGGCACATATCTATTTAACTCGGTAAGAACGTACTATTTAGATGTGTCCTTTGCTTTCAAAAACTGAGTGAACATTGGAAAAGGGGGCGTGGCACTTTCCATATAATTCAAATTTTTGGTATCGAATTGCTTTGGAACTAAATGCCGCATAACAATAAAATTTCAATATGGAGCTGCCACTTGGTGATATGCGTATACCAGAAAACCATAACGGGCATTGGACAAGGGGGTGTGGCTCCGCCCATACAAGTACAGTTTTTAATAGCTTTTTTAGCAGTTTTTAAGCTTTGGAAATAAATGTCGCATATCACTAAAAAACCCCGTATGACGATTATAATTAGCCAGATATTACCAGATACTTCTAGAAACTAATGGCGGTCGTGGCGCAGTGGGTAGATTGCTTGACCCATACGCCAGGGAACCCTGGTTAAATTTCCATTTGATCTCTCTCTGCAGATCTTTCTGCAGATAATGGCAAACCTCAGAGAGTAAATAATGCCATGTAAAGATTCTTGAAAATATGCACATTAGCCGTTGGGAGTCGGCATAAAACTACTAGGTCCACGCGTTTAATAACACGCACAACACAATTTTATCTTAATAAGTTCGGTCAAAGACCTTTCAATGGTTGAAATGGTCAGTTTATTATTATTATTATTATTATTATTACTAGAAAACTGGTGCTGCCATTGGAAAAGATGCGGTGCTTCGACCATACAAACCAAATTTTCGATTCAGAATACCTATGGAAGTAAAAGTAACAGAACATTGTAACTTAGAATGGAGTTACCACTTGCTGATGTCCTTCTACAAGAGAACTGGAACTGGCATTGTAAAAGGGGGCGTGGCTGCAACCATACAATCCAAATTGTTGATGTCGAATAGCTTTGGAACTAAACGTCGCATAACAATAAAAGTCAATATGGAGTTACTAATTGCCAAAGTCTTTCTACTGGAAAAATGGCACGTGCATTGGAAAAGAGGGTGTGGCCCGATTTTCGATGCAGAATAGCTACGGAAGTAAAAGTCACAGAACACTGAAACTCATAATGGAATTGCCACCTGCGAGTGATGTCCTGTTACTGGGAAACTGTAACGGGCAGTGGACCATGAGCGTATTGTCAGATTAAGGGTCTAATAAAAAGTTTTGAATTTACTTATTATTTTTCAATATACTTGCCAGGTGTAGCAACGCTCGCCGGGAATCGCTAGTTATATATAAAGGGCCGTACATTATTTAAAGATAGGCAACAGTAACCGGAAATGAAACTTTAATAAGCTGTTATTAGAGTTCTATCTTTACTTAGATGATAGAACTTTGATAATAAAACTTGACTTGACACTGGAGTGGCCACTCAAATGAATGATTATTGTATGCTTAAGTATATGATGTCTATGGTAATCATGATAGATATAGAATGATGATTATGGATTGATATGTAATTAATGTAATTTTATGTCATGAAGGGTATCATGTGATGTATCATATGAAGGACATGGTTTGATGGGAATGGCATGATAGAATTTATATGTAGTTAATGGGTTGAGTATGTTGAATATGGTGTGAAAAGATGAGCGTTGAATGATGGGTGTGGTATGATTTTAATGGTATGATGAGTTCGGTGTGATGGGTATCACATAATCATTATGGGATGCTGGATATGGTATGATAGTTATGGTACAAGGTTCGGTATAAGTTTCTTTATGATAGACCTCCCAATTTTACGAGAAGGCAGGTAATAAGTTTACACGTTTATTCAAGAATTGTTACTGGATTCTGAACTACACGTGATTGTAGTTGCTTGTATGACGAACTTGAACTACACGTGATGGTAAAACACAAACTTCACGTGAAGTTCGTGAAGTAAGGGTTCACATTTTCAAGCGATCACGTTTCACATTTTTATGGGCTTCACGCATCTTAGTTTATTCTCATAGAATTTTACTACGAATGGAATTGTTTTTGAGCTAGGTGAACTTGACCAGTTTGAGACTGTGTCATTCTAACTTTTTGGGGTTACATGAGCTTTAGTGGCTGGGTTTAACAACCCATGGCTTACCACATTTGTTCATAGTTGGGTCATTTGGACTTTAGTGGGCGCTATAGTATCCTTGGCCAAAAATTGATCGTTATATGGGCAATCGAATGGTTTGGAACTATCCTAGGTTATAGCTGGAACATGGGATAATTTTTGGGTTCCATAATTTAACAAAATGGATGATTATAAGGCCAATCTAATGCACCGAGATTTTCCAAGGCCATAGGTACGTTATTGGCATTCTACACTGTTTTATGGACACCATTTAGCAAAATGTATGCTTAGAAAGCATACATCAACAAGAGATATAGGATTTGTTCTTTTAATAAATCGAACAATTGTTTGGATGTCTTTATTGGATTAAAAAGACGACCTGCAGAGATAATGTATGTATGTATGTAATGGAACACAATATCTTTTAAATGGCCACCTTGCAGACCTTAATCCTTTTTTTAAAATTTTTGATCACTCTTTCGATCACTCTTTCGCATAATTGGAAATGGCGACTTCAATGTTCCCTTTAAGGGTTGGAATTGTTTGTGGATAGTTAGTGAAAACCTTAACAAACCCTACAAGGAAGAAGTCTAATGGTGTCAAATCTAAAGATCGTGGTGGCCAATTAGAGTCTCCAAATCGCGAAATTTCACGATTAGGGAACTTGTTGAAAGCAGAGGTTATCTACGTACGTTATACTCCATCTCCGAACACAAAGAATTATTTATCATGTCACTGTAGCGCACTCCATTTATTGTAACGCTTCTTCCATCATCATATTAAAAAATTAGCACCCTAGTCGATGAAACAACGATCCATCACTAAAATCAGCAAAAGAGTGGGTAGGTCCCAGTCAGTGATGTGATTCTGATTTAGTAAAAAATCCCGATTTAGACCTGTTTATCCCACCAAAATGACACGAAAAACCCACAAAAAAATCCCACCCAAATATTTATACAAATAACGATTTTTTATGCAATTTTTGAAAAGAAATAAGGATGCCCACCTGCTGAACAGGCCCATCTACTACTGAACACTGTGAGTTCTGACGTCTGTATGATGCGCCAATGTGTAAAGTGTCGCAGTAACATCTCATTGAATGTTCACTTTTGATAAATCATTGAAATGATGCGTATGCTGCTTTAGCCCCACCAAAAGCAAAAATAGTTCATCTCTATTTAGTGAATTTCAGAGTGTTTCTTATTGATAAAAAAAGGTGAATATGAGTACATTTCTATATTTAATGTTTATTTTTCACAATTCGACGAGCAATCGAACAATATTGAGAAATGGGAAAAAAATATTTCACGTCATATCATGATGGCGTACCTGCCCACCTATGAACAAAACGTTGGTCCACCTTCCGAACAAATTTTCAAAAATCGTGCAAGTAAAAAATTTATATGATTGAAAATAGTGTTCGAAATTAGTTAAAATAGTTTTCGTGATTCTCATCCACGTTCAGATAAAATTTTAGAATGGCGTCGCCTAAAAAAAAGTGAAAAGAAGAACGAATATAAATTCTGATGGGATGGCTGCAGCCATCAAAAAAATTCAAATCTCTTTTGTTTAAAGTTCAGTGAGTCATTGTGAACTATTGATAGAATAAACTTTTTATAAACTCTCAAAAACTAGTGTTTTTACTTAACCCGGCGTTAGTGTGGTGGGGTATGACATACCCCAGAGACCTTATTTCCTTCAATATCTTCTTTGTAGTATTTGTAAGTTTCAATAAAACTATTTTTTGTTTCAATTGCAACACACTTAAAATATTATTTTTTTAACAGTAAATCAATCAAGAAATGAGAAGCTATTTGAATTTTTTCGATAAAATTTTTTTTGTAATATTTATACGACTTATACTTTTGGGGTATGTCATACCCCACCACACTAACGGCGTGACTTTTTTCCACCACACTAACGCCGGGTTAATTTTCTAATTGTTTTCAACGATTTGTTTTAGGTGTTCAGTAGCTGGGCCGATGTTTTAAGCGGGCGATTTTGAGACTTTTGCTAGACCGACTTCCAAAATTATAATTTTTGGAAATTTTAAATTCTGATTAAAATTCTTGTTAGTTATTGAACTTAGCTTCCAAATGAAACAAAGAGCTCTGAAAAATTATGTTTTAAACCAAAGGTATGGCATCCAAGCAAAACGTGTTTAGTAGGCGGGCATCCTCCCCTACATTTTTTTAACATTATAATAATTTTATAGTTTAATAATGTAGATAATAAAGTTTTTCAATAAATATAACAAATTTTATAAAAAAACAAATTTTCCGCAGAAAAAAGAATACCTAAAGTTAAACTCTGCGTTTTTTATAAAAACTCTCTTAAGTGTATGAAGTAATCGTAAATTTCTTTCATTGCATCAAAATGAAACTGAGCTTATATTTTTGTTTTTAAATGAGGATCTTATTTTCATTAATTTTAAGCCTCTGGAATATACAAATCTCTTTCTTACATATTTAGAATCAATGAAACAGCAATTAAACAAAAAATTTTGAAAGATTACAAAAAAGTGATACCAACCAGTTTTGCTAATTTACACTTTAAAAAAATTATGATTCAGTAGAAAATCCCACCTAAGCATCTGAAATCCCACACGTTCTCAAATAGGCCAAATATCCCGAAATGAGCCCGAAATCCCACCAAATCACATCACTGGTCCCAGTAGAAGTGCAATATAGCGAGCGAAAACTCAACAAACGGCAGGAAAGGTGTTGGCGTCTGTTTTTTGGGATTCAAGTAGCATTTTGTTCATCGACTATTTGGAAAACTAATCAACAGCGACTATTACTGTAAATTATTGGTCCGATTGAAGAACGAAATAGCAAACAATCGGCCTCATTTATGGAAAAAAAACATATTTTTGCAAGTTCCAAACCATGGTTAAATTACACAATATAGCTTCGAACTGCTTCGTCATCCCTTACATCTTCCAGATTTGGCCCCCATCAACTATTATCTATTCCCAAACTCAAAAAGGTGGCTTCAGGGACGGAGATTTGCAACGAATAGGACGAATTGGAAACTGAAGCGTATTTCGCTTACTATTGAAAGGGCATCACAATGTTAGAAAATCGTTGGAATAAGTGTATCGACCGTAAAAGGGGAATATGTTAAAGAGAAAACAATAATTTTGTCAAAAAACGTGTGTTTTCTTTGCTAGGCCGGCAGCATTTTGGATGCCCTAGTAAACTGGCAATGCTAAGTGTTGTCGAGGCGCAAGGCTTAAAAGGCAGCCCTTGTCACATAACTAAATCCTAACAGCTCTTAGCTTTAGCGCAATTATCGTTGTGCATTAAAAATATCGTTTTTCCTCTGACATTTATAGCTCTCTTAAAAAACTACAAGTTTGCGCAAAGTTAATCACATTATAGGAAGATGTTATAATTTTTGCAAATGGAGTTGTATGTCAATTATATTTGAAATTTGTGAACATTTGTGCAGCTGTCTGCAGTATACAAACAGACAAGCAATGGAGCGCTATACTCCTCAAGAGCGTGGAATAATTGTGTAGATTTTTTTGAGCAATATTCGGTCGGTTGTGTTGGAGCAGCGTGAATTTCGACGCCGATTTTGTGTCGAAAATCATCATTAGCGACGAGGTGCATTTCCGCTAAAGCGGTTACGTCAATAAGCAAAATCTTCGTTGCTGAGGCACTGAAAATTCTCGTGTGTTGCACGAAGAACTATTAGATCCACTCAAAGCCATTGTGTGGTGCGGCGTTCACGCGGGAGGACCGTATTTTGAGGATTGATTGGGTCGTATTTTTTTGAGGACGCCATCGGCAATACGGTCACTTTTACTGGCGAACGATACAAGGCCATGATAAACGACTTCTTACTGCTGGAATTGGATGAGTGGAGTTTAGTGATCATGTGTTTTCAACAAGACGGTGCAACCGCATGCACAGTACGAGCAATGGATATTGTGAAGGAAGCGTTTTCTAGTCCCGTTTTGGAATGCTTCGCTTCTCTCGTGTGTCCAATGACGCACCTGTGTATTTTTAAACAAATAAATACAACAGTCGAAGTTAGTAGTGAACATTAAAGAATTTTTGGCTATTTTTCTCAAGTTTGCCTTGTTATCGAATAATATCTTCATGATATTTCTTTAAAGTTTTCAGCTTAGCAGGAACTGATTTAAATTTTTTTTAAAATTAATTATCATTATCAATAGTAATTAAATTTAACTCTGCGACCGTATGGCTCAGCCATCAAATCTTTTTTACCATTCCAGTCCTCAATACGACTGATGAAATACATGATCAAATATGATGTATGATGAATGAAGCATGATGTGATGGAAGACGTATGATGTACATATGATTTATGATGCATGATGTATGATGCATGATGTATGATGCATGATGTATGATGTATAATGAACGATGTATGCCAAACCTGTACGGCATACACGTATGACTCACACGTTTGACACACATGTATGGTAAACATGTATGTCATACATGTATGGAAGTTAGGGAGGACAAACATGTATGCCATACATATATTACAAACGTGTATGAAGTACATGCCTGACAAACATGTTTGACAAACGTGTAGCACATACCTGTATGGCAAACATGTATGTCTATTCTGTATGACGTACAAGTATGAATAATGACGCATGATCACGTATGTTGAATGACGCATGATGAATGACGTATGATGTGTTTGTATGATATATAATGTATAATGAATGATGAATGATTCTGTTCGACAGGTACAACAACACATCATGATCATACCTCATACATCATGCATCATGCATCCAAGGGCGTCCACAGGGGGACGTCCACATGATGCGTATCATTTCCTCATATATTATTTATGATACGCATCATGCGTCCATCATTCATCATACATCATATATCATAGTTGACATAGTACATGTATGGTGTCATAAATGTACGTCATACAGAATCTTGACATACATCTTTGCCTTACAGCTATGTGCTACACGTTTGTCATACATGTTCGAAATACCTGTATGACACACAGAGATGGCAAGCATGTATGACATACATGCATGATACACATAAACGGCACACATGTATGACAAACATGTATTCCATACATGTCTCTCATACCTGTATGACAAACATGTATTACATACATGACTGACACACCTAGCTGACATACCTGTCGGACATACATATCTGACATACTTGTAGGACATACCTTTAGGACATACCTGTATGACAAACTTGAATGGCAAACATGTATGTCAATCCTGTATGACACCATACCAGTATGTCAACCATGTATGAAAAATGTAGCATGATTACGTATGATGTATGTATGATGATGTATGATGTAAGAGGTATGATGCACGATGCATGATTTCTGATGAATAATGCATGATGAATGATGTATGCTGTGTTTGTATGATATATGATGGATCACGAATGAATTATGATGTATGACGTATGATCAAAAATTTTTTTTAAATTAATCAGAGTAAGTAGAAGGAGTGCACCGAATATTTTTATAAAATGCGAACGTTTTTGAAAGCTTATACAATGAGTACACTAAGGGCAAAAATATTAAATTTATCCAAAAACTTTTTTAATTTATCCAAAAAGCGAGTCATTTTTGCACCAATAACGCATTTGAATAAATCGACTACGTCAATATTTAAAATTTATTTGAATACTTTTTTAATTAAATTAAATATTTAAATATTTAAACAGAATTAATAAAAAATATATTAAAATTATGCACGAATTTTTTTAAAATATCTTTCAAATATTTACTATTTGAAAATAAACTATCGCATTTAAAGAAAATTTATATAAAAATATTGAATTTAAAAAACAACATATTTAAATTGAATATGTTATTAATGGTTTTATAGTATTATTTTCTTCATATTGCTTCCATCAAATGACATTTGCATGTATTATTTATTCTCGCTTCACTTTTTTGTTCTCTAATTTATAATATTTTTGACAGTTGGTGCAATATTAGGGCAACAAATGTCAAAAATAGTATAAACTAGAGGGAGAAAAAATAAATATACAAAATACATACAGATAGAAGCAAAATATGTAGGTAAATGACAACCGGTGCAAGATATTTCAGAGAAAATATCAAGTTGTCACTCCACCCTACATAATTTCATAACTTTGCCAAACATGCGTACTATATTACCCTTGCAACAATAACTAAATGAGAACTATAAGACCTGCAAATGCAAGAAATAAACTGCAGGAACAGAGTGCGATGCTGTTGCTGCTTGTCGGAGTATGTGTGTACGTGTGCGATGCGGTTGCTGCTTGAGTATAAATAAAATTCAAATACGGGAAAAAAACGAGTTGTAAGGAAAATATTTGATTTATCCACGTAAATATTTGAATAAAATTTATACTCAGGCGTGGATAATGCTAATATGCGTTATTTCATTTAGTGTAGCAAGTGATTTGTTTTTCTTTTGTTTTTGACAAGTCTATAGTTGCCACGGTTATGTTTTTAATTTTTTTGAAATTTGAGAAGTGCAATTTGAAAGTGCTTGGTAAACACATTGTAGAAGATATTAAAAAGTTTTTAAAATTAAGTAAAAAATTGTATTTTATTCCTTTGGTACATTAAAATCGTGTTAATAAAGAAATAAAATTTAAAAAATTGTTTATATTAATATTCTCCACAAGATAGACAAATTTCATAAAATAAAATATTCGCTTTTTTAATATTCTCGGAATCTTCTTGAACTCGAAACGAATGCGAGTCCGCTCTGTGGTTTATTGGGTATCAATAGTAATTAAATTTAACTCTGCGACCGTATGGCTCAGCCATCAAATCTTTTTTACCATTCCAGTCCTCAATACGACTGATGAAATACATGATCAAATATGATGTATGATGAATGAAGCATGATGTGATGGAAGACGTATCATGTATGATTTATGATGACATACCTATATGGCATACCTGTATGGCATACCTGTATGGCATACATGTACGGCATACCTGTATGACATACCTGGATGGCAAACTTGAATGGCAAATATGTATGTCAATTCTGTATGACACCATATCAGTATGTCAACCATGTATGAAAAATGTAGCATGATTACGTATGATGTTATGTATGATGATGTATGATGTAAGAGGTATGATGCACGATGCATGATGTCTGATGAATAATGCATGATGAATGATGTATGCTGTGTTTGTATGATATATGATGGATCACGAATGAATTATGATGTATGACGTATGATCAACTGATTTTTATAATTTTTTTTTAAATTAATCAGAGTAAGTAGAAGGAGTGCACCGAATATTTTTTAAAGCAATTCACCTGTTTCGAACAGGTAAAATTATTTAGATTCATAAACACGAAAAATATCCTCACAAAAAGGAGAGAAAACGTTCGGCATTATTTAGGTTATTGGTTAGGTTATTGTTTTTTACACTGTGTTATGAGTTTTTCACGTTCATGTGAGATCGTAAGCGAACTTTTACCTCCTTTTTCTCCAAAAATTATGATTGAGCTTCGCCGAATTGAACGAGTACGACACAACGAGCGCACGAACCTACGCATTCCAGGCGCAATCAACGGCAGTCCTCTCTTTACTAATGACGGACAACCGGACCGACGGTCTGATGATGAATAAGTGACGATTGAGTAAATAATGCTCTGAAGGCCTCCAGACGAAATACCTAACGGTGGTTCCTGGAGGATCCAACCGTTCGACTCAGGAGATATTTAGCGGGTTAAAGTCTCGCACTGACTAAGGTTTTCGATGCTTTTACTCCTCGTTAAAAAAAACCTATTTTTCTCAGGTAAAAAAACACATCATGATCATACCTCATACATCATACATCATTCATCATGCATCCTCATACATTATGATACGCATCATGCGTCCATCATTCATCATACATCATATATCATAGTTTACATAGTACATGTATGGTGTCATAAATGTACGTCATACAGAATTGACACACATCTTTGCCATACAGCTATGTGCTACACGTTTGTCAAACATGTTCGAAATACCTGTATGACACAGATATGGCAAGCGTGTATGCCACACATGCATGACAAACATGATACACATGCACGGCATACATGTATGACAAATATGTATTACAAACATGTACGACAATCATGTATTACATACATGTCTGACATACCTGTATCACAAACATGTATTACATACATGTCTGACATACATGTATGCCAAACATGTATTACATGCATGCCTGACATACCTGCACGACACACCTATCTGACATACATGTCTGACATACCTGTATGCCATACATGCCTGACATATCTGTATGTCATACCTGTATGACATACCTGTATGTCATACCTGTATGACATACCTGTATGTCATCCCTGTATGACATACCTGTATGCCATACCTGTATGACATACCTGTGTGACATGCCTGGATGACAAACTTGAATGGCAAATATGTATCAATCCTGTATGACAAACATGTATTCTATACACGTCTCTCATACCTGTATGACAAACATGTATTGCATACATGACTGACACACCTAGCTGACATACCTGTCAGACATACATGTCTGACATACCTATATGACATACCTGTAGGACATACCTTTAGGACATACCTGTATGACAAACTTGAATGGCAAACATGTATGTCAATCCTGTATGACACCATACCAGTATGTCAACCATGTATGAAAAATGTAGCATGATTACGTATGATGTATGTATGATGATGTATGATGTAAGAGGTATGATGCACGATGTATGATGTCTGATGAATAATGCATGATGAATGATGTATGCTGTGTTTGTATGATATATGATGGATCACGAATGAATTATGATGTATGACGTATGATCAAAAATTTTTTTTAAATTAATCAGAGTAAGTAGAAGGAGTGCACCGAATATTTTTTAAAGTAATTCACCTGTTTCGAACAGGTAAAATTATTTAGATTCATTAACACGAAAAATATCCGCGAACTTTTACCTCCTTTTTCTCCAAAGATTATGATTGAGCTTCGCCGAATTGAACGAGTACGACACACAAGCGCACGAACCTACGCATTCCAGGCGCAATCAACGGCAGTCCTCTCTTTACTAATGACGGACAACCGGACCGACGATCTGATGATGAATAAGTGACGATTGAGTAAATAATGCTCTGAAGGCCTCCAGACAAAATACCTAACGGTGGTTCCTGGAGGATCCAACCGTTCGACTCAGGAGATATTTAGCGGGTTAAAGTCTCGCACTGACTAAGGTTTTCGATGCTTTTACTCCTCGTTAAAAAAAACCTATTTTTCTCAGGTACAACAACACATCATGATCATACCTCATACACCATACATCATGCATCATGCATCCAAGGGCGTCCACAGGGGGGCGTCCACATGATGCGTATCATTTCCTCATACATTATGATACGCATCATGGATGGACGCATCATTCATCATACATCATATATCATAGTTGACATAGTACATGTATGGTGTCATAAATGTACGTCATACAGAATTGACATACATCTTTGCCATACAGCTATGTGCTACACGTTTGTCATACATGTTCGAAATACCTGTATGACACACAGATATGGCAAGCATGTATGCCATACATGTATTACATGTCAGACATACATGTATGAAAAAGATGTATTACATACATGTCTGAGATACATGTCTGACATAAATGTATGACACACCTAGCTGACATACCTGTATGACACACCTATCTGACATACATGTCTGACATACCTATATGACGTACCTGTATGACATACCTGCATGACCAACTTGAATAGCAAACATGTATGTCAATCCTGTATGACGCCATACCAGTATGTCAACTATGTATGAATAATGACGCATGATCACGTATGTTGAATGCCGCATGATGAATGACGTATGATGCATGATGTGTTAGTATGATATATAATGTATGATGAATGATGAATGATCCTGTTCGACAGGTACAACAACACATCATGATCATACCTCATACATCATACACCATGCATCATGTACCCAAGGGCGTCCACATGATGCGTCCGTCCATCATTCATCATATATCATAGTTGACATAGTACATGTATGGTGTCATAAATGTCCGTCATACAGAATTGACACACATCTTTGCCATACAGCTATGTGCTACACGTTTGTCATACATGTTCGAAATACCTGTATGACACACAGATATGGCAAGCATGTATGCCATACATGCATGATACACATAAACGGCAAACATGTATGACAAACATGTATTACAAACATGTACGACAAACATGTATTCCATACATGTCTCTCATACCTGTATGACAAACATGTATTACATACATGACTGACACACCTAGCTGACATACCTGTCGGACATACATATCTGACATACCTGTAGGACATACCTTTAGGACATACCTGTATGACAAACTTGAATGGCAAACATGTATGTCAATCCTGTATGACACCATACCAGTATGTCAACCATGTATGAAAAATGTAGCATGATTACGTATGATGTATGTATGATGATGTATGATGTAAGAGGTATGATGCACGATGCATGATGTCTGATGAATAATGCATGATGAATGATGTATGCTGTGTTTGTATGATATATGATGGATCACGAATGAATTATGATGTATGACGTATGATCAACTGATTTTTATAATTTTTTTTTAAATTAATCAGAGTAAGTAGAAGGAGTGCACCGAATATTTTTATAAAATGCGAACGTTTTTGAAAGCTTATACAATGAGTACACTAAGGGCAAAAATATTAAATTTATCCAAAAACTTTTTTAATTTATCCAAAAAGCGAGTCATTTTTGCACCAATAACGCATTTGAATAAATCGACTACGTCAATATTTAAAATTTATTTGAATACTTTTTTAATTAAATTAAATATTTAAATATTTAAACAGAATTAATAAAAAATATATTAAAATTATGCACGAATTTTTTTAAAATATCTTTCAAATATTTACTATTTGAAAATAAACTATCGCATTTAAAGAAAATTTATATAAAAATATTGAATTTAAAAAACAACATATTTAAATTGAATATGTTATTAATGGTTTTATAGTATTATTTTCTTCATATTGCTTCCATCAAATGACATTTGCATGTATTATTTATTCTCGCTTCACTTTTTTGTTCTCTAATTTATAATATTTTTGACAGTTGGTGCAATATTAGGGCAACAAATGTCAAAAATAGTATAAACTAGAGGGAGAAAAAATAAATATACAAAATACATACAGATAGAAGCAAAATATGTAGGTAAATGACAACCGGTGCAAGATATTTCAGAGAAAATATCAAGTTGTCACTCCACCCTACATAATTTCATAACTTTGCCAAACATGCGTACTATATTACCCTTGCAACAATAACTACATGAGAACTATAAGACCTGCAAATGCAAGAAATAAACTGCAGGAACAGAGTGCGATGCTGTTGCTGCTTGTCGGAGTATGTGTGTACGTGTGCGATGCGGTTGCTGCTTGAGTATAAATAAAATTCAAATACGGGAAAAAAACGAGTTGTAAGGAAAATATTTGATTTATCCACGTAAATATTTGAATAAAATTTATACTCAGGCGTGGATAATGCTAATATGCGTTATTTCATTTAGTGTAGCAAGTGATTTGTTTTTCTTTTGTTTTTGACAAGTCTATAGTTGCCACGGTTATGTTTTTAATTTTTTTGAAATTTGAGAAGTGCAATTTGAAAGTGCTTGGTAAACACATTGTAGAAGATATTAAAAAGTTTTTAAAATTAAGTAAAAAATTGTATTTTATTCCTTTGGTACATTAAAATCGTGTTAATAAAGAAATAAAATTTAAAAAATTGTTTATATTAATATTCTCCACAAGATAGACAAATTTCATAAAATAAAATATTCGCTTTTTTAATATTCTCGGAATCTTCTTGAACTCGAAACGAATGCGAGTCCGCTCTGTGGTTTATTGGGTATCAATAGTAATTAAATTTAACTCTGCGACCGTATGGCTCAGCCATCAAATCTTTTTTACCATTCCAGTCCTCAATACGACTGATGAAATACATGATCAAATATGATGTATGATGAATGAAGCATGATGTGATGGAAGACGTATCATGTATGATTTATGATGACATACCTATATGACATACCTGTATGGCATACCTGTATGGCATACATGTACGGCATACCTGTATGACATACCTGGATGGCAAACTTGAATGGCAAATATGTATGTCAATTCTGTATGACACCATATCAGTATGTCAACCATGTATGAAAAATGTAGCATGATTACGTATGATGTTATGTATGATGATGTATGATGTAAGAGGTATGATGCACGATGCATGATGTCTGATGAATAATGCATGATGAATGATGTATGCTGTGTTTGTATGATATATGATGGATCACGAATGAATTATGATGTATGACGTATGATCAACTGATTTTTATAATTTTTTTTTAAATTAATCAGAGTAAGTAGAAGGAGTGCACCGAATATTTTTTAAAGCAATTCACCTGTTTCGAACAGGTAAAATTATTTAGATTCATAAACACGAAAAATATCCTCACAAAAAGGAGAGAAAACGTTCGGCATTATTTAGGTTATTGGTTAGGTTATTGTTTTTTACACTGTGTTATGAGTTTTTCACGTTCATGTGAGATCGTAAGCGAACTTTTACCTCCTTTTTCTCCAAAAATTATGATTGAGCTTCGCCGAATTGAACGAGTACGACACAACGAGCGCACGAACCTACGCATTCCAGGCGCAATCAACGGCAGTCCTCTCTTTACTAATGACGGACAACCGGACCGACGATCTGATGATGAATAAGTGACGATTGAGTAAATAATGCTCTGAAGGCCTCCAGACGAAATACCTAACGGTGGTTCCTGGAGGATCCAACCGTTCGACTCAGGAGATATTTAGCGGGTTAAAGTCTCGCACTGACTAAGGTTTTCGATGCTTTTACTCCTCGTTAAAAAAAACCTATTTTTCTCAGGTAAAAAAACACATCATGATCATACCTCATACATCATACATCATGCATCATGCATCCTCATACATTATGATACGCATCATGCGTCCATCATTCATCATACATCATATATCATAGTTTACATAGTACATGTATGGTGTCATAAATGTACGTCATACAGAATTGACACACATCTTTGCCATACAGCTATGTGCTACACGTTTGTCATACATGTTCGAAATACGTGTATGATACACAGATATGACAAGCATGTATGCCATACATGCATGAAAACATGATATCTGTATGTCAAACATGTTCGAAATACCTGTATGACACAGATATGGCAAGCGTGTATGCCACACATGCATGACAAACATGATACACATACACGGCATACATGTATGACAAATATGTATTACAAACATGTACGACAATCATGTATTACATACATGTCTGACATACCTGTATCACAAACATGTATTACATACATGTCTGACATACCTGTATCACAAACATGTATTACATACATGTCTGACATACATGTATGCCAAACATGTATTACATGCATGCCTGACATACCTGCACGACACACCTGTCTGACATACATGTCTGACATACCTGTCTGACATACATGTCTGACATACCTGTATGCCATACATGCCTGACATATCTGTATGTCATACCTGTATGACATACCTGTATGTCATCCCTGTATGACATACCTTTATGCCATACCTGTATGACATACCTGTATGACATGCCTGGATGACAAACTTGAATGGCAAACATGTATCAATCCTGTATGACAAACATGTATTCTATACACGTCTCTCATACCTGTATGACAAACATGTATTGCATACATGACTGACACACCTAGCTAACATACCTGTCAGACATACATGTCTGACATACCTATATGACATACCTGTAGGACATACCTTTAGGACATACCTGTATGACAAACTTGAATGGCAAACATGTATGTCAATCCTGTATGACACCATACCAGTATGTCAACCATGTATGAAAAATGTAGCATGATTACGTATGATGTATGTATGATGATGTATGATGTAAGAGGTATGATGCACGATGTATGATGTCTGATGAATAATGCATGATGAATGATGTATGCTGTGTTTGTATGATATATGATGGATCACGAATGAATTATGATGTATGACGTATGATCAAAAATTTTTTTTAAATTAATCAGAGTAAGTAGAAGGAGTGCACCGAATATTTTTTAAAGTAATTCACCTGTTTCGAACAGGTAAAATTATTTAGATTCATTAACACGAAAAATATCCGCGAACTTTTACCTCCTTTTTCTCCAAAGATTATGATTGAGCTTCGCCGAATTGAACGAGTACGACACACAAGCGCACGAACCTACGCATTCCAGGCGCAATCAACGGCAGTCCTCTCTTTACTAATGACGGACAACCGGACCGACGATCTGATGATGAATAAGTGACGATTGAGTAAATAATGCTCTGAAGGCCTCCAGACAAAATACCTAACGGTGGTTCCTGGAGGATCCAACCGTTCGACTCAGGAGATATTTAGCGGGTTAAAGTCTCGCACTGACTAAGGTTTTCGATGCTTTTACTCCTCGTTAAAAAAAACCTATTTTTCTCAGGTACAACAACACATCATGATCATACCTCATACACCATACATCATGCATCATGCATCCAAGGGCGTCCACAGGGGGGCGTCCACATGATGCGTATCATTTCCTCATACATTATGATACGCATCATGGATGGACGCATCATTCATCATACATCATATATCATAGTTGACATAGTACATGTATGGTGTCATAAATGTACGTCATACAGAATTGACATACATCTTTGCCATACAGCTATGTGCTACACGTTTGTCATACATGTTCGAAATACCTGTATGACACACAGATATGGCAAGCATGTATGCCATACATGTATTACATGTCAGACATACATGTATGAAAAAGATGTATTACATACATGTCTGAGATACATGTCTGACATAAATGTATGACACACCTAGCTGACATACCTGTATGACACACCTATCTGACATACATGTCTGACATACCTATATGACGTACCTGTATGACATACCTGCATGACCAACTTGAATAGCAAACATGTATGTCAATCCTGTATGACACCATACCAGTATGTCAACCATGTATGAATAATGACGCATGATCACGTATGTTGAATGCCGCATGATGAATGACGTATGATGCATGATGTGTTAGTATGATATATAATGTATGATGAATGATGAATGATCCTGTTCGACAGGTACAACAACACATCATGATCATACCTCATACATCATACACCATGCATCATGTACCCAAGGGCGTCCACATGATGCGTCCGTCCATCATTCATCATATATCATAGTTGACATAGTACATGTATGGTGTCATAAATGTCCGTCATACAGAATTGACACACATCTTTGCCATACAGCTATGTGCTACACGTTTGTCATACATGTTCGAAATACCTGTATGACACACAGATATGGCAAGCATGTATGCCATACATGCATGATACACATAAACGGCAAACATGTATGACAAACATGTATTACAAACATGTACGACAAACATGTATTCCATACATGTCTCTCATACCTGTATGACAAACATGTATTACATACATGACTGACACACCTAGCTGACATACCTGTCGGACATACATATCTGACATACCTGTAGGACATATCTTTAGGACATACCTGTATGACAAACTTGAATGGCAAACATGTATGTCAATCCTGTATGACACCATACCAGTATGTCAACCATGTATGAAAAATGTAGCATGATTACGTATGATGTATGTATGATGATGTATGATGTAAGAGGTATGATGCACGATGCATGATGTCTGATGAATAATGCATGATGAATGATGTATGCTGTGTTTGTATGATATATGATGGATCACGAATGAATTATGATGTATGACGTATGATCAACTGATTTTTATAATTTTTTTTTAAATTAATCAGAGTAAGTAGAAGGAGTGCACCGAATATTTTTATAAAATGCGAACGTTTTTGAAAGCTTATACAATGAGTACACTAAGGGCAAAAATATTAAATTTATCCAAAAACTTTTTTAATTTATCCAAAAAGCGAGTCATTTTTGCACCAATAACGCATTTGAATAAATCGACTACGTCAATATTTAAAATTTATTTGAATACTTTTTTAATTAAATTAAATATTTAAATATTTAAACAGAATTAATAAAAAATATATTAAAATTATGCACGAATTTTTTTAAAATATCTTTCAAATATTTACTATTTGAAAATAAACTATCGCATTTAAAGAAAATTTATATAAAAATATTGAATTTAAAAAACAACATATTTAAATTGAATATGTTATTAATGGTTTTATAGTATTATTTTCTTCATATTGCTTCCATCAAATGACATTTGCATGTATTATTTATTCTCGCTTCACTTTTTTGTTCTCTAATTTATAATATTTTTGACAGTTGGTGCAATATTAGGGCAACAAATGTCAAAAATAGTATAAACTAGAGGGAGAAAAAATAAATATACAAAATACATACAGATAGAAGCAAAATATGTAGGTAAATGACAACCGGTGCAAGATATTTCAGAGAAAATATCAAGTTGTCACTCCACCCTACATAATTTCATAACTTTGCCAAACATGCGTACTATATTACCCTTGCAACAATAACTAAATGAGAACTATAAGACCTGCAAATGCAAGAAATAAACTGCAGGAACAGAGTGCGATGCTGTTGCTGCTTGTCGGAGTATGTGTGTACGTGTGCGATGCGGTTGCTGCTTGAGTATAAATAAAATTCAAATACGGGAAAAAAACGAGTTGTAAGGAAAATATTTGATTTATCCACGTAAATATTTGAATAAAATTTATACTCAGGCGTGGATAATGCTAATATGCGTTATTTCATTTAGTGTAGCAAGTGATTTGTTTTTCTTTTGTTTTTGACAAGTCTATAGTTGCCACGGTTATGTTTTTAATTTTTTTGAAATTTGAGAAGTGCAATTTGAAAGTGCTTGGTAAACACATTGTAGAAGATATTAAAAAGTTTTTAAAATTAAGTAAAAAATTGTATTTTATTCCTTTGGTACATTAAAATCGTGTTAATAAAGAAATAAAATTTAAAAAATTGTTTATATTAATATTCTCCACAAGATAGACAAATTTCATAAAATAAAATATTCGCTTTTTTAATATTCTCGGAATCTTCTTGAACTCGAAACGAATGCGAGTCCGCTCTGTGGTTTATTGGGTATCAATAGTAATTAAATTTAACTCTGCGACCGTATGGCTCAGCCATCAAATCTTTTTTACCATTCCAGTCCTCAATACGACTGATGAAATACATGATCAAATATGATGTATGATGAATGAAGCATGATGTGATGGAAGACGTATCATGTATGATTTATGATGACATACCTATATGACATACCTGTATGGCATACATGTACGGCATACCTGTATGACATACCTGGATGGCAAACTTGAATGGCAAATATGTATGTCAATTCTGTATGACACCATATCAGTATGTCAACCATGTATGAAAAATGTAGCATGATTACGTATGATGTTATGTATGATGATGTATGATGTAAGAGGTATGATGCACGATGCATGATGTCTGATGAATAATGCATGATGAATGATGTATGCTGTGTTTGTATGATATATGATGGATCACGAATGAATTATGATGTATGACGTATGATCAACTGATTTTTATAATTTTTTTTTAAATTAATCAGAGTAAGTAGAAGGAGTGCACCGAATATTTTTATAAAATGCGAACGTTTTTGAAAGCTTATACAATGAGTACACTAAGGGCAAAAATATTAAATTTATCCAAAAACTTTTTTAATTTATCCAAAAAGCGAGTCATTTTTGCACCAATAACGCATTTGAATAAATCGACTACGTCAATATTTAAAATTTATTTGAATACTTTTTTAATTAAATTAAATATTTAAATATTTAAACAGAATTAATAAAAAATATATTAAAATTATGCACGAATTTTTTTAAAATATCTTTCAAATATTTACTATTTGAAAATAAACTATCGCATTTAAAGAAAATTTATATAAAAATATTGAATTTAAAAAACAACATATTTAAATTGAATATGTTATTAATGGTTTTATAGTATTATTTTCTTCATATTGCTTCCATCAAATGACATTTGCATGTATTATTTATTCTCGCTTCACTTTTTTGTTCTCTAATTTATAATATTTTTGACAGTTGGTGCAATATTAGGGCAACAAATGTCAAAAATAGTATAAACTAGAGGGAGAAAAAATAAATATACAAAATACATACAGATAGAAGCAAAATATGTAGGTAAATGACAACCGGTGCAAGATATTTCAGAGAAAATATCAAGTTGTCACTCCACCCTACATAATTTCATAACTTTGCCAAACATGCGTACTATATTACCCTTGCAACAATAACTAAATGAGAACTATAAGACCTGCAAATGCAAGAAATAAACTGCAGGAACAGAGTGCGATGCTGTTGCTGCTTGTCGGAGTATGTGTGTACGTGTGCGATGCGGTTGCTGCTTGAGTATAAATAAAATTCAAATACGGGAAAAAAACGAGTTGTAAGGAAAATATTTGATTTATCCACGTAAATATTTGAATAAAATTTATACTCAGGCGTGGATAATGCTAATATGCGTTATTTCATTTAGTGTAGCAAGTGATTTGTTTTTCTTTTGTTTTTGACAAGTCTATAGTTGCCACGGTTATGTTTTTAATTTTTTTGAAATTTGAGAAGTGCAATTTGAAAGTGCTTGGTAAACACATTGTAGAAGATATTAAAAAGTTTTTAAAATTAAGTAAAAAATTGTATTTTATTCCTTTGGTACATTAAAATCGTGTTAATAAAGAAATAAAATTTAAAAAATTGTTTATATTAATATTCTCCACAAGATAGACAAATTTCATAAAATAAAATATTCGCTTTTTTAATATTCTCGGAATCTTCTTGAACTCGAAACGAATGCGAGTCCGCTCTGTGGTTTATTGGGTATCAATAGTAATTAAATTTAACTCTGCGACCGTATGGCTCAGCCATCAAATCTTTTTTACCATTCCAGTCCTCAATACGACTGATGAAATACATGATCAAATATGATGTATGATGAATGAAGCATGATGTGATGGAAGACGTATCATGTATGATTTATGATGACATACCTATATGACATACCTGTATGGCATACATGTACGGCATACCTGTATGACATACCTGGATGGCAAACTTGAATGGCAAATATGTATGTCAATTCTGTATGACACCATATCAGTATGTCAACCATGTATGAAAAATGTAGCATGATTACGTATGATGTTATGTATGATGATGTATGATGTAAGAGGTATGATGCACGATGCATGATGTCTGATGAATAATGCATGATGAATGATGTATGCTGTGTTTGTATGATATATGATGGATCACGAATGAATTATGATGTATGACGTATGATCAACTGATTTTTATAATTTTTTTTTAAATTAATCAGAGTAAGTAGAAGGAGTGCACCGAATATTTTTATAAAATGCGAACGTTTTTGAAAGCTTATACAATGAGTACACTAAGGGCAAAAATATTAAATTTATCCAAAAACTTTTTTAATTTATCCAAAAAGCGAGTCATTTTTGCACCAATAACGCATTTGAATAAATCGACTACGTCAATATTTAAAATTTATTTTAATACTTTTTTAATTAAATTAAATATTTAAATATTTAAACAGAATTAATAAAAAATATATTAAAATTATGCACGAATTTTTTTAAAATATCTTTCAAATATTTACTATTTGAAAATAAACTATCGCATTTAAAGAAAATTTATGTAAAAATATTGAATTTAAAAAACAACATATTTAAATTGAATATGTTATTAATGGTTTTATAGTATTATTTTCTTCATATTGCTTCCATCAAATGACATTTGCATGTATTATTTATTCTCGCTTCACTTTTTTGTTCTCTAATTTATAATATTTTTGACAGTTGGTGCAATATTAGGGCAACAAATGTCAAAAATAGTATAAACTAGAGGGAGAAAAAATAAATATACAAAATACATACAGATAGAAGCAAAATATGTAGGTAAATGACAACCGGTGCAAGATATTTCAGAGAAAATATCAAGTTGTCACTCCACCCTACATAATTTCATAACTTTGCCAAACATGCGTACTATATTACCCTTGCAACAATAACTAAATGAGAACTATAAGACCTGCAAATGCAAGAAATAAACTGCAGGAACAGAGTGCGATGCTGTTGCTGCTTGTCGGAGTATGTGTGTACGTGTGCGATGCGGTTGCTGCTTGAGTATAAATAAAATTCAAATACGGGAAAAAAACGAGTTGTAAGGAAAATATTTGATTTATCCACGTAAATATTTGAATAAAGTTTATACTCAGGCGTGGATAATGCTAATATGCGTTATTTCATTTAGTGTAGCAAGTGATTTGTTTTTCTTTTGTTTTTGACAAGTCTATAGTTGCCACGGTTATGTTTTTAATTTTTTTGAAATTTGAGAAGTGCAATTTGAAAGTGCTTGGTAAACACATTGTAGAAGATATTAAAAAGTTTTTAAAATTAAGTAAAAAATTGTATTTTATTCCTTTGGTACATTAAAATCGTGTTAATAAAGAAATAAAATTTAAAAAATTGTTTATATTAATATTCTCCACAAGATAGACAAATTTCATAAAATAAAATATTCGCTTTTTTAATATTCTCGGAATCTTCTTGAACTCGAAACGAATGCGAGTCCGCTCTGTGGTTTATTGGGTATCAATAGTAATTAAATTTAACTCTGCGACCGTATGGCTCAGCCATCAAATCTTTTTTACCATTCCAGTCCTCAATACGACTGATGAAATACATGATCAAATATGATGTATGATGAATGAAGCATGATGTGATGGAAGACGTATCATGTATGATTTATGATGACATACCTATATGACATACCTGTATGGCATACCTGTATGGCATACATGTACGGCATACCTGTATGACATACCTGGATGGCAAACTTGAATGGCAAATATGTATGTCAATTCTGTATGACACCATATCAGTATGTCAACCATGTATGAAAAATGTAGCATGATTACGTATGATGTTATGTATGATGATGTATGATGTAAGAGGTATGATGCACGATGCATGATGTCTGATGAATAATGCATGATGAATGATGTATGCTGTGTTTGTATGATATATGATGGATCACGAATGAATTATGATGTATGACGTATGATCAACTGATTTTTATAATTTTTTTTTAAATTAATCAGAGTAAGTAGAAGGAGTGCACCGAATATTTTTTAAAGCAATTCACCTGTTTCGAACAGGTAAAATTATTTAGATTCATAAACACGAAAAATATCCTCACAAAAAGGAGAGAAAACGTTCGGCATTATTTAGGTTATTGGTTAGGTTATTGTTTTTTACACTGTGTTATGAGTTTTTCACGTTCATGTGAGATCGTAAGCGAACTTTTACCTCCTTTTTCTCCAAAAATTATGATTGAGCTTCGCCGAATTGAACGAGTACGACACAACGAGCGCACGAACCTACGCATTCCAGGCGCAATCAACGGCAGTCCTCTCTTTACTAATGACGGACAACCGGACCGACGATCTGATGATGAATAAGTGACGATTGAGTAAATAATGCTCTGAAGGCCTCCAGACGAAATACCTAACGGTGGTTCCTGGAGGATCCAACCGTTCGACTCAGGAGATATTTAGCGGGTTAAAGTCTCGCACTGACTAAGGTTTTCGATGCTTTTACTCCTCGTTAAAAAAAACCTATTTTTCTCAGGTAAAAAAACACATCATGATCATACCTCATACATCATACATCATGCATCATGCATCCTCATACATTATGATACGCATCATGCGTCCATCATTCATCATACATCATATATCATAGTTTACATAGTACATGTATGGTGTCATAAATGTACGTCATACAGAATTGACACACATCTTTGCCATACAGCTATGTGCTACACGTTTGTCATACATGTTCGAAATACGTGTATGACACACAGATATGACAAGCATGTATGCCATACATGCATGAAAACATGATATCTGTATGTCAAACATGTTCGAAATACCTGTATGACACAGATATGGCAAGCGTGTATGCCACACATGCATGACAAACATGATACACATACACGGCATACATGTATGACAAATATGTATTACAAACATGTACGACAATCATGTATTACATACATGTCTGACATACCTGTATCACAAACATGTATTACATACATGTCTGACATACCTGTATCACAAACATGTATTACATACATGTCTGACATACATGTCTGACATACATGTAAGACAAACATGTATTACATGCATGCCTGACATACCTGCACGACACACCTATCTGACATACCTATATGACATACCTGTATGCCATACACGCCTGACATATCTGTATGGCATACCTGTATGACATACCTGTATGTCATCCCTGCATGACATACCTGTATGCCATACCTGTATGACATACCTGTATGACATGCCTGGATGACAAACTTGAATGGCAAACATGTATGTCAATCCTGTATGACAAACATGTATTCTATACACGTCTCTCATACCTGTATGACAAACATGTATTGCATACATGACTGACACACCTAGCTGACATACCTGTCAGACATACATGTCTGACATATGTACCTATATGACATACCTGTAGGACATACCTTTAGGACATACCTGTATGACAAACTTGAATGGCAAAAATGTATGTCAATCCTGTATGACACCATACCAGTATGTCAACCATGTATGAAAAATGTAGCATGATTACGTATGATGTATGTATGATGATGTATGATGTAAGAGGTATGATGCACGATGTATGATGTCTGATGAATAATGCATGATGAATGATGTATGCTGTGTTTGTATGATATATGATGGATCACGAATGAATTATGATGTATGACGTATGATCAAAAATTTTTTTTAAATTAATCAGAGTAAGTAGAAGGAGTGCACCGAATATTTTTTAAAGTAATTCACCTGTTTCGAACAGGTAAAATTATTTAGATTCATTAACACGAAAAATATCCGCGAACTTTTACCTCCTTTTTCTCCAAAGATTATGATTGAGCTTCGCCGAATTGAACGAGTACGACACACAAGCGCACGAACCTACGCATTCCAGGCGCAATCAACGGCAGTCCTCTCTTTACTAATGACGGACAACCGGACCGACGATCTGATGATGAATAAGTGACGATTGAGTAAATAATGCTCTGAAGGCCTCCAGACAAAATACCTAACGGTGGTTCCTGGAGGATCCAACCGTTCGACTCAGGAGATATTTAGCGGGTTAAAGTCTCGCACTGACTAAGGTTTTCGATGCTTTTACTCCTCGTTAAAAAAAACCTATTTTTCTCAGGTACAACAACACATCATGATCATACCTCATACACCATACATCATGCATCATGCATCCAAGGGCGTCCACAGGGGGGCGTCCACATGATGCGTATCATTTCCTCATACATTATGATACGCATCATGGATGGACGCATCATTCATCATACATCATATATCATAGTTGACATAGTACATGTATGGTGTCATAAATGTACGTCATACAGAATTGACATACATCTTTGCCATACAGCTATGTGCTACACGTTTGTCATACATGTTCGAAATACCTGTATGACACACAGATATGGCAAGCATGTATGCCATACATGTATTACATGTCAGACATACATGTATGAAAAAGATGTATTACATACATGTCTGAGATACATGTCTGACATAAATGTATGACACACCTAGCTGACATACCTGTATGACACACCTATCTGACATACATGTCTGACATACCTATATGACGTACCTGTATGACATACCTGCATGACCAACTTGAATAGCAAACATGTATGTCAATCCTGTATGACACCATACCAGTATGTCAACCATGTATGAATAATGACGCATGATCACGTATGTTGAATGCCGCATGATGAATGACGTATGATGCATGATGTGTTAGTATGATATATAATGTATGATGAATGATGAATGATCCTGTTCGACAGGTACAACAAAACATCATGATCATACCTCATACATCATACACCATGCATCATGTACCCAAGGGCGTCCACATGATGCGTCCGTCCATCATTCATCATATATCATAGTTGACATAGTACATGTATGGTGTCATAAATGTCCGTCATACAGAATTGACACACATATTTGCCATACAGCTATGTGCTACACGTTTGTCATACATGTTCGAAATACCTGTATGACACACAAATGGCAAACATGTATGACAAACATGTATTACAAACATGTACGACAAACATGTATTCCATACATGTCTCTCATACCTGTATGACAAACATGTATTACATACATGACTGACATACCTAGATGACATACCTGTCGGACATACATATCTGACATACCTGTAGGACATACCTTTAGGACATACCTGTATGACAAACTTGAATGGAAAACATGTATGTCAATCCTGTATGACACCATACCAGTATGTCAACCATGTATGAAAAATGTAGCATGATTACGTATGATGTTATGTATGATGATGTATGATGTAAGAGGTATGATGCACGATGCATGATGTCTGATGAATAATGCATGATGAATGATGTATGCTGTGTTTGTATGATATATGATGGATCACGAATGAATTATGATGTATGACGTATGATCAACTGATTTTTATAATTTTTTTTTAAATTAATCAGAGTAAGTAGAAGGAGTGCACCGAATATTTTTATAAAATGCGAACGTTTTTGAAAGCTTATACAATGAGTACACTAAGGGCAAAAATATTAAATTTATCCAAAAACTTTTTTAATTTATCCAAAAAGCGAGTCATTTTTGCACCAATAACGCATTTGAATAAATCGACTACGTCAATATTTAAAATTTATTTGAATACTTTTTTAATTAAATTAAATATTTAAATATTTAAACAGAATTAATAAAAAATATATTAAAATTATGCACGAATTTTTTTAAAATATCTTTCAAATATTTACTATTTGAAAATAAACTATCGCATTTAAAGAAAATTTATATAAAAATATTGAATTTAAAAAACAACATATTTAAATTGAATATGTTATTAATGGTTTTATAGTATTATTTTCTTCATATTGCTTCCATCAAATGACATTTGCATGTATTATTTATTCTCGCTTCACTTTTTTGTTCTCTAATTTATAATATTTTTGACAGTTGGTGCAATATTAGGGCAACAAATGTCAAAAATAGTATAAACTAGAGGGAGAAAAAATAAATATACAAAATACATACAGATAGAAGCAAAATATGTAGGTAAATGACAACCGGTGCAAGATATTTCAGAGAAAATATCAAGTTGTCACTCCACCCTACATAATTTCATAACTTTGCCAAACATGCGTACTATATTACCCTTGCAACAATAACTAAATGAGAACTATAAGACCTGCAAATGCAAGAAATAAACTGCAGGAACAGAGTGCGATGCTGTTGCTGCTTGTCGGAGTATGTGTGTACGTGTGCGATGCGGTTGCTGCTTGAGTATAAATAAAATTCAAATACGGGAAAAAAACGAGTTGTAAGGAAAATATTTGATTTATCCACGTAAATATTTGAATAAAATTTATACTCAGGCGTGGATAATGCTAATATGCGTTATTTCATTTAGTGTAGCAAGTGATTTGTTTTTCTTTTGTTTTTGACAAGTCTATAGTTGCCACGGTTATGTTTTTAATTTTTTTGAAATTTGAGAAGTGCAATTTGAAAGTGCTTGGTAAACACATTGTAGAAGATATTAAAAAGTTTTTAAAATTAAGTAAAAAATTGTATTTTATTCCTTTGGTACATTAAAATCGTGTTAATAAAGAAATAAAATTTAAAAAATTGTTTATATTAATATTCTCCACAAGATAGACAAATTTCATAAAATAAAATATTCGCTTTTTTAATATTCTCGGAATCTTCTTGAACTCGAAACGAATGCGAGTCCGCTCTGTGGTTTATTGGGTATCAATAGTAATTAAATTTAACTCTGCGACCGTATGGCTCAGCCATCAAATCTTTTTTACCATTCCAGTCCTCAATACGACTGATGAAATACATGATCAAATATGATGTATGATGAATGAAGCATGATGTGATGGAAGACGTATCATGTATGATTTATGATGAAATACCTATATGACATACCTGTATGGCATACCTGTATGGCATACATGTACGGCATACCTGTATGACATACCTGGATGGCAAACTTGAATGGCAAATATGTATGTCAATTCTGTATGACACCATATCAGTATGTCAACCATGTATGAAAAATGTAGCATGATTACGTATGATGTTATGTATGATGATGTATGATGTAAGAGGTATGATGCACGATGCATGATGTCTGATGAATAATGCATGATGAATGATGTATGCTGTGTTTGTATGATATATGATGGATCACGAATGAATTATGATGTATGACGTATGATCAACTGATTTTTATAATTTTTTTTTAAATTAATCAGAGTAAGTAGAAGGAGTGCACCGAATATTTTTTAAAGCAATTCACCTGTTTCGAACAGGTAAAATTATTTAGATTCATAAACACGAAAAATATCCTCACAAAAAGGAGAGAAAACGTTCGGCATTATTTAGGTTATTGGTTAGGTTATTGTTTTTTACACTGTGTTATGAGTTTTTCACGTTCATGTGAGATCGTAAGCGAACTTTTACCTCCTTTTTCTCCAAAAATTATGATTGAGCTTCGCCGAATTGAACGAGTACGACACAACGAGCGCACGAACCTACGCATTCCAGGCGCAATCAACGGCAGTCCTCTCTTTACTAATGACGGACAACCGGACCGACGATCTGATGATGAATAAGTGACGATTGAGTAAATAATGCTCTGAAGGCCTCCAGACGAAATACCTAACGGTGGTTCCTGGAGGATCCAACCGTTCGACTCAGGATATATTTAGCGGGTTAAATATTAACACGAAATATTTAATTAACACGATATTTAATTAACACGAAAAATATCCGCGAACTTTTACCTCCTTTTTCTCCAAAGATTATGATTGAGCTTCGCCGAGTTGAACGAGTACGACACACAAGCGCACGAACCTACGCATTCCAGGCGCAATCAACGGCAGTCCTCTCTTTCCTAATGACGGACAACCGGACCGACGATCTGATGATGAATAAGTGACGATTGAGTAAATAACGCTCTGAAGGCCTCCAGACGAAATACCTAACGGTGGTTCCTGGAGGATCCAACCGTTCGACTCAGGAGATATTTAGCGGGTTAAAGTCTCGCACTGACTAAGGTTTTCGATGCTTTTACTCCTCGTTAAAAAAAACCTATTTTTCTCAGGTACAACAACACATCATGATCATACCTCATACACCATACACCATGCATCATGCATCCAAGGGCGTCCACATGATGCGTATCATTTCCTCATACATTATGATACGCATCATGGATGGACGCATCATTCATCATACATCATATATCATAGTTGACATAGTACATGTATGGTGTCATAAATGTACGTCATACAGAATTGACATACATTGACATTGACATACATCTTTGCCATATGACACGTTTGTCATACATGTTCGAAATACCTGTATGACACACAGATATGGCAAGCATGTATGCCATACATGCATGATACACATAAATGGCAAACATGTATGACAAACATGTATTACATACATGTCAGACATACATGTATGAAAAAGATGTATTACATACATGTCTGAGATACATCTCTGACATAAATGTATGACACACCTAGCTGATATACCTGTATGACACACCTATCTGACATACATGTCTGACATACCTATATGACGTACCTGTATGACATACTAGCATGACCAACTTGAATGGCAAACATGTATGTCAATCCTGTATGACACCATACCAGTATGTCAACCATGTATGAATAATGACGCATGATCACGTATGTTGAATGCCGCATGATGAATGACGTATGATGCATGATGTGTTAGTATGATATATAATGTATGATGAATGATGAATGATCCTGTTCGACAGGTACAACAACACATCATGATCATACCTCATACATCATACACCATGCATCATGTACCCAAGGGCGTCCACAGGGGGACGTCCACATGATGCGTCCGTCCATCATTCATCATACATCATATATCATAGTTGACATAGTATATGTATGGTGTCATAAATGTACGTCATACAGAATTGACACACATCTTTGCCATACAGCTATGTGCTACACGTTTGTCATACATGTTCGAAATACCTGTATGACACACAGATATGACAAGCATGTATGCCATACATGCATGATTCACATAAACGGCAAACATGTATGACAAACATGTATTACAAACATGTACGACAAACATGTATTCCATACATGTCTCTCATACCTGTATGACAAACATGTATTGCATACATGACTGACACACCTAGCTGACATACCTGTCGGACATACATGCCTGACATACCTATATGACATACCTGTATGACATACCTGTATGACAAACTTGAATGGCAAACATGTATGTCAATCCTGTATGACACCATACCAGTATGTCAACCATGTATGAAAAATGTAGCATGATTACGTATGATGTATGTATGATGATGTATGATGTAAGAGGTATGATGCACGATGTATGATGTCTGATGAATAATGCATGATGAATGATGTATGCTGTGTTTGTATGATATATGATGGATCACGAATGAATTATGATGTATGACGTATGATCAACTGATTTTTATAATTTTTTTTTAAATTAATCAGAGTAAGTAGAATAAGTACACCGAATATTTTTTAAAGTTATTCACCTGTTTCGAACAGGTAAAATTATTTAGATTCATTAACACGAAAAATATCCGCACAAAAAGGAGAGGAAACGTTCGGCATTATTTAGGTTATTGGTTAGGTTATTGTTTTTTACACTGTGTTATGAGTTTTTCACGTTCATGTGAGATCGTAAGCGAACTTTTACCTCCTTTTTCTCCAAAAATTATGATACCAAAAATTATGATTGAGCTTCGTCGAATTGAACGAGTACGACACAACGAGCGCACGAACCTACGCATTCCAGGCGCAATCAACGGCAGTCCTCTCTTTACTAATGACGGACAACCGGACCGACGATCTGATGATCAATAACTGACGATTGAGTAAATAATGCTCTGAAGGCCTCCAGACGAAATACCTAACGGTGGTTCCTGGAGGATCCAACCGTTCGACTCAGGAGATATTTAGCGGGTTAAAGTCTCGCACTGACTAAGGCTTTCGATGCTTTTACTCCTCGTTAAAAAAAAAACCTATTTTTCTCAATTTATAGACAACACATTTGAATGAAACTTATATCGTTGGAAAGGTATGATTTATACCAACTGAAGAATATAGTTTTTATTCAAATGTTTTGTCGTTAAGATAGGTAAAAATTAGAAACTTAGAACACTTTCCCCATATTAAAAAAAAAACAACAACAACAAACAATGCCACACAATTTTACTGTTGCTGGACAACGTTGCTGTGATTGAACAGAAAGCGAGAAGGAAAGAAAAAGCTTCAATACAGCTGTGTGGTCACGTTTGCCACTTTGGTCATTTGTGTCCAAATTTGGTCCTTTTTGTTTCACTTGGTCGCTTGGTCATTTATTCCTGCATCTGGTCACTTTTTATAAAGAAATTAAATTTATAAAGAAAGGAAAAAAGAATTTGATGTTCTCAAAAATTAAATGCATGAACTCAGTGCCGTAGATAGATTTTGAAATGAGAGGGGATGGAATTTTTTTCTGTGACAAACATACATAAAAAAATTTGTAAAAATCGAAAAAAAGTGAAACTTTTATTTTTATATTTTTTTTTAACTGTTTTTAAAGCGAAAAATCCAACTGGCTTGGATTGTTTGCTTATTCAAGGATTTCTTCAGCCAATATAACTATTTCTCGATGAATCGCCAGTGTTTCGAACTTTAAATTTGACAAGTGCTTGCAATGGTTGAGACCCTTGTCCACCACCTTTAGCAAACAATACACAAGGAATGCAAATATGCAAGCAATAAAGCCAGAAATATGAAACCAACCATTTGAATTGTATGGATATCTTAAACAGCGAGTCTTCAAATTTTGCCAGAAGATGAAATTTATAATTTTAAGGCGTAGCCCACACAATAAATTTTTTCTACCATCTTCACTTTGGACTATTTTGTGAACCAGTGCAAAAAGTAATTAAAAGGAATTATCCACTAAATTCCCCCTATCTACGCCACTGCATGAACTGTATCTGCATAAATTAAAAATATAGCAAACTATAATTTTGTGTGAATGTACTACATTTCCAAATTTATAATGTTTTGGTCACTTTTTACTGCATTTGGTCACTTTAAATTTTCAATTTTGGTCACATATTTTATTTTCAAGTGATTTTAATTCCTTCTTTCTTCTTTTCGGATCATCCAACGGCGTTGCATAGAGTTATAACTGGCAGTGTGTATGAAGCACGATAAATGTGATAAAACAAAAATTATAGTGCTACGAAAAATTTCATTTTCAAACAATAAAAAATGGTTCTGTGACCTTATTACGAAAAAATTTTTTTAAGTTAATTTAACATATTGCCTCTCAGGGAACCCCTTAAAGTAACCACACCGAGAAAAAACAAAAGTAAAATCACCTAAGCCGGGATTGGATGAAAAGAATTTGCATGGAAATTAAAAAGTTATGCTTATTCACCAAAGTAATTTATTGTTTTATACAAAATGCAATAAGGATAGAGATTTTGAGAGGAAGTGGGACAAGAATTAAGAAAGGATTTAAACACGGATAAGGTCAGAAATTTGGACATGGATTAAAACAATAGTTTGGACTGGTAGTAGGTCAATTATTAGAACAAATATTAGAATAAGAATATGAATGAAGACAAGATTGGGAACAAATGAAAGGATCTGCAGTGTCACGATACAACCAACTTTTTTTTAACTTTGCCAAACGTTTTTCAATAAAAATAAAAAAAAACAAGAGAAAAATCTCTATTGGTATGGTCAAATTTCGACCACAGTCAACCCTAGTATAAGTTATTGAAGAAATGTCTGAGATTAACTTGAATCCTCAATGGCGCTCTTATCAATTTGATTCACAGAGTAATCAGGAATTTTGCAAAATCTGCCTCATTATCACTTTCAATGAAACTTTTTGCAAGTTCATGAATTAAACATGGACAGATATCTGTGTGTTTGAAGTTGAAAAGTGAGTGTTAAGAGCTATTTAACACAATTTGTTTTAATTTCATTATAAACAGCCAACAACAGCAGCAATGTCAACACTTTTGATATAAATCAAAATGTGGCATGGCTCACGCGACCGCCTGGTAGGTATGCGGAGTGCATAAATCGGGCTGAAACAAAAATGGCAAAACACACAAGTTTTTACACAAAGCGTGTGTGTGTGTGTGTGTGTGTGTGTGTGTCTGAGTTTATTGAAACACTAAAGAGCAGAATACAATTAGTAATTTGTGCAGGTGTGTGTGCTTACATTTTTTATTTAGCCAAGTGTCAACATGAATGTGCAACACCTGCGCTTAGCAACACGCCATGTAACATAAATGTTGCAGCGCTACATGTTCACTCACACACACAAACACACATACACAGTTATAAAGTAACTCATTGTAACAACAATTCCGTGGCATTAAAGGTGATTGTAATTAAGTAAACGTGTTCGTCAACAGTGGGCAGTAGCAGTACAGCAGCAACAGGAGCAACAGGAGCATTAGAAGCGTTACACAAGTGTTGACAGACATCCGTGTCGTTTACTCAATCATCAACGTGTTAAACACGCGACATACATACATAATGACAAAATTATTGCTTCCTGCTGCTTTCATAGCAGCATGGCTTTGACAAGTGTTTCCCAGTCTGTCAAACATTTAAGCCGACTGGTCGGCACTACTTCAAATCATTCGAATTACATAATCAAAAATTAGGTCAGACTAACATGCGTGTCTGTCGAATACGTATGTCAGTCAGTGTGTTTCAGTTCACACTTTTTTCTCTTTCTCACTTGAAATACAATACTTTGATAAATTTCCCAATTTGTAGTGATCATAGTCTGTGCTGGTTTTTGTGCTTTTCTCCTCTAGCTATCAATCTTTATTACCAATACATCTCCTCTCGCCCTAACCTACAACTCCTCACGATAATACCAGCGATTGATTATACTGCGTTAATGAAATGTTTTACTTTTTTAATTGAATTTCTGCTGCATTACTCGAATTTCAATTTCATTTTTTTTATATTTTTCCCATTTCTTTTATTTCATTGTAACTGATGCTGCCCCGAGTTTATGAGTTTTTGTGCCGGAATTAATTACTGGTTTGTTTCTAATGGTGATATTCAATGGAAACGAATGTTCTTAGACATGCCAGGTTATTGTATGATGTTGAGATTTTTTTGAGCTATTCTAGTCACTTTGTGGGTTTCACGAATTTATCACAAAATTAAACAAAGTGTTCAATCAAAATGAGCTTTTTGCTCTTTGTGGTCTGTCCTTTTTGGACTGAGAAGAGTGCTAAAAAGTTGACTATTTCTAAGGGATAATTTTTGGCAAAGCAACTACAAACTGTTGTGTCCGAAATTATAATGAATGGAACAAAATATTCCACTTATTATTATGCGATAGAAATGTAAAAGAACATTTCGTCTAATTTCTGCACGTTGTTTGCTTTGTCTGATGATGACTCTTGGAGTTTGTGAAATATTTTCACTCTAATTGGAAATGCAAATTATGCAAGGGCTGCATTCCATTGTGAGTGACTTTAATGAGACATTTTTCGGCGGTTATATTTCATTCATAGTTAGTTCATGGTAGTCACATTAAGCCTGTAGTTGGAACACTATCGGTAGTATTCGCCAAAGGCACAAATTCATGTTGCCTGCTTGTATTAGAAAATTTCTTTGAACAGTCGTAAATTTTGCTATTGAACATGCTGAAAATCTAAAGCTTTAAGTTTAACTCTCTTACCCGCAAGGTTGAAATAAAGGAAAAAGGATGTCAAATATTTGTTTCTTATAAATTTTAGAGGTGAACAAGAATTCCAAAGGTTCGTTGCGCAAAATGATAGATAGCTAAAAAAAAATTTTATAAAACTAAATACAGAATGGCGCAAAACTACCGTTATGGCTTGAAAGTTTAATACCTTTTTTATTTAATGGTGAATTACACTTGTACAACAGCAAAAAAAAAAACCCCGTGGGTATGACGGCTTTATTTAATGTTTTCGAGGTAGCTGAAAACGAATATGAAGTCAGTTTTTTCGGGTCACCGCAGGTTTTCATATAGCAGGGGAGTTGCTTTAAGGGAGGCCGGAAAGGTTTGAAATTTATAACCAATCCCCATTACTTTTGCAAGAGAAACATTTTTCCCTTGGGGACTTATCCCCTCAGGTTACTCCTTTGGGGGGATCCCATACAAATTTTATGATTTTTATGACAAATTCATCGATCGTAGCACGCACGACATGCGTAGGAAATTTCTCCACTGCTCGGACAAGAGCGCCCTTTACAGACTCGATATTTGGGTGTCGAGTAGAGGAAGCTATACCCTCTGACACGAACCACAATTTGTAATCCAATGGGTTCAGGTATGCGCTACCCACTCGCCACTGATCCGTGGAAATGAACTAAAGTACATTGTTTTTCATTTCATTGCATTTAATTTTATTTCTTATTTCATTTCTTGTTGAAAGATCCACGACTTGTCTTGAAATAATGTATTAAGAGGCTTCATAAAGAATTCCAAAACATCGGATTCATACACTTTTGCCGAAGTTTTGGTTCATTTTTAACAATCCCATCATAGGCGACTCCCCACCAAACCATCACAAAAGCTAGGTGGAGACCTCTATGAACTTTCGGTACGAGCTCTGTTACATGTCGTGATGAGCATACGATTCCTCTATGGTGAAAATGATGGTGAAGTGATTTTTTGGTCAGTAAGCAGAATTCGTCTGTGGACATTATCTTCTTATATATATTACGCAAACCCAAATTTTGTCCGGCGTAAGGCTTTTTAAGTACAAGTCCAATTTTAATAAATTTAGTATGGTTAGATAGGTTTAGACCTGCAGATGTGCAAACTGGACTTTTTATTTCTTAAAAATTTATATTTTTTAAGTTATATCTTATTAAAGTTTGCATATAATTGTTGTTGTTATGTTAGTTTTTCTTTTATTAACAGAGCAGCTGAGAACAACGTTATCAAACTCAGAGCAAAACTATTCGCTGCTCACATTTCGCTCTCTTCTGTCTCTTCTTAATAGAGCGTCTGTTTACAACAAAATTAAAGTCAGAAAAATATAAAGCTTTCGCAAGCCGCTCGCGCTGAATGCTCGCATTCAAGATAAGATACATACAAGTTTTTTTTTGTTGCAATTTTCTGCTCACATTTCACTTAATTCTGCCTCTTCTTTATAGAGGTATGTAATTATAATTGCTGGGGGCAGCATCGCGCACCAGTGGTCGCTAGTTATATATAAACGCTTTCGATTTTCGCTTACGTTGTTCCTTTAACGCGGTGTGTCCTTTGTATGCTCTGAGATACAAGTCATATTTAAGAATGCGAGATATCGATTGCGCGGAGATATTCATCTCCCGGTCGTGTGCCAAGACATATGAGAGTACTAAGTATATAATGGGTGTTTTTTTTAGGGGTTTGTTTTCGAATAGAGATAAAACTGGCATTTTGTGGTCAAATCTGGCAACTCTAATGTCATTTATGTTCAGTTTGGTTTGCCATTTCATCATGAACAGGTTGACAAAAGAACAACGCTTGCAAATCGTGCAAATTTATTTCGAAAATAATGGTTCAGTTCGCGAAGTTTACCGCAAGCTCCGTACATTTTATGGTCGACATAATCGTCCATCAGAGCAATTAATTCGGTTAACCATGGGTCGTTTTTGCACTACGTTTACTCTATGTGATAATACGCATCCGCAGAGACGTCAAACAGTGCGCACCGAAGAAACAATTGCCGCTGTAGAGCAAAATGTTGAAGAGGACCCGAATGAATCGATTCGCCACCGTGCACAGCAATTGGAGCTTTGTCCATCAACTTTGTGAAAGATTTTGGGCAAAGATCTTGGCTTGCGACCTTACAAGATCCAGCTTGTGCAAGAATTAAAGCCGCGAGACCATGCAATGCGTCGTGATTTTGGTGTATGGGCCGAAAATGAGATTGATCTCGATGCTGATTTTCATCGCAAAATTTTGTTCAGTGATGAGGCTCGTGATGAGGTTGAATGGCTACGTCAACAAGCAAAATTGCCGCATTTGGAGTGAAGAGAATCCACATGAGATCCTTGAGACGCCATTACATCCACAAAAACTGACTGTTTGGTGTGCTCTATGGGCTGGTGGAGTCATTGGGCTATACTTCTTCCGAAATAATGCTGGAGAGTCAGTTACCGTTAATGGAGACCGGTATAGAGCCATGATAACCGACTATTTTGTCCCCGAATTGGATGGCATGAATGTGGATGAGTTGTGGTTCCAACAAGACGGCGCTACATGCCACACAGCGCACGTCATAATCGATTTATTGAAGGAAACATTCGATGAGCGCATAATTTCGCGGAATGGACCTGTCAATTGGCCACCAAGATCGTGTGATTTGACACCATTGGATTATTTTCTTTGGGGATATGTGAAGTCGCTCGTCTACGCCAACAAACCAGAAACGTTAGGGGACTTGGAGGCCAACATTCGTGGCGTAATTGCCGATATACGGCCCCATATGCTCGAAAAAGTGGTGGTTGAAAATTGGACCTGTAGAATTGGCTTTATTCGAGCCAGCCGCGGCGGCCACATGCCCGAAATCATATTTAAACATTAATGGCATAAAATTATCCTTCCAATAAAGCCAAATTGATGGACATTAAAACGATTTTCTTGTGTTTTATTTCAATTCGAAGTTCTATACCACTAAAAAAAACACCCTGTATAACTAGTTGATATACCCGGTCTTACTCGGGATAAAAGAAATGTAAAATTTTGATATTAAGACCTCGTTTTAATATTTTTAAGCTGCACTTAATTGATTACTAAATTATTTTAAAGCTCATATTAAAGGTCAATGTTTTTTCAATCGGTTGAAAATAAAGAGATGACGATGGTCTGAGAAAATGGATTTATTGCAGTATCTTTTGATCGGAAAGAGATATTGGTATAATTTGTTCACATAAATTATTCTTGGAGCTTAACTATTCTATAAAAAAATAAAAACAACTTAAAAAAATAATTTCCTTAAAAAATCACTGGGGATCTTGATTTTTGATGACAGTAGCATTTAATAAAAGTTTTCATAAAACGAAAACCGCTTTTGCTCGCAAAGCTATAGGAAATAAATCAATAATTTCGGACAAGAAAGATATGTATAGACTCTAACTTAAACTGAAAATATCGTAGCTGTAGCTGAGAGTGTTGCTGAAAATTCAGGTATGTCCATTTCGAGACGATTACCGGAAATGGGTCTATCTACAGACACTTTGCACCGTGTTTTGGATAAAGATCTTGGCCTACATGCTTATAAGGTGCAGTTGACACAATAATTTTAGCCTTTTGTCACATCTGGGGCTTCGAAAAGCATAGAGAAATAATTGAACAACCTCTCCATCCACAACGAGTGACAGTTTGATGAGGTTTTTGGAGTGGCGGTGTTGTTGGGTCCTATTTATTCGAAAATGATGATGGTGCGACCGTTTCAGTGTACGGATTGCGTTAGCGTACGATGTGGACCGACTTTTTTTGACCTGTAATTGATGCTATGGACGTGGACGACGTTTATTTTTAGCAGGATGGTGCCACATGCCTTTCAGCTGGTGAAACAATGGCTCTATTGCCATTTCATATTTTTTCTTCAGAACAACTTTCTGCTTGAAAGTCCATTTGGTCCACCAAACAGAACTCATGAAAAATTTCTTGGACATATGATTTCTTGAAATGGAGACTTTTATTGGCCGCCGAGATCGTAGAACTTAACACCATTAGACTTTTATCTTTGGGGCTACGTTAAAGATAAAGTCTACGCCAATGCTCCAGCAAATTTTCAAGCACTCAAAGACGATATTAGAGCTGTTATTCGCGAGATATATCCGAAAATATGATGAAAAATTTCATGGAAAGAGTGGCCATATGCAAGAACAGTCGCGGAGCACATTTGGCAGATATTGTGTTTCATTACTAGCGTACGAGCTTGTACTTTGGATTAAAATAAAATTATCAGCTCTTTTCACAAAAAAATTGCGTTTTCTTTTTTAATTTAAAATGGCACTGCTTGTTGAATGTTTCGGTCACACACTTTGGAGCACCGTAGAATTATGTCCTCACGCAGGTGTCTACGTTAAACACTAAAGGATTTCTGTATCATCTGTGAACTCCGTCTGTTCACGAGCAGCCTGTCCAAAGCCAGGATAAAGGAGGATGGTCGCAGGCAACGGGTTCGCCCTATCCTGTGTAAATGTAGAGGGACTACCCAGATCCTGGAGTTGGTCGCCCAATCTGGGGAGTAGGTGGACCGTTGACTAGATCAACGGTAGCGTATGCCTACGAGGGAATAGCAATGATCCTTAAAAATTTGTTAGCAGGGGGATATTCGTTACGCTCGACAGACGTACTGTCAAAGTCCCAACCGGCACATTCGCATTGAGGTCTTAGCATTTGTGTCTTGAGCATTGTTAGTCTTAGAAGGCTGGTTAAAACGATGTTAAAGAGGTGTCAAATTTGGGTACTCCGAGTGTGAAAAGTATATCTTGGTAGCCTTGGAGTACCAGCTTGAAAAGGTGATAAACAAGAAGTGTCATATTGGGTACTCCAAGTGTGAAAAGTTCATCTTAGTAGCTGTGGAGTGCCAGTATTGAAATGGAGCAAATAGTAGTGACCTTGTGCCACACACAGTCAAGTGCGATGTGGTCTTCTCTGTAGCACATCCAAGTAGTGGTGGCTTTTTCCTTCACAGTCAAGAGTGATGAATGCGGATGTGTTGGTGTTGTGATGAGTGCGTGTCGAGGTAAATCCCTTTTGCCCGGGGAGACTATCGCAGGGCTGGGCCTTCGGAGAGTATCGTGCTGACTGTGGTAGTTCAATGTTGCGAACAGTTCTGTGAGATCGGCGTTGCGCTTAATCAACCGGGTGGCAATGCCCATAAATTGTCAGAGATGTTAGATGGGTCTTTATTTCCACCAATAAAAGTGGATGGTGACCCAACTTATCATCCACAATTGGTACTGTTCCTTTCCTGCATTGGTTGCTATTCATACAGTATATTTATTAAATTAAATATACACTTAAATATGGTGTGCGACCGGTGTTAAAACTACTATGACAGGGCGTTGGTCGCGTGTGGAGTCATGGAAGTGACGCCTAGGAGAGGTATGACGGACGTCGTATATATATTAGCATGGCACTGACGTCCTGAACATTTATCTTCTGGGCATCAGTTCCATGAAACTCGACCCCACTGCCATGAGGCAACGTGGAATTTGGCCTATACGACAGGTGTCCGCGTTACACAAAATGCAATTTCTTTCTGTATCATCTGGGAATTCTGCCTGTTCTCACAAGCTGTTTGTCCGAAGCCAGGATAAAGGAGGATGGTCGCAGGCAATGGGTAATGAGAAGGGACTACCCAGATCCTAGAGCTGCTCGCTCAGTCTGGGTAGTAGGAGGACCGTTGACATGATCAACGGTAGCGTATGCCTACGAAAGAATAACAATGATCCTTCAAATTTGTTAGCACGGGGATAGCCTTTACCTCGGCAGACGTGCGGACACATTTTCACTGCTTATTTAAAACGCATATGGATGGATAGTCTTATAAGGGCTGGTACAAAACGATATTTAACCTGAGATATAAAGAGGTGTCAGACTTTGGTACTCCTAGATGAAAGGTTTTTATCATAGTAGTCGTACTCCGAGACTACTACAGAATTGAAAAGCTGTAAATAGTGTTGACCTATGTGTCACACACGGTCAGGTGCGATATGATCTGCGCTGTAGCATGTCCACTAGTGGTGATTCAGTCATCACAGCCATGAATGATATGCGATAATGTATCGGTGTTTGTGCATGCGTGTTGAGGTAAATCCTTTCGCCATGGAAGTGACGCCCAAGAGATGGTTGAACGGACGTTAGTGCATTGGTATAAGCATGGTACTAACGTCCCGAAGATTTATCTGTTGGCCATCAATACTATCAATGGTAATCTGTTGGAGTTGACTCCTTTGCATTGGGGAAACGTGGGATTAAGCCTATACGGCAAGTGTCTGAGTTACTCAGAATTGAATTTCTGTATCGCTGGGGTTCGAACTTGGTCTCGAATAGACATCGAATGGTTCACGCACTTCTTAACGCACTTGGCCACGGCCACCATCAAAATAACTTAGTAATGGAAAAATCTAAAAGCTCGAAAGCAAGAGTTAATCAAGATAAACTGATTGCTTAGTTCGATTATTTATGTAATATCTGAGTTTATCAAATTATCTCTGTTAATTTAGGAGAGTAGCATTATCTGTGAGAAATCTCGAACATCCACATAGTTCTATAGTTCAATAGTTCTATATCAGACTAACTCTGAACATAACAAGAGGATTCAGTTGTACACCCTATCGACTGGAATGAGATTCAAAATCGCTGTAACAATTTCGAAGTTTTTCTTCACAACAACTTTCTGCTTGTCCGTCCATTTCGTCCACCAAGCATAACTCATGCGAGACACTCATAAAGCGTCAGCTTGATTTATGATGTTTGTATAGAAGCAGCAGTGAGTCAAGGCAAGACTTTAGTCGTAGCTTTGTGGATGAATCATTAGAGCAAATTTGCAGATAAAATGTTCATAATTTACATAATATCGAGTGACAGTTTGAACGATTGACAAATTGAAAAATTTAAGCATTTAAAATATTGTTGGCTAATTTAAGGTTCATCATTGAATAGACTCGGCAAGAGTAGACTCAACCAACCTATAATAAATGAGCAACATCAACGGTAATTTGCAGCTTATTTTTGTCATTCAAATCTCATCTAAAGTAACTCCCCCTACTTTTGTTCTCCATTTATTTATGGTTTTTCATTAACACTTGAATTTTGCTCAATTTTCGAAACTTGATGTCGGTTTAGTTTTCAGCTTTATTTACAAGCTGCCGCTAACTTCGATTTCCGCACATGTCGCCCATTTGTTGACTTTTGCATAAATACAGCTCATCCTTCCTTTTATAGTGTCAGTTGGCTTTTTTGCCTTTATATTGTTTTTCGCTTTTTTTCTACTCGTTTTCTCAACACTGGGTGCTAAAATAATGTCACACAATTTGAATTTATTTGACATTGTCAGCTTTGGTTGAAGTGTCAGCGCCATCACTATGAAACAGACACACTCTCACCACACACACAGACAGCCATCGTTATATACAGACAGCCATACATGCCTAGATATATCGTTTTGAAGTTGACACAAAAGATGTCAGTCACCTAATGCAAACAGTTGCAAAACTCTTCGCCATCAACACCACTCGACGTTTCGGTGGCAAAGATGTTTGGGTGGGAGAGTTGTGGGTGTTATGGTACGCGGTCTGTACCGCAGCTATTGTTCGCTCTCATGTGTTTCATGTGGAATTTTGCCACTTCCGTTTTAACACCGTTTTCTTTGGTTTAATTTTTTTTTTTTTATGGAATTTAGTGTCTTATTTAAGTTAAGTGAATGTCGCACTCAGGCAAAATGGTTAGTATATTTAGTGAGTTATAAAGTAATTAATAATTTTAAGGGGATTCATTCAAACTTTTAAATTTGCGTATATTTTAGCTTTTTTAAGCAATGATTTCAGGTGTTATACCTATTCAGTCAAGTGTGCTTTGGTTCGAAATGGGGATAGATAAGGGAGAAGGAGGAGGCAATAAAGTGAAACTTGTGTAGGATGTTCTAAGAGTGACAGAAAGTCGTGAAAACATGTGAATTTGAATCGGAGGCAAGGGTTATGCTTTTACCTCAGTCAAATAAAGTTAATAAGCGATCCTCTCCACAAACTTCTCTACTACCAACTACAACTTTTGAGTCGTAAGCATAACTGACATTTTAATTTTAGTTGCTAAGAAATGAAGAAAGGATGAAGCGTAGGACCATGGCCCGGCCGGAATTCGAGGAAAATAGTTCGATTGTAGGTCGAGGAGTCCTTGTACGACTCCGAAACGCACGGACAAGACGCCAAAAAATTCTCGATTCCTCATTATACATAAGGAGTAGGGCTTTCTGTGACCTAAAATCAAATTTTTCGGGAAGATAAAGAATTCCGTTTAAGATCCAGTTGTCACAAGATATAAAGCCCCAATACAACCAAGCTCGACGTACGTTCGTTGATTGGGCTCTGAAACAACTAGAGACTGAGTTTTTTATTTAAATTTTGGTGAAAAAACCAACTGTCAGTAATGAAGCCCACTTTTGGTTGAATGGCCTAGTGAACAATCAAAATGACACGTTTGGGGAGAGATTAATCCACAGTTGTATGAAAAGCCTCCATTGCAACAGGAAAAACGTTTGGTGTAGATTTTAGTCAGAGGGCGTCATCTCATACTCCTTTCATACACCTTACGAAACAAAAATTAGAAGTAAGACTTCGACTCTCGTTGGCATACCAAATGGGTCTCAATTGGATGACATGGACTTGGACAAGACATAGCAATTGCGTGATTGTTTAAATTGTTTAAAGAGGATTGTACATCAGTTTACAACTTGCATCAACCCCCTCGTCCAGCAACATCAATAAACGATGAAAATGTCAAAAAAGTAAAGGAAATTGTGCTCAAAAATCATCGTACGACCGTGGGAGATATGGCTGCCAAGCTTGTTATATCAACTGATCCGGCGCACACCCTCTTAAGGCATGCGACGGGTTGCAACTGAATTTCCTTCAAAGAGAGTTTCGCAAAACTGTTGCTCAGGAGTTGTTTTTAATGGACGATACGGATATTCAGCGCATCATTACTGGTGACAAGACTTGGGTGGTCGAGTATGACGTCGAAACGGCTCAACCATCTGCTGAGAGGCACTATCTAGATGAGCCGAAACCCAAAAAAACTCCGACAAAGTAGTTCAAATTTAAGGTGATGTTAACTGCTTTTTTCGATTCTGCGAGGTGTCGTGTACTCGAAATTCAATCGCTCAACGCTCAATATTACTTGAATGTTTTAAAGCGTTTGTGCGAGAATATTTGGCGAAAGAGGCCAGAATTATGGAAGGATAATTCATGGTTCTTGCACCAAGATAATGCACCAGCCCACACGTCATTCATTGTATGCGATTATTTGGCAAAAAACAATGTCAATTTCGGTCAAAAAGCACCTTATTCGGTAGATTCTGCATCGTGTGGCTTTTTCCTATTTCCCAAACTCAAAAAAAGAGAATTTGCAGATGTAGCTACAGACCATTCCGAAATCGGCCTACCAAACATGTTTGAAAAAATAGAAAAAATGTTGTCATATATGTATCGCCTCCGATGGTAATTATATTAAAGGTAATAAAATAAATATTGAAGAATATAATTGATGATAATCTATCCTCGGATGGTAAGCCCGTTACTCGAGTGGAAAGTTCAGCGGAGAATCTTCTGCCTCAAGAAGTGGATAAAACCCTGGTGGAGTCGGCCAACTCTTTGGGAGTTCAGGTAACCCTTGTGCCCAGGTAACTCCTTAAAAGGAGTGCAAAGGATGGTGTACTTAGCAGTAACAGGAGCCATGAAATACGCCACATAATCCAACTTCTTTCCATAGAATAATTCCTTAAGTATTCGGCGACCAAGAGCGCGATTCACCTTCAACGAATTACAAGCCTTGAGGAACAACATATTCGGACACTCATCTTTTCTGATTCTTTTTGGATCTAAGGAATCAAAATGAGCTGTTTGGTTACCAGTGTGAAGTTCCGTACAAAAAAACACATCGGTCATCCCAAGTAGACAAGAACCCAACCACAATCTCCAACTTCAGCCTGATGGTTTCAAAACGGAGAAAGAACAGGTTCGTGTATATAGTTTGATGTACTACAAATCGAAAAGCATTATACTCTAAGAGATTTCACTAACGTTATTCAGACAGGGATATTTGCGATCAAAAAATATGCAATAGTCCTTCACAGCAAAGAGTAGCTAGCTTTTTCCGGGCATAGCAATATCATAAGAAATCATACGGTGAACAAACTGGCGAGACGTATAAATTCCCATGGGTGCCTTTAAAAAAGTCTAGATCTTAAAGCCAGAGATAATGCCAACACAAGCTGGGTTTCCAAAAGTGACTTCAAGATATCTTGAAGGTTCTGTGCTGAACAAAATGGGAACAGAACTAAAACCTTTCTGCTCTTAGCCAAGTGAAAAATCGCGGATACTTGTAATAGTCTCAACAGCCCACTGTTCTAATGGGGTAGAGGCTAATAGGATAGGTATAACAGCATCAGACTTTTGTGTATGCCGCAATGATCCCAAAGAAACCCAGACAAAATTTGTCACCTTCTATGTGAATGTCCAAATCTACAGAGTCATTGACTCAGATAAAGGTTAAACAGGTTGAAAACAAATTTAAGCTTTAAGCCAAGTATGTTGATAACAACTCAAGATGAAGACAATGGAGGCAACAACCAACAACAACGGCTCTGTATAGAGCAAATGTCACAGCAGACTAGACAGACTATTTCGTTGGCTGCTACACCAACTTATCAGTAGTCTTGCATGGCTTTTCACTGTGATCCACTCAAGCTACTTCCTAGGTCGCACTTATACTGCCAATATGCCGAGAAAATTAACCGGAAGTTTATTTTGACAGAGAGACCGCTTTTAGATTAGTAACTGAGTTCTTATCTTCTTATGATGCACCCTGTGTCAAGGTTAACCTTGATTGTGTCATACTTTTAGGCATAGTCTTAACTCATGTGCCTTAACTCATCTTCGAAATTGGTTCGATTCGAAAATTTAAGGTTAAACAAATTTTTAAATGATTTAAAGGAGTACTATATGATCACACCAACTCTAGGCTAGGTTAGAAAAAGGATAATACGGAAAAAATATATATGAAAAAAGGTATTTGCAAATGCACTTCATATCTATAAAAACGAATTGGCCATTTAAGTCATTGAAAGAACTTCGACCGAGCTTCTTATGATCAAATTGTGTTGTGTGTATTATTAAATGTTTGTTCAAAATTGATCGAGAACTGGACCTACTAGCTTTATGATCGCTCCAAACGACTAATCTGCATGTTCTCAACAAACTTAACATGCATTTTCTACTCTTTCACGCTTGCTATTTAGTACAGACAAGTGTCGACCGATTCGGTGGCGTCCGTGGCGTAGTTGGTTAAAGTGCGTGGCCGCTATGTCAACGAACTTTGGAGACCCAGGTTTGAACCCCAGCAGCGACAGAAAATTATTTGAATTAAAATAATTTTTCTGTACGGCCGCCACCTCTCTGCAGACAATGGCAAACCTCAGAGAGTAATAAAATGCCATGAAAGCTTATTGAGAATAAGAACATTCCGTTCATCGCCGTTCGGAGTCGGCGTTAAGCCTGTAGGTCCATTTCTCGGTCAATTGTGTACAAACTTAATAACACAATTGATCAGAAGAAGCTAGGTCAAAGTCCTTTCAAGGGCTGAAATGGCCAGTTATTTATTTATTTTTTAAGTGTCGACCGATTAGAAAAATTAATTTTAATAGGAAAAAAGTTCTGTGCTAGCTGGGATACGAACTTCGGGCTGCACGGATTGGAATCGAACCATCTATCGCATTTTAACGCGTCCAGCTACGACGTTATCTAACCTAGAAAAGTAAACAAGCTACCATCTTTAGTAGCCCCCTTCTTCAAATGATTCAGATGACAGCACCCGGATATCTTTTCGAGAGCGTTCCATGGATTAAATTACAGAATCAGTGGATCATGCTGAAAGTATGGCTTGACCTCTCTTAGTAATCATTTCCACAGATAAAAGACGTGATAAGACCGATTAAAGGGGCGATATGCCTTCAGTGCACTGAAGCCATGTCGTCAGCTTCTTCTGCAAGGTGTTCGGAAAGTTTAGAAAGAGGAGACGAAGATATTCAAGGATATAATTTTTGAAAATAGGATTCCTAGGTCAATGTTTTCATTAATTAAAAAACATTTTCAAATCAAATATATAATTTTTTTATTGTGACAATTAAAGGTTGTATCCATAAAACGTGTATGATTACAGTTTGAAAAGATGTTTTGTTCCATACATAATCTGCTCGATACATACATAATAATTTTGTTTCATTTATCTCCTTAATAATTCAACAAAGACAACCTTTCAAACAATTGCTCATTTTATTCAAAAATTAAGTCCTACACCTCTTCTTGATACATCATATTGAGCAAGCTATCTATCCCGAATCATGTCGTTAGCGCAGCGGCAAGAAAGATTCTCTTTGAGTTTGTCCAAATTTACGATTTCGGTTTTGTTGTCAAATTCATTCACTTGCATCAGTGTTCTCATCAAATTCCTGTAAAAGGTGATCTTCTAATTAAACTTTGATTCATGGGCCTTCTAAAGCGTGATCGTAGAATTCCTCGACGAGTATTCAAATTTTTGAGAAGATTTCTCTTCGAGTAAGCGACTTCCAATCCAATCACGATTTTCTGAATTTAACCGTTATGCAAGGTTCACAAACATAGGATGTAGCAGCAATATTAACGCAGATGTATTTCTACGGGAAAATGCTTAAGTCTTGCAGGAAAATCTAGTATTTTAATAAAACGATGGAATAAAAATAATCGTTATTTTTTGAGACAAAACAAAAAAAAAAGAAAAAAAAGGTATATACACTAAGGGAAAAAAATATTGAATTTATCCAAAAACTTTTGTTTATTTATCCAAAAAGCGAGTAATTTTTGCACCAATAACGCATTTACTTAAATCAACTACGTAAATATTTAAAATTTATTTAAATACTTTTTTAATTAAATAAAATATTAAAATATTTAAGCAGAGTTAATAAAAAATATATTAAAATCATGCACGAATATATTTAAATATCTTTCAAATATTTACTATTTGAAAATAAACTATCGCATTTAAGGAAAATAAAAATAAATAAAAATATTCAAATTGAAAAACAATTTATTTGAATATTTCCCACGAGCTGCGTCCATATCAAACGCCATTTGGTGGTATATTTAATTTTCTTCTTTTCTTTCTCTTTCGTTCTCTAATTTTAACTATTTTTGACAGTTGGTGCAATATTATGGCATCAAATGTCAAAAATAGTATAAACTATAAAAATAAAAAAAGAATAAGATAGAAATTATGCAGGTAAATGACAACCGGTTCAAGACATTTTTGAGAAAATACCGAGTTGTCACTCCACCCTACATGATTTCATCATGCATCACACTCACCATAGCACTCACAAATCATATTTACCAAAAATCCAGGCTATATTACCCTTGCAACATTAACTAAATGAGAACTATAAGAAACCTGCAACTGCAAGAAATAAACTGCATGAACAGAGTGCGATGCTGTTGCTGCTTGCTTGTATGGAATATGTGTGTACGTGTGTGCTATTAATAAAATTTATACTGAGGCGTGGATAGTGCTAATATGCGTTATTTCCCTTAGTGTATGTAGGGTATACACATATATTGTACACATATAGTGCTTTATTTATAAATTGCTCACTCAGAAATAAAAGGGATTTTGTGTAAAAAATATAACTCATACATAACCGATATCAGCAAGAGACATAAAACACACAAATAACAGTTTTTCAAGAATCAATAAAACAAGTATCTTTTAAGAAACATACTTCACCAGTGTCCTTAAAATAGTTATTTTTTCATTTCAATCTTTAAAAATAACAGTTATTTTCAGTAATTTGAAAAAATATCAGAAACTTAGAAAAACAAATTTATATTGAGCATTTATTTCTAAAATTGAGTAAAATAGATTTTTGCTTGAAACAAAAATAAACTACTTGATTCTAGAACAAGACTTTAATCATTTATTGAAAATATTTTCTAAATTTAAGCAATCGCAGGGAATTATTTTAGTTTCAGCAAATTGTTTACTTGAATCAAACCAACTTTCATTTCAACTTATATTGGCATGCTTATAATTCACAACATGTTTACATGAAAAAATCTTTAAGAATGTGCAGATTGACAAACTATGTCATGGTTCGAAGGTGCAGTGTCTTGTCTGTTACTTTACTTGGAAATATGTAAGCGTCTGCAAGATATATGAAGTATATTCGATTTGTTTCTTATTATCAATTATCCTACATCGTATATTTCTGCTAAAAGATTTTCATTATAAGAAAAATAAGTTTCTAATATCAAGCAAAACATTCTAGTTTTAAGAAAATTGTTAACATGAATCAAGCAAATTATTCTAGTTTTCAGTAAATTCTAAACTTGAATCAAGCAAATTGTTGTCAATTCAAGGAAAATCAATTTCTAAAATTAAGCAATTTATTATAGTATTCAGCAAATTGCTTACTTGAATCAAGCAAATTCTTCTCAATTCAAAGAAATGTTAGATTGGAATAAAGAAAAAATATTCCTGAGTTTAAAGCAAATGTTTCTTGAATTCAGCATTTTTTGTTTTTCTTAACATCATGTGTTTTAAATTTGCTCAATTCTAGCAAAGTAATGCTTGAATTGAGAAATTTACACTTGAGTGTAGACCAAAAGCCTATTTGCTTTATTCAAGCATAGAATGCTTGATTTTTGTCTCTCCTTGTGACTGCACAAATATTTTGCTGCTGGTGTAAGACGTTAAGTGGAACAGGTTTCTGATCACCTGCGACTGAAGACAAACAGGTTGGCGTGAGAATGAATGCTTCGTCATTGTTAGACGACCACAACGATGGAGCACGAACGTTAGACTATGTAGATGAAATGGAAAAAATATATAATCTCATCTATTGTCAACATGTTGAAAAATATATTTATAAACATCTGCACATTAACATGCTCTAAAAAATAAAGAAATCCTTGCAACATTTACAAAAGAGCTGCCAGCATAAAGCTAAAAACAACTTAAACTGTTTTCGTGCCTAATTAAATTGGATTTTATTTTTTTCTGATATCAGAGTTAATTCAGACCTAAATCCGTATAAGTTTAAGTAGGGTTTTGCAAGGATATTTAGTACAGTAAGAAATCATTTTCATGACTCTTTCACACCCAGAAGCAACAACAGAGCTAATATATTATTTTGCCACAATAATCTTGCAAATATGTATGTGAATGTTTATGTATGCAGTTGATATGGAACAAACATAAAAAAGAGAAAAAAAAAATATATAATAAAACGTTGCATGAGGCAACAAGCCAAAACAGCAGAGCTTTCATATCTACCATATAACGAGATTAAGGGACATTTTAAAATCCATTTAAATCCTTTGGCAGCAGTTAAAATAATATATATTTTGCTGTTGTTATCTTCAAACATATTTACTAGCATACCGTAGGGATTCGCGTTACCATGAGATCCCACGGCACATGCCAACAACCACCCACCCATCCACCAATAACCACCTAAAATGTTGTGGTTTTAAGTGTTGAGTGTGGGGTTGTCTGTTGATAAGGATTGCACTGGTTTTTGTGCTAATTTCAAAATAAAAATGCTAAAACGTTAAGAATTATTAACACTTTAGCCGTAAGAAGGCAATCCATGGCCTCAATAATGAATGTCTTAAGCAAAGATCATATTATATGATCTTTGTCTTAAGTGTCAAAAGTGAAAAAAATGATTTTTTCTCAAGAAGTACCCATTACATTACAAATACATATATGTAATTACAAATATAATGGAAATCTAATGTACATTTTCTTGAAAATAAAAACTTTTTAACAAAAAAAAAAAACCGACTTCAAAATCACTACAAAGTAAAAAATAATTTTAAATAACTTTTTCCATTCATTTCTTGGTCATATTTTAAAAGCTATTTATATGTATTATAATATTGGAAATCTTATCATTTTCATTTTTTCTATTTTGTTTTCTTATCATCAATATATTAATTGCTTTATGTACATAAAAGCTTTGAAGTCGGCGCTTATCTTACTAAGTCGAAATCTTTTTATTTTAATTTTTTCTAATTTGTTTTATCATAAAAATATTATTAACTTTATGAATATAAAAGCTTTCAGTTGGCAATTTTTGAGTACGCTGAATGTAGCTAATGTGTTTCATGCATTATTTGTGCAGCTGTTACACACTATGTCATATTCAATTTATAGCTCACAAGCTATAAATAGCTTTACAAGCTCACCCAAACCAGTTTAGTGAGAATTTTAATGTGTACAAAGCTTTTAAAATTACTACAGTGTCACCAAGGCACCAAATAGTGCACGGATGGTAAAAGATCATGATTGTGTGTCAAAGATGAGCGCCGACTTCAAAGCTTTTATGTTCATAAAGCAATTAATATATTGATGATAATAATACAAAATAGAAAAAATGAAAATAATAAGATTTCCAATATTATAATACATATAAATAGCTTTTAAAATATGACCAAGAAATGAATGGGAAAAGTTATTTAAAATTATTTTTTAAAAGTTATGATTTTGAAGTCGGTTTTTTTTTTGTTAAAAAGTTTTTATTTCTTAATTTTTAGAGAATATGAAATATTTTATGTAATCGTATTCTTGAGGAAAATTTCAAACATGAAACTTTGTTCTTAAAAAATTTGTTTTATTAATTTCTGAAAGTTTGTTGGGTATTTTCCATTTCTGTTTCTTTACAATTTTTAGTGCCACGCCCTTTCTCTAATCCCGCCCACTTTATTTACCGTACCTTATAATGATCCTACCTAGCCATGTGCCAAATTTCAGTTTCCAAGTATCAATATTAACCGTAATATAGTACTTTCCTTAAAGTGCCACACCCTGTGTACAATACCGCTCACTTTTTTAATGATTCTACCTACCCACCTACCTGCATACCAAATATTAGTACGCTAGTGTCAATATTAACTAAGATATAGTATTTTTATAATTTTGACACGCCCTTTTGTTGAATAACGCCCACTTTTTTGCCGTAATTTGTAGTAACTGTACCTACCCATGTACTAAATTTCAGCACCCTAGTGTCAATATTATTCGATATATAGTGTGTTTCTAATATTGCCACACCCATTTGTCGAATAACACCCACTTTCTTTACAGTCATTTTTAAAAATTGTGTCTATACCTGTTCTAAATTTCAGTACCCTTATGTCAATACTATTCGAGATACAATGTTTTTCCAATATTGCCACACCCCTTTGTCAAATAACGCCCACTTTATTGATCGTAATTTGTAATAATTGTGTCTTCCCCAGTATTTTAACTGTAAATTTCAGTACCCTAGTGTCAATATTAACTGAAATACAGTGTTTTTCTTATATTGACACGCTCCTTTGTCGAATATCGCCCACTTTTTTAAAAAAGGACCTCCGCATTCATGGTATCTATCTGTTGACAAAAAATTACGGAAATCGGGCTAGTGCTTTAGGAGTTATCGATGTACATACATTTTTTAAAAAAAAAAAAGTGGACAAACCAACGAACTTGAGAACCTCCTCCTTTTTGAAGTCGGTTAATTATTAAGTAATGAAAACATATTTGAGCTTCAGGTAGCTCTGTATAGAGCAAATCACACAGCTTGACTATACAAACTGTTTCGTTGGCCACTACACCAACTCATCAGTAGTCTTTGCATGGTCATCACTATTACACCATTTCAATTCTGGTACTCTAAGATTACTAGGGTACACTTTCATCTCGGAGTACCCAAATCTGACACCTCAGATAAAACATCAATGTACAGCAAAACTTCCCAGCCGTATATAAGACTATCAAAATGATATGTAAATATGCCAATGGAATTGCGAGTCGTGTATCTGCCGAGAGTAAAGACTATCCCCGTGCTAACAAATTTTTAGGAACATAACCATTCCTTTGTAGGCATAACGCTACCGTTGATCTTGTCAACAGTTCAACCTACTCCCCAGATGGGCGACGAACTCCAGGATCTGGATAGTCCCTGCTACATTTACACAGGATAGGGCAAACCTGCGACCATCTTCCTTTATCCTGGAAGCTTACAGGCTGCTCTTAAAACAAGCGGAGTTTTTCAGAGCTACAGTCAACAATTGCCCGGTACGGCCCCAAGCCGTTGAAAGCCCCCAAGTTCCAAGTCTTCAGCTCATGGACTTTTGCGGTACATTCATCGCTAGGGCCATGATTTTTTTATGTTGGAGTGGATTTCACTGAAATCTTGATTTGACAATTTTGATGACTTCCATCGTTCGAACTGTGAGTAGACGGCCCGACCGGTGGCGGTCTTTACATCTTTAGTCCCTTCAAACAGTTTTATGCACAGGTAGACGAATATCCGTCTAGTCCCGAGCGGTCGGAGCGTTTTGAAAAGATACCCATTATCTGACCACTCCATGGTGGAAGATGAAACAAATTTGAATTCCCGGCACAGACTAACGTTTTATAGGTGTTATTTCATAAGTCATGTGGTAATAAAGGGGTATGTTCAACTTTTCAATTGGAATGGGTGCGTTCAATGTTGTATTAGTACTCATAGAAAAAATTTTCAAGAAATTTTATTTATGAATGATTTCTATGACCAATTTCTCATAATGTTAGCAGTTGTACAATAATCAAAGGTATCTTAGTTTGCAGACCAAAAGCGTTGAAGATGAAGAAAGTGGGAGAGATCTCTTCTCCGTTTTATACCAACGAGGTTTCAGCCCACACCATTGTTTATTATGAAAACATCGTTAAAATCAGGAAGGACTTCTACCCAATTTTGTACGAAGCGAGGTATCAGATCACTCCATTCCGATTTTTGCGACTTTTTCAACCTTAAGATAAAAAAATCTGCATTCTATAGATTAGAGAATGCGACGAGTTGAATGAGTTTCGCAGTGAGGGCAGATAAGAAGCAGCAGCAGTGAAGACGAAATACCTGGTGTCAACAATCAAACACAGTATCTTGGAAATCACGTCAAACCTCCTCCTTTTGGAGGTTGTTCAAGACTTCGTCTGAAATTTGTGTTCCAGCATCCAGGATGTCAGCATATGGATCAAATGAAGTACATCTCTTCCTAACAAGTGTTACTCTGGCTACAAATGGGAAGTAGCGTCCTATCCGTAAAAAACTTATGTGCTATGAAATTAAGAACAACAAAGTAGTCTTCATAATATATCATCAAAAGAATAAACTCTTCACTGTTGCAAAAAAAAAAAAAAACCCATTTGACAAAAAAAGTCGTTACGAAAACCACCAAATGGCTTCAACCAACAACATGTTGTTGCAACACCAAGAAAAACTATTATTATTATAAACCATAAAAGCCAATAATAAAAATTCTCAGCTTCCATCAGCAACAGAATGTTGTCTAAAAAATGGCTACTGCGAGAGAGGCAGAAAGAGCAGCATCAGACAGCATGAGAGGCAAGTAAAAAAGGCACCATTAAATTAAAAGAAAAACAAAAAGTCATTTATTCATTCACACTCCATTACGAGAGAAACCACAAACTTCCACACAGCAACAGCAAAACTACGCAGCAGCCAACACCCTATCCACCGATACTAGTGGTATCACGAATTCAAGCCAAGCTAGGGTTAGGCAACATGGGTGCGCTCAAAGGATATGCAAAAGAATCCTTGACAGCAGCAAAATACCAGCTGGTGAGTGTGAGTGTTTGTTTGCCATACTGTTAGTATGTGGCTATGTGTATGTGTGTGCAGGACTATTTGTAAACACTAAATAAATTGGCAAACATTAAAGACGGATTTAATGTCGTGTGCCAAAGTTTGTACAGAGAGTCTCTTTTTAATAGAGGGAGCGAATAATTAGCTTGCTTTATTACACATTGTGTAACGCCACCAAAGTAACCGAGTAACAAAGATGCAGCTGAAGTGATAAAAAGTGATAGATAGTGAGCTGAAGCGCTAGAGTGTTGGGGGACAACAGTGGCTGCCAGAGATTTTGTAACCATGCATAATGTGAAACTTAATTATGAAAGAAGGCAGGGGCAGGATTTTTTGGCGCTCTTTGCAGTCAGCCGCTTGAAGTAATAAAACAAGCAAAAAACGAGCAAGTCTGCAATGTATCCAAAAGGGCTTTAAGTTTAATTTACCATTTTTTTGCGATATTGTTATGTAAGTTCTTTAGATAGCAGCAACATAAGGTTTAAAATAATAGCAGCCACAAATTAAGATGTTTTTTTTTGTTTTTTAAAATTGAGTGAATTTCTGCCAAATTTCTTATCCTAGCATATCACCGTGCTCAATATCTGAAGGCGCGATGTGTTAGCCAACATCCATGCCACAGAAACAAAAAATATATACTTTAAGGTACTTACAATTAAATGCAAATTGTTGGCAACAGTTGCTGACAATATTCCCAAATTGTTTCTTAGATTGCCTGCAACCGAAACACTTTGATTATGATTGCAATTTGCACGTGGTCAGTGGAGGGAGGAGAGTGATAGGAAGTAGCAGAACGAGAACGAGCATTAGGTGAAAAGTTAAGTTTGTTTGGAAACTACTAATTGGGGGTCATTTCGGGTTCTCTTGTTGAAATTTTTGTAAATATTTTTGAGAGTGAGTTCATAAATGGTTTAATGGAAGGAAAAACACCGCGCTATACTATTAGCCAAGCAAAGTTTGCAAATTTTGGAAATGGGGGTTAGTTTTTCATCAACAGTAATTTATTGGCTCAGTTGTCTTAATTTTGGTGGAAAGACATTCTTGATAAATATCTCCTTCAAAAATATGGGACACCAAGATAGAAATCATATCATAATCATTGCAAAACAGGGACCGAAAATAACTGTTATTTTCGAAATTTCAATTCAAAAAGTCAGGCGGAAAAATTTGTCTTTTCGAGATTTGAATAAAGCATTAAAGGAATAATAATCTTCAAAGCTTTTTATTTATTTGACTTTTTTAAAAATGTCAAAAAATAATAGTTATTTTTGACTGATTTTTTTTTGTTAAAAATATAAGTTAATATTTGACTTTTATTTTTTCGGTCAAAAATAAAAGTTAAAAGACAAATTTTAACTGTTATTTTTGACAGAAAAAATAAAAGTCAAATTTTAATTTTTATTTTTGACCGAAAAAATAAAATTCATATTTTAACTTTTATTTTTGACCCAAAATAAATCGGTCAAAAAATAACTATTATTTATTGAATTTTTTGATAAAGTCATAACAGTTTCGGTCCCTGTTGCAAAATATTCATGTACATTAGGGTGATTAAAAAAAAAAACATTTATTCGAAAATCAACCGAGCCCGTTCAAAAATGGGATGATTATATCAAAATATGAAAAACAAAATTAAAATTTTTTTTTTTTAATTTTTAGATAGTGCTACCAGCGGTTTTCTGTTTTAGTTGAAGAAAATCGTGGAAAAAGCCTTAAAGTTGAAATATTCATATCTCTCATTTTTTAACATATAATTGTGAAACTTTCATGACATACGTACAATAGATCATCATTTTTAAAAATAAGTTAAAATTTTGGATTCTAAATCAAAACAATTTTTTTAGGTCCTTGAGGGTTAAAAAAAAGAATCGCTTCTCAACATTATTTTGTAGACGTCGAATTAACTTGGATAGTACAGCTATGGGAAACTAATGCAGTGGGGAATTTTTAACAAAAAACACGTTAAAACAACTAAAATAAATTTTATTCTGCCTTTTCAGTCAAAATTGCTAGTAAGAACCAGTGGCGGATCTACAAACGGGCTGAAAGGGCTATAGCCCTCCATATCCCCCTTGTTAAATTTTTTGTATTGGGAAAGACGCCCTAAAAGCCGTTTCAGCTCCCCCCTTGGGCTAAAAAACTGTAGTTTCAGACCCCTCTCCCCCTCGGGCAAATCCTAGATCCGCCACTGATAATAAACCTTCGAAAATCGGGTACAGGTTCCTACAATTTGCATTAGAGTGAGTTTGTGTCTCAAGTCTTTTTGCCTTTTTTCAACTTTAAATGGTCATACCCATATGCTTGGGTGTGGATATTAGATAGGAATAATTTTTTTCCAAGCTAGTAATATCTAGTTTCGAATACTACATGAAATTATGATTAACAAACTCCTTGTGACAATATATTTTAATTGAAATTTACCCATCAAAATCTTATTTAAAGATTCGTATATAATAATTTCATAGAGCGTTCGCTTCTTACTGTTTTAAATTTTTTTTTTTAATTTTGGTTTTCATATTTTGATATAATCATCCCACTTTTAAACGGGCTCGGTTGATTTTCGACAATTTGTTTTTTTTTTAATCACCCTAATGTACATTCATAAATAAAACAGCGATCGACTCCTTTACCACATGAGCGCTTAAAGCATACTATCTTGACACTTAAAGCACAGCGGAAAAACAAACTTTTACGCAGTGTACGAACACAGCGAGCCGATTGCTTCTTCGTGTGCAAAAGCTCAATAAGTTCAATAAGACTTTGGTTGGACATAGGGTATGCAAAACCGGTTCGAATTATTCGGCGTTTCGGTTTTTTTTTTTACTATTCGAACCGGTTTTTTTAAAAATCGCAATTTTCGAATAATTCGAAAACCGGTTTTTTTGGCTCGAATTAGTCGACTGCTGGAATAGTTATAAAATATATAAATCTCCAATTTAAAATTGTAAAATTCTTCAAACCACGTTTTTATTGCCTTTAGAAAACGAACCTTTTTCTGTTCAGAAATGAGTTAAAAAATGAACATTTTTGAATTATAAATTTTATTATTGCGTAATATTTGTTATTACATATCGATGACTTGTATAAAAAGAAATTATTATGATTGAACTCATAAATAAGTTTTTTATTAGTTTCGAAAAAGAAGTTCAGTTTTTATTTATGGAAAAAGTTTTTACAAATTTAATCTCCTATAGCAAGCAATTATAGCAACAAAATAAAAAATCAAAAATAAAAAAAAATCTGCCAAAAAACGTTCGCAAAACTCTCACCTCACGAAAAACTTCGCTTATGGTTCAGTGAGTAGTACAGCATAAGTACCTTTATTTATTTTATTAAAAAAAAGAGGTGCTATTTTTGTTAAATTAAAACTATAAGATATATGTAGGTAAAAAAAGTCCAAAATTTATTTAATTTGAAAAAAACCGGTTTGTTCCGGTTTTTTCTGGTCGAATAATTCGAAAACCGGTTTTGTAAAAATTGTTTTTACCCTAGTTGGACACTTTGATGGCATTGCTTCAAATAGATTTTATTACAGAAATATCATCGAACGGTGACTGTCAAAATTTGAGTTGGTTTCACACAGTATTTTGTGAGTGACAGTCATTTGAAGCAAACAACTTGTGACATGATCCGTTGATTGGTTACCACTATACACCTGGATCGGTACAAAAAGCAAAACAATGTGGCCAGCATCGAAGCATTGAAGTGGCCAAAGGTACAACAATCAGTCGGAAATGTTTTGGGCAAGGTTTTTTTTTTTTGTTGCTCATGGCATATACTCCGCGAAATATTTATACACCCAGTAGTTTTTTTATTTTTTTGTGATAAAATTAGGCAAAATCAACTACAATCCCCATATCTGAATACATTTCGTGGTATTTCAAACCCATTAAAGTTTCAACATTGACATTAACTGTGAAATACTGTAGCCAAGTGCGAGATTCAGGCGAAATATTTATAAAGCCGCAGTGACTATTTGCTTTTATTGATATTTTGGTGACAAAAGACGCTAGATCAAGTAAGTAATTTATTTGTATATAACCACGAATTTTTATCTAATTCTTATTTAGCTTATTTTTATTGATATTTTTAAGATTGCCGCGCGGAACAGTGTTTACAGAAGAAGAAAAGGTGAAAATAAGCGGTTACTACGAAGAATGTCTTTCAAATCGTAAAATTGCTAGACACTTAAAAGACGTTGTGAGTAATTTTAAAAAATTAGGAATCAATTATGGCAAAATAAAGCGAAGTGGACGAACCCCTAAAATGAGTGAAATACAAAAACGCGATATAAAGAGACTTGTCCTGAAAGAAAATTTAAGTGTGCGTGTAATAAAAGTCGAAGCGAACTTGGAGAATGGAGTACGAAGAGTACATCATATCCTTAAAACTGATTTGACTTGTATTTACGACAAAAAATGTGCGAAGCCAACTCTATCATCCAAGCACACATTAGCTGGACTACGTTTTGCCGAAAAATATCGTTTTTGGGACGACTAGTGGAAACTTGGCATCTTTACTAATGAAAAGAGGATCAATTTAGATGGCCCCGATGGCGCAAAGAAATATTAAAAAGATGCAACTCCAGCAAAGCAGAAGTGTAAGAGACGAACTTTTGGAGGTGGGTCACTTATGGTTTGGGCAGGAATCGGTTACAGAGGAAAGACCCAAATTGTTTCAACATATTTGTTTCTGCATATTATATAAAAATGCCAGATGAGAATCTTATTGATTTCGTAGAATAATTTATTGGAACTGAGTTAATTCTGCAACAAGATACTGCCGCGATTCATCATTCGAAGCAAACAAAGAAGTTCTTAGAAAATCGAAATAGCCCAGTTTTCGATTGGCTAGCAATAAGTCTGGATCTAAAATTCAATTGAAAACGTTTGGTCTGTATTATCTACTAAACTTTTCCAACATGGACGCCAATATAATACAGTAGAACTTCTTAGAGACGCCATTATAAAGGAGTGGACAACAATTGGCCAAAATTATGTGCACTCTTAAATCAATTCAATGTCAAGACGCCTAAAAGAAGTGACTAAAAGCAGTGGAGGGCATACATCTTACTAATTAAAAAAAAAAAATTGTAAATTATTATTTGTTTTTATACTTAGTGCAATCAGAACTGCATTTAAGCATAAAATAATTAACTGAATATATATATGAATATTTTTTCACTATTTTTTTGTTATTGAGCGGCTTTTTAATTTTTTCGTGGAGTGGTGTATTGTTGTTCGACTATTTTGAAAAAAGAAAAACAGTAACAGGCGAATATTATGCAGTTTGGATCGTTGGAACGATGTTCTTACGACCACATTTAAAGAAGATAAATTTGTTTTTTTTTTTTTTGTTATTAAAAGTAATCTCAAAACTCAATGAATTATGCTTTCAATTGCTTTCCCATCCACCGTATTCTCCAAATATGGCGCTATTATCTATTGCCGTACTATCCCACTCTCAAACGATTTCTCACGGGAAAAAGATTTACACAAAAATGTTGAACGGAAACCGAAACATATTGTGAAGAGTTGAACCAACAGTACTATGCAAAAGGTATCAAAATGTTGAAGAATAATCGCTAGCATCAGTGTATCAATATAAAAGCAGAGTATGTTGAATAGTAAAAATGATTTTTCCCAAAAAAAATACATTTTTCTGCTTTAGTCCACAGACTTACGGAACAGCTTACTAGGGCGTACAAGATGCTGCCGGTCTCCAAGTTACGGCACAACCACTCTTTAAATGCATGACATTTTTGATGGGGGGCAACCTTAACATGAACGCACCATAAATATCAGATCGATCTGTCAATGAATAGTGACGTTACAATGTTCGAAATTAAACCACTTTTAGTATTGTTATAAAAATTAATAAAGAAGAATTTTGTGCTATGATTAAGCATTACTTTTTGCGTAATAAAAGTACGAAAGAAACAAAAGAAAAGGTCGATAAATATTATAGTGAATCTAAAATTTTGCATTGTAGAGTTAAAAATAGGAGATATTAGCACAAAAGATGGACACGCCGGGGGAGCACCAAAAACTGTGACCACTCCAGAATGTATTGAAAAAATCCACGATTACGTATTGGACAATCTAAAAAATGAAAGTGCGCGAGAAAGCTACAGCCGTAGGCATATCGAGTGGGTCGGTGGTTTAAATTTTACATGAACATTTGGGTATGAGAAAGCTGACTGCAAGATGGGTGCCGCGTTCATTAACAATCATTCAAAAACATGAACTTGTTCGCACTTCCCAACAATGTTTGGACAAAATCCAACTAGTTATTTTCATAATATAATGACCATGGATGAAACATGGATCCACCATTAAACACAAGAATCGAAGGAGTCTACAAAAGAATGCGTAGGTCCCAGTGGAGATGCACCAAAGCGAGCGAAGACTCAACAAACTGCCGGAAAGGTGTTGGAGTCTGTTTTTTGGGATTCAAGTGGGATTTTATTCATCGAATATTTGAGAAAAGTTAAAATAATCGACAGCGACTATTACTGGAAATTTTTGGACAGACTGAGGAACGAAATCGCAAACAAACGGCCCCATTTATCGAAGTAAAAAATCATATTTTTGCAAGACAGTGCTCCTGCTCACAATTCGATCGAAACCATGACCAAATTGCACGAGTTACGCTTCGAACTGCTTCTTCATCCCCCATATTCTCCAGATTTGTCCCCCAGTAACTATTATCTGTTCCCAAACTTAAAAAGGTTGATCTAGGAAGGAGATTTGCGACGAATGAACAGATCGAATTGGAAGCTGAAGCGTATTTCGGAGATCTTGAGAAATCTTGCAATGTTAGCATAGCATAGCAATGTTAGAAAATCGTTGGAATAAGTGTATCGAGCTGAAAGAGGACTATTTGGAAGAAAAAACAATAATTTTGACAAAATCGTATATTTTCTTTGTTTGGCCTGCAGCGTCTTGAACGTCCTAGTATTAAAGCCATATTTTCACATTGAAAATATTTTTAAAGAAATTTTTTTTTTGCTTATATGATCATACATAGTAGAGGGAACATATACAGGGTGGGCCAAATACAAGTTTTTTTTTTAAATGTAATAAAATGAACAAAATTAAATTTTTTCCATGTATTATAGCTTTATAAGTAAGAGCAAATATTCCCATTATTATGGCACTCAACGTAGTTCAAGTGGCTGCCTCGGTTGGATTCGCAGAAGCGCGTTCTGTCACTCCAATTTTCCAAGACCTTGTTGATTGTTTTGGGCTGTAGCTCACAGATTGCTTGGATGATATTGGCCCTAAGTGCTTCAATCGCATCAATCGCTTCCGCATTGTTGGCACAACATCGGTCCTTCACGGGTCCCCACAAAAAAAAAAAACAGTCCAAAGGGGTCAAATCGCAGCTCCGAGGGGGCCAATCGACATCGCCAAGACGGCTGTTAACACGATTTGGGAATTTGATGCACAAAAGATCGATTGTGGCATGGGCTATGTACCATGGCGCTTCATCTTGTATAAACCAGAGGTCGTCCAAATTCATGTCTCCAATTTCCATAAAAAAAAAATGTCGGTTAACATGGCTTTGTAACCCCCACCGTTGACCAAAATGTTGTTATCAATCTCTTTTCGAAGAAAAATGGTCCAATGATGCCACCACTCCACAATCCGCACCAAACTGTCACTCTCTGTGGATGCATCGGCTTCTCGACAATACCGTGCGGTTTTTCCGAGCCCCAGATGCGGCAATTTTGTTTGTTAACGTAACCGCCGAGTTAAAAATGCGCCTCGTCATTTAAGATGGTTTTTCGCCCAAATCATCTTCTTTTCAAATAACGCACTATTTGGGCTACACAGCACTCACTTTGGAAATAAGTTTCCAATATTTCCCAACGTTGTTCAAGAGTAAAATGACTCATTTCTTTCCGCGGAGGTATGATACTGACTTTATGTCAAGACTTCGAGCGGAAAACAGCTGTCAGTATCAAAATGACCTATGATTTTAAAAGAAGCCGCTGGATGGCCCACGCTGCAATGTTTTAATTTGTCTATCTTAAGACTTAAAATTCAACCCTCGTTGTTGGGTTATTAGAATTTTTTGGGTTTTGTGGACTCATTGGAAAAAAAATCTAAGATATTTAGATAAAAAGGCTCCACTCAGACTATCTATGGATCTAGTTGGGTCATTGGAACTTTTGAGTTTTGTGAACTCCTTGGATAAAATTCTATGAATCAGATAAATAGGTTAAACTGGGATTGTCTATGGAACTAGTCGATTGTTCGATTTTTTGGGTTTTGTTGACTACTTGAATTAAAATATATGATCAGTCCAATAGATTCCACTGAGATTATTTATAGAACTAGTTCGGTCATTGAAATTTTTTGAGTTTTGTGAACTCCTTGAAAAAATTCTATGATTTTCAAATAAATGGTTCCACTTTGTCTATAAAGCTATAAAGCTAGTTGAGTCTATGAAACTAGTTGGATCATTGGAACTTTTATGAGTTTTTTAACTCGTTGAATAAAAATCTATCATTATCAGACAAATAAGTTCCACTGGGTTTGTCTATGGAATTAGGTGGATTATTGAATTTTTTTTTTTGGTTTTTGTAGACTACTTGAATAAAAATTTAGGACTATCAGTCAGAAAAGTTCCACTGAGGTTATATTTATAAAACTACTTGGGCTATCAGAATTTTTTGGGTTTTGTAGACTCTTTGGATAAAAGTCGATGGATTTCAGATAAATAGGTTCCAGTGGAATTATATTTGGAACTAGCTGGGTTATGTTATTTTTAACAAAAACCTTTGATTTCAGGAAAACTTCCACTAAGAATATCTATGAAACTGGTTGGATTATGTAATATTTCGGGTTTGGTGGACTATTGGTTAAAAATATGTAATGCTTTTTTAGAGTCTTCAGAGATAGTTGCTGTATGACAGTTTAATCTCTATCGAAAAATGGAAACTTTAAAAATATATACGCTTTATAATCCCAGCGATAGATTAATAAATTTGTTTTCAAAAGCTTATATCAAAAAGTCTCAACTACACTCTCGTCCATAAACGCATACCCACCATGCGTTCCATATTAGCTACCCACAAAAAGTAAACAGAAAGAGATCTCATTTCTCAAACTCTCACCAAAGGGTTATCGCTCGTGGAAGAGAGCGATACCATTTTTAGTAGGGTACGCATTTGCGGGTGTGTACGATTACATGTGTACCTTTTCGAATCGTACGCTTACAAAGGCTCATAAGCGGGTATGGGCACCACTACATTTAAAGCTTCTGTGTTGTTTCTGTGTTTGTCTTTTGTCTTTGATTTGTTGTTGCATTTTATGTTGCTACATAAGTCTTTGCTCTCAATTCTTGCTCTCAAAGCTTCCAGAGCGCTCACTGCCCATTGCTGCTCATAAGTATTTGCAATTTTAAGAATTTTATTTTTATTCTTTCATGAAATGTACTTGAACTTGATTGTACGCTTCACATGAAATGTCCAATACGAGGAAGTGTCTTCATCAAGTGCTTTGACGAAATGTAGTGAATCTATTTCAGCGCTTTGCTTATCTTCATACCATTGAAAAAAAAAAAGATGAATTCAATTAAATAGTTGGTAAATGAATGTAACGTGACATTCAATAAGATCAAGAATATATTCGTCCTTTGCATGGGTCCTTAATGTGAGAAGTTATTTGCTTGTACTCTAGTGTGTATAAATTGAATAGGTGTCTAACTTATCCATCATATGCAATGATGCGTATCCATTTATTCTTTTTTTCCCCCTTTGTACCAGATTTATTATTACATTGTATCTATAGCAACGAAACGGAAATGTTCAATGAATCCATAATGTACGGATTAAGATGAGATGATGTCAACTTGTAGGAAAGTAACAATACAAAATATGTATAAAGAATGTGTGGATGAAAGTGCCCTCATAAGATGACATATTTCCTAAAATGACACTTATCGAAGCACTTATGCTTTAAGTTAATTGTAAAGCTTGGAAACATATTCATTAAAGCTACTTTTATTTTAATATAACAAATTAATTTTCTATAGATACGTTAATAAGTCTTTTTAACTATACACCACTATGGCACTATAACTAGTTATAACGTTATATCTCATAATAGAACAACCCACTATAAGTGACTTCATCTGTAAATATAGCAATATCCGATAAAAAATTCTATCACTTAAGCAGCGACATCTGTTGACGTAGACAAGTTTTCCTTTATGCTAAAAATATGGCGCATCAAACGTGCAACGCTTATTTAGTGTTTGTGTCTGAGTGAGCATGTGAGTGAGTTTGTCACATGCAATACGACACAAGAATTGTCAAGTCAGAAACTTCAATGCAATATGACGAAAGTTTGTACGTATTTTCATATCCTTTTTAAACTTTTTTCATCTACTGTCATAGGCAGGATATGAAGAAATTGCATAAAAGTTACTCGGATAAAAATGGAAAAATCCGTCAGATAAACGATACAAAAACCCGTACAGCAGCACCAAACCAAATTCTAATACCTAAGGAAACTATTTATAAATATATGACTTTACTGTTAATACTAAGATGGAAAAATTTTAAAAAAATATAAAAATTTTTTCTAAGTAGATATTTCTTTTAAGCTTCAACTCAGATTTTCTAAAGCAAAATCTTCGAACCCGTAAATTTTAAAATTATTGGGTCTATCTGCCAAATAGTCTCTTATTTTAGTCAAATTTAAAAAATTTTCACGTGACAACGTCGTTTACAACGTAAGCTTTAAAAAACCTGAAGAAAGCATTTTTATAAAATACATTGGTATATTTTGTAAATGTTAATCGCTGAGGATAGGGACTACAGAAAAGTAACGGTAAAAATAAAAAAGAGTTGGCTGTGTCGTGGACATACCCGTAGGTTTTGACGTGATGGTGTTTTTTTTATACTCCTATTTCATGTTCAAACTCTTGTTTTAGTCCAAATTCTTGACTTAATCTTACAACAACTTAACTGTTGTTGTTGTTGTTGTTGTTGTTGTTGTTGATGTTGATGTTGATGTTGATTTTGACGTTGATGTTGATGTTGATGTTGATGTTGATGTTGATGTTGATGTTGATGTTGATTTTGATGTTGATGTTGATGTTGATGTTGATGTTGATGTTGATGTCGATGTTGATGTTGATGTTGATGTTGATGTTGATGTTGATGTTGATTTTGATGTTGATGTTGATGTTGATGTTGATGTTGATGTTGATGTTGATGTTGATGTTGATGTTGATGTTGATTTTGATGTTGATGTTGATGTTGATGTTGATGTTGATGTTGATGTTGATGTTGATGTTGATGCTGATGTTGATGTTGATTTTGATGTTGATGTTGATGTTGATGTTGATGTTGATGTTGATGTTGATGTTGATGCTGATGTTGATGTTGATGTTGATGTTGATGTTGATATTGATGTTGATGTTGATGTTGATTTTGATGTTGATGTTGATGTTGATGTTGATGTTGATGTTGATGTTGATGTTGATGTTGATTTTGATGTTGATGTTGATGTTGATGTTGATGTTGATGTTGATGTTGATGTTGATGTTGATGTTGATGTTGATGTTGATGTTGATGTTGATGTTGATGTTGATGTTGATGTTGATGTTGATGTTGATGTTGATGTTGATGTTGATGTTGATGTTGATGTTGATGATGTTGATGTTGATGTTGATGTTGATGTTGATGTTGATGTTGTTATTGCTGTTGTTGTTGTTGTTGATGTTGATGTCGATGTTGATGTTGATGTTGATGTTGATGTTGATGTTGATGTTGATGTTGATGTTGATGTTGATGTTGATGTTGATGTTGATGTTGATGTTGATGTTGATGTTGATGTTGATGTTGATGTTGATGCTGATGTTGATGTTGATGTTGATGTGGATGTTGATGTTGATGTTGATGTTGATGTTGATGTTGATGTTGATGTTGATGTTGATGTTGATGTTGATGTTGATGTTGATGTTGATGTTGATGTTGATGTTGATGTTGATGTTGATGTTGATGTTGATGTTGATGTTGATGTTGATGTTGATGTTGATGTTGATGTTGATGTTGATGTTGATGTTGATGTTGATGTTGATGTTGATGTTGATGTTGATGTTGATGTTGATGTTGATGTTGATGTTGATGTTGATGTTGATGTTGATGTTGATGATGATGTTGATGTTGATGTTGATGTTGATGTTGATGTTGATGTTGATGTTGATGTTGATGTTGATGTTGATGTTGATGTTGATGTTGATGTTGATGTTGATGTTGATGTTGATGTTGATGTTGATGTTGATGTTGATGTTGATGTTGATGTTGATGTTGATGTTGATGTTGATGTTGATGTTGATGTTGATGTTGATGTTGATGTTGATGTTGATGTTGATGTTGGTGTTGTTGCTATTGTTTTTGTTTTTTTTTTGTTGTGGTTTTCCTTTGTGCATTAACTTTCCCTTTGCTGCATGCAATTAATCCAGCAAAAGTGATGCATATGCGTCACATAAGGCGGTTCCCTGAGGGGCCTCATGGTGCCGTAAATTTTTTTTTATTTTTACCATCTGCCGAAAGACCTCACCTACAGTTTCGTTCCTTAAAATTAACCTTTGGGCTAGTAGTTACACAGTTAAAATTCCATGCAACGTTTTTTCATGGTTGAAGGATTTTTACAACATTATGTGGTTACCACCCTGAAATCATGACGATAAGAACTTTTTTTGTAATTTAGTTGTTAGACGTAATAACACATCTTTGCTGTCTAAAAACAAAATTTACCGTAGTACATCTCCTGAGTGAGTAAGAATTCCATGCAACGATATTACATTTCTGTTACATAAGCTGCTATCTTCACGACCTGATGATGTCAGTATTTTTTTGGTATTTTGTCGTAAGGCCAAGTATAAATCCTTCATTTTTCTTTTTACATATTTCTCGTAGCTTATATACTCACCGAGTAATAATGCAATGCAACGCCGTTGCATGAATGTTCTATTATGAATCTTTGAGTGGCTCTCTCTGTGTCCTCATGACGTCAGACATTTTTTGTCTAATTTTGTTGTGAGCGCTTAGATCAGGCCTTTATGGGTGTATCATATTTTTTGTCGTAGATCTAATACTCAGTGAGTAATAATTCAATGCAACGCCGATACATTTTGAAAGAAATGTCCTCTTCAACTTTTTTGGAAACCTGTGCAATAAAACGTAACTTCGCCACGTCAAAAAGAAATTAATGATGATAATCATTAATTAATGATAATAATGAAAAATAAGAAATAATGAAATCAGGACCGAAGGGAGTTGCTTAAGCAACGAAATTGCAAATTTGTTACATGGAAATTTACTCGCTATGTATAGGTATTCCTAGTTCTCATGAAATAAATACACAGAAATGTATTACGTCATGAGATCTAGGAGTGAGTCGCGCAGCGCATCGAAAATGCAACGTCTTTGCATGAAAAAAATTACCCAGTAAGTATTTGCATACAATAAACGTCGCCTCAATGAGGGCCTTTGGACAAACATCAAAAAATTTTGACTGGCTCAAACCCGATCTGACACAGAAAATTTCTACAATTAAATCCGTGATGTCAATTGATCCCAAAAAGGATGTCTAAATAAATCCGTTTTTACATTAGTTCCTAAAAATATTTATCTTTTATCCCTTTTTAAGGTTAGGGAATAAGCTACAGCCATCTAAATCCTGGAATTAATTCTAGGTCTTTATGGCCAAGTGTGCTTACTACTTCATCAGAATAAAGAGCTCTTCCGCACATGGTTACCTCAGCTTCAAGTCCGAGCGAAGTTTAATTTTTTAAATCTGATTTATTCGAAAATATATCGTAACTAAACGAACACTTGCCTATCATAGCTCTCTTCTCATGTAAAGCAAAAATTAAAATTATGCTCAGATGACGAGAATTATAGAAATACTTCACGGTGTAGCAGTAGCATCGATTGAAATATCGATTGTTTGCAATAACGTAGAGATACACAAACGTATTTTATTAAACATGGTTTTATTGTTAAAAATTGCTTCCTTAAGCAATTCAACTTTATTTTACTTCTCATTGCAAGAAACTCTTATCGACTACTATCGATCAACGTATTTAATTACAGCGAACTTATCAAATTTCATTCACACTCAAAACACTTACGTACGAGAACTTTAGAAATACTATAAAAGTTGATTCACAGCGCATCTTTTAGATGCTGTATCTGCAGCACGTAAACGATACCAGATGTGTAATTAATTCAACCGCACAATTGCAATAAAGATGGACAGACCAAGCAGCGGACATTACAATTGTTTGGATATCATCCAATTCTACCTCCCACTAGAAACAAACAAATAAACAAAGCCAGAAATCAAAGTCAGTGTGCTTTGTTGTATCTACACAAATTACACTGTACAACAGTTTATAAGTTTCAACAAAACTATAGAGTTCTAGCAACGGATGCTGGTAGAAAAAAAAAATAAAAAGCGCAACAACAAAATTTTTGGAGAATCAATGCAGTCAACTTTTTGAAATTTTGCGACTAGCAAAAGAGTAGAAAAACATTGCTTTGACAAAGTATAGCGCTTCTATAATTCCTCTTTGGTTTTATTGATCTTGCGCCTATTAGCTTGTCAAAGTTAGTGGACTGCTAGAACCACTGAGACTACTCATGAGTCGGAGTAGCGTCCGACGAAACCATGGTCTAGTCAGCTTGGTTTAAGTTCTAAAAAATATGTTTAAAAAATATGTTTTTTAAGAATTATAAAAGAAAAAAAAATAAAAGTTAAGCTATTAACGTAAGTAATACGTTATGTGGCTTTAATAATGGGTGTATCAACAGGCGGTGTAGGGTGGCAAATATGTATTATTTAACAGATGGTCGTTTGGTAGGTGTGAAATGTTGACATTGTAAAATTTCTCATTTGAACAGCCATTTTAAAATGAGCCTACCTTGTTATTGTATCATGCTTGCAAGCAATGTAGGTTTGTTTACATACTTACATCAAGTAGCATGCATCCAAAATTCAGTTTAATTTAATAAAAGATTTCAAACTGCAATAAGTAGCAAAATGAAATGGAAAAGTTTATCAGAAACCTATAAGATAAACCAGTATATGATAACATGGTATACTGACGGCTCTCTAACCGAAGAAGGGACCGGAGCAGGAGTCTACGGGCCTGGAATCTACTTCGTGCCCATGGCCAAAAGCAGTAGCATATTCCACACAGAAAAAAAAGAGTAGAACTTTTACCTAAAAATGTAGTGAATGCAGCTAAAGTAATCCGGTGATTTTCAGTCAACGAATTTGATTAGGTGCGCTACCAATTTCTAAATGTTAATTATATGCAATTATATTGGGTAGTTTAACTGCGAGAGTAGCTAAAAAAACCTAAATATTTAGGTGTACCTTCAACCATAAAATAGATAAGACACATAATTTATTAGAAGAATAAGCTAATTTTTTTTAAACTATGACCACTTCAGATTAGGCAAGCCACCTACTAAGTGTAGAAAAATCATCTAATTATTTAGATAGCATTCCCACTTAAGAGTGGGAATGCCGTGCAAAAAATATGTTTTTTGTGTTGCAATTTCTATTTTGAAGTGAAACTTCCTTAGGTGACTTTACTTCATTTCGTCACATGATAGAGAAGAAAGATTTGTTTTATAGTAGATAGAATGAGAGAGATATATACATTGTATGAATGACTGATAATATTTCTTTGCCACCGCTGAGAATCGAACCTGTGATCTCAAGATTTCAACAACCAACGCCTTATCTATTGAGCTAAATTTCCAATAAAGGAATTTACTCTACATACCAATTCATCAAATTGCTGTAGATGCCCAGTGGAAACATAATTTCAGAGTTGTGTACCTCATATTTTTATATACATTTTGTTCACAAGTTATCAAACGGAGTAACAGCACAGCGGTAAAGCGTTTGACTATAACGCCAGCGGCCCGAGTTCAATTCTCGCATGAGGCTTTACTTTTTGTAAAATTTTCTCACTTTGTTTTTATTTATGTTTTTAATAGGAGAGCGCTGTGCTCCTATAAAATTCAAATACGGGAAAAAAACAAGTTGTAAGGAAAGCATTTGATTTATCCACGTAAATATTTATATTAAATTTATACTGAGGCGTGGATAATGCTAATATGCGTTATTTCCCTAGTGTACGAACAAATCGACAACTTGCATTAGGTAAAATAACTAGAAGAATTAGATGATTTTATAAGCAAAATTTTAGTTGAATTAACTAATTGTAATTAGGTGAATTACCTAATGCATGATTGTTAAATTAACTGTGTAAGTAGAAAAGTTGTTGAAAAGATTAGGTGAAATAGAAACTTTCACATTAGCTAAACTAGTTTAGGTAATAAATCAATTCTTTTATTTTCTGTGCAAGCGGAAATATATGTGATAGACAGGTGCGTACATTTTCACCTGAAGCGTTAATACCGGAACCACAAAATAGCTATCCTCTCGGACACTCAAGCGGCCATCAAAGCACGGATTTCAGCCTCTGAACTGGTTGCCTCTGAATTGGTGATGGAGCGTCTTGAAAAACTTAACATGCTTGGGCTACAAAACCGGGTCTGGATCCTATGGGTACCGGGACACAAAGGTATTAAAGGAAACGAAATTGCTGACGAATTGGCAAAGAGAGAAACTTATCAGGGTTAAAGCACTCTAAACTACTCTTGGGGGCATACAACCTAAAGAGATTCAAAGATTGCATAAAGCTAACAAATAATGATCTTAGATTCATCATAGGACTGCTAACATTGTAGGTTGAACTATCACCTAACAAGAATTGGAATTCTTAGTGATTACGCATGTAGGACGAAGAATTTGCGATGTACGTCCTAAACAGTGTCCTGCACTTGCTTAAACGCGACAGAAATATCTGCGTTACCACATAATACCATAATACTAGATCATTAAAATCAAGAAATATAGGACATATACTGGCATTTATCTCAGAGATTAGACTAAAATAAGTTTTTTAAGTTCATGAAGGGGCACAATAGATCCTAAGGTCGTATTGGAAATCCCAACAATAATAATAATAATAATTATAATACGTCAAGTAACATAAAGCTGCTTGAAAGAGCTTGTTTATAATTTTATCAAGCTCGAGGGAGTAGAAGTTCGTGTTAGAATAAAGAGAATGAATCTCTGCTCAAAATGCTCTCTCGCTATGAGTTGAAATTGTCAAAATAAATACAAATCGACTGTGCTTACGAAAAAAATCTTCCGACAGAAAATTGCGGCGAAAAAATCACTTTTATTAAAATGCGACGAAAAAAAATTACTTTTATCAAAATGCGGCGAAAAAATCTTTTTATTTTATGCTCACTTTGTTCGTGTTAGACAGCGTGTTAGAAAATTTCGAAAATTTTCATTGCTTTTTTTTTTATGTAAAATTTAAAGTTTTTATGTAAAATTTCGAAACAATCATATGAAATATATCATTATGTTATATTATTTGTTGATAAAAATCATTTTATAGAGTACTGTAAGGAATTATAAAGATGAAATTAAAAATAGAAATAACTATTTGAAAATATAATTTTTTTCAGAAAAATTGTTCCCACTCCTTAAAAAATACAGCGTTGTTAACGTCACACTCTGAAATGAGATTTTCTTCGCCGCATTTCAAAAAAAGAGATTTTCTTCGCCGCAGTTTAAAAAAAAGGATTTTCTTGATCGCGTTTAAAGAAGAGATAGTCTCCGTAGGGACCGTAGAAATAGTTTTCTGTTTCTTTTTGCAGTTGTTCTGTTTTTTTTTTTTTTTTTTTTTTTTTTGACAATTCTGACTCTCGGCTCTCAGCTGTGCACGTGCTTTGTTAATTATACTATGGCCCGGACCATGACACAATTACAAGGTAGGCTCATATTGGAGAGCCTAGTACGATAGTTATCAAAATCAGCTGGTAATTTTTAGTTTTTCTAATTGCTGTTGTTCATAACAGCAAAAAACAACAGTTTTTGTCGTTTGTAGTTCCTACAGCTTTGTTGCAAAATTTCTCAATTGAGCAGCCATCTTAAAATGTGCTTGCGTACAATCGAAAATATCGACGCAGTCAACGAATTATTTATTGTTATCGTTTTTGAACGGAAGCACCCAGGAACTTGACCTCTCTACGTTTATAAGGCAGAGAATATAATTGACTCAAGAAATGAGGCGGTTGGACCACCAGCAGCACCCTACGTTCTCTGATTGGGTCTTAGAAAACATGAATGATGACGGTGATTTTTGCAAAAAAATCGTGTTTTTTGTTAATAAGTTAATAAGTAAATAAGTAAATAAGTAAATAAGTAAATAAGTAAATAAGTAAATAAGTAAATAAGTAAATAAGTAAATAAGTAAATAAGTAAATAAGTAAATAAGTAAACAAGTAAATAAGTAAATAAGTTAATAAGTTAATAAGTTAATAAGTTAATAAGTTAATAAGTGAATAAGTTAATAAGTTAATAAGTTAATAAGTTAATAAGTTAATAAGTTAATAAGTTAATAAGTTAATATGTTAATAAGTTAATAAGTTAATAAGTTAATAAGTTAATAAGTTAATAAGTTAATAAGTTAATAAGTTAATAAGTTAATAAGTTAATAAGTTAATAAGTTAATAAGTTAAAAAGTTAATAAGTTAATAAGTTAATAAGTGAATAAGTTAATAAGTTAATAAGTTAATAAGTTAATAAGTTAATAAGTTAATAAGTTAATAAGTTAATAAGTTAATAAGTTAATAAGTTAATAAGTTAATAAGTTAATAAGTTAATAAGTTAATAAGTTAATAAGTTAATAAGTTAATAAGTTAAAAAGTTAATAAGTTAATAAGTTAATAAGTTAATAAGTTAATAAGTTAATAAGTTAATAAGTTAATAAGTTAATAAGTTAATAAGTTAATAAGTTAATAAGTTAATAATTTAATAAATTAATAAGTTAATAAGTTTATAAGAAAACTTGCAGCATTTGTGAATCCGAAATTCCACGAGGGAATTCGGGGATATCAATGTACGCACATCGAGTGATTTTTTGACACGGATTGTGGGACGCGCATAGGACCATACTTTTACGAAATTCTGAATTAGGAAGAAGTCAGAAGATTCAGAACAGTCAATGGAGTGCACTACAAAAGTATAAATAATTTTTTGTGGAATGATTTTTTACCGAAAACCATCAACAGCTACGTGCCATGTTAGTAGCGAAACAATCGATTTATTGCGAACGAATTTCCCTGATCAAATTATTTCGCATTTTAAAGAAGACACTTGTTCACATAGATCTTGGGTTGGATTTCGTCCTTTGGGTATATGTTCAGATTAGGATTTATGCAGTCAATCCATAGACGAAATTGAGCCTCAGTTAAGTGAAAGAGTGATCGAAAAATTCGAAAAAGAATAAAGCTTGATTCGAGGCTGATTCGAGGAGGCCATGTGAAAGATATAATTATAGTCCATTATAATCTACATGATCTTTATGTATTTGCTTAATTATTCCATAAAAATTTAAGAGATAATCACACAATTGTTCGTTTTATTTCAAAAACAGTTTCTACACCTCTTGTTGATACAGCAATTATAAACAATAAATTAACCAGTTAACTATAATAAAGTGTGAGAAATTTTCAAAATATTTACCTTTAATACAAATATTGTGTCCAAAGATTTATAATTTTATTTTATGAGAAATATTTTTCTAAAACATTGAAACCCTATAGTGCCCTTCTGTATGGACTTCTCAAAAAGTATAGGGTGCAAAAATTTTCTATGAAAAGGTTCCTGGTAAAATTACATTATAAGTCACTGTGAACAAGATTTGTCTGCAGCTTACTTACATGGAAATACTACAATACTACAAAAAACATTTCTTCAAATAACGGTCTTTTTGCATTAAGTTATTAAAAAAATACAAATCTGTCCAAATATGAAAGCTGCAGACAAATCTTGCCCAAGGCTTAAAATTACATTTTACAGGGAACATTTTCATTGAATATTTTGACTCTCTACGATTACTTTTGAGTCTATATTTTTAACTTTAATCTGAAAATGGTCAAAAGGGACCAATAAAAACGGGCGCTAAAGAGTTAAAATATTAAATAAAAATATTCTTCAATGACAAAAGATTTGTACTATGCCAAAGGCATAATCAATTTAAAAATTTTTTACTCTTTATTCAAAATTAAATAAATTTATTTGTTGCTTTTACAAAAGTTAAATTTTAAGGCGCTGATTCCTTTTTTTTTTGCCCTTTTTACTCAAATCTATTAATCGAATTCTGCAATTTTTCATGTGTTGGACTGTGTTATAAACGTATGCTCTAGTATGCGTGTGTGTCTCATATAATATGTGTTTGTGCGAGTTCTTGTTATTACGGTGTCCTCTTTATTGCGCCGCATTGTTAAGAAACGAAAACAAAACGGAATCGACCAACCCCCACCGATTGAACAGAGTGCATCCAGTGAAACGCATAGCTACAGCTTTCTGAATGTGAATTTTCATGTTTGTATGTATGTGTGTGTGTGTTTGTGCGTATCTTGATTACTTCTCATTTCGAAATCAGTCACTTGCAGTTTCGTCCTTTGCATCGCTTCCTCAATAAAACTGCTCAGCCCCACTGCGACAGTTTCAGTTGCTCGATATTGAACGCAAGTGTTTTCAATTGTAAAACAACAAAAATTCGATATCACTACAGATACAAACAACAATACACACCTACGAACTTACAATCTGAATAAAGCAATATTAAATTTCATTTTCAAATTGTTCTTTTAGTGAATAAAAAAATTTGTGTTTTACATGTTTTTTAAGGTCCTTTAACTGAGCATGTTTTTTTATATAACTTTGAATCAAGGATTTCAGGTGTTATACCTATTCAGTCAATTTTGTTTGGGTATGAAAAAGGGCTGATAGATTATGGGAAATAAGGAGCAATCAAGTGAAACCAGTGCTTTATAATTCCGGGGCTGTTGGAAATGGAAAAGTTCGCGATCCTGGAATACCGGAATTTCATGCCCTAGTCGTTAATATTCATAAATTTTAAATCTCAGTTGATTAGAAATGAGAAAAGAAAAAAGAAAAAAGCGTAAGACCATGGCCTAGCCGTGATTCGAACCAGGGAGCTCTGGGGTGGCAGTCAAGTCAAGTCATAAAAACATAGTTTTTTGGTAATTTTTTGTTTGAACTCAGGGTGTAAATTTTGGAAAATTATTGATTATTTTTTTCATTATTTTTGACATACTGGTCGTTCGGTTTTGTTTATTAACATAAATTATTTTATTATTAAAAAATTCGCGTTAATTTTTATTTTATCTGAAATTCTGCTGAAAAGCCAATAATCGTGCTTAGCTGAAACCTGTAAACGCCAACAGTGGGTTTGTTTTAGTACGTAGGTACATTCTGTCTGTGCCAACTGATCCGGGCGGGATCTAGAATGTGAATCGTACGTGTATATAGCACGGGCTATATGTATCTTTAGAAGATTTCTTACCTCCAGTGCGTTTCCGAAAAAAAGAGCGCTATCTACGCGATTATTGAAGCCGCCCAATGCGAAAAATTTTGATTTTTATATTAAAAATGTTGTTCTTATCTTTCGAAAAGTGCGCTGTGCGACAATTTAAGGGTCATTTAAAATAATTGAAAAAACTCTAATAGTTTTTTGATAGCCATTGGTACACAGAACATATTGCTCAAGAGATTTTTTTCTGAGTTAGGTCAAATAACCGATTTTTTCAAGGTCACATTTTAAAGGTACTATGGACCGTAGTTAATTTCTTTTAACTCCGAAACTAAGTAAAATTTTGATTTAAAACCTGCAGTAGAATTCTTGCAAATTAAATGTCCTTTAAAATTCGGAAACATTATTGTCCCCTTTTATTTACACAGGGGGAGGGGAGGGGTCAAAAACCCCCATAAATTAAAAAAAGTAGTATACTCCATACTCACATTGTAATCTTATTAATACAACGTCAAATACTTCCAAGCTTCTCTAATTAAATAATGATTGAAAGATCTTGATGGCAAATTTTAACTTCGTGTGCAATTACGATTGTTTCAAGACACTTAGCACTTAATGTTGAAAATAGAAATAGTGGCCACTTGTGCCCGTATAATCCATCTCCGACCACAAAAAATTGTTTATCATGTCTTTGTAGCGTACTCCATTGGCTGTAACGGGATTGCGGTCGTTTTTGTACGAAAAATAAAAGCCTTATGACTCCTCTAGACCGCAATGCGCATCAAGCAGTCAGTCTTTGTGAGTTTATTGGCATGTCCTCAGTCACTTGCATGTTTTCGAATCACCAAATGCTGCAAATTTGCTTATTAACGAAGCCGCCAATGTGAAAATGAGTTTCGCCAGACTAACGCAATTTGTTTCCGAAACTCACCGTCACCATTTATGTTTTCCAAGACTTAATCAGAAAACGTACGGTGCCGTTGTTGGTCCAACGGCTGCATTTATTGATCAAATGAACCCTGTATTTAATTTGATAACGTCGATATTTTCGGTTGAATTTCCAGGGCGAAGTCATTTCGGTGTCTTTACATATTACACTGAGCTAGTCTGTTGGTATGTTTTTTATTATGTTTTCGCACACATGTCTCAGAAGGCACTAACGGCAAGAACGAGGAAAGTTTCCTCGATTGAACTTGTATTTTTGTAATAATCCAAATATAATTAAAATTAAACGAATTCTCTTCCTTCTTTCACAATGTAGTGATTTATGACAAATTTTTGCGTTTATAAATAACAAATATCAAGATTTGACAACTGTTAAGTGACCAGCTGTTAAATAATACACCTCTCGAATCCTACATCTCTTGTTGATACATCCTGTATGACAACAATTTTCAAAAAAAAAATCACTGTTCTACACTAAGGGAAAAAAATATTAAATTTATCCAAAAACTTTTTTAATTTATCCAAAAAGCGAGTCATTTTTGCACCAATAACGCATTTATTTAAATCGACCACGTAAATATTTAAAATTTATTTAAATACTTTTTTAATTAAATAAAATATTAAAATATTTAAACAGAATTAATAAAAAATATATTAAAATATATTTAATGAATATATTTATTTAAATATCTTTTAAATATTTACTATTTGAAAATAAAACTATCGCATTTAAGGAAAATTAATATAAAAATATTGAAATTGAAAAATAATTTATTTGAATATTTCCCACGAATTTTATTTTCTTTTTGTGAAAATATGATTTGTGAGTCCGGTGGTGAGTGCGATGCATGATGAAATCATGTAGAGTGGAGTGACATGCTTTAGAAAATACCGAGTTGTCACTCCACCTTACATGAATTCGTCATGCTTCGCACTCACCACCGCACTCACAAATCATATTTGCCAAATATCCATGATATATTACCCTTGAAACATTAACTAAATGAGAACTATAAGACCTCAAACTGCAGCAGCATTGCACTCTGTTCCTCTGCTGCTTGGCAGCTGTATGGCTGCTTGGCAGCTGTATGGAATATGTGTGTCAGTATGCGGCATAAATAAAATTTAAATACGGGAAAAAAACGAGTTGTAAGGAAAATATTTGATTTATCCACGTAAATATTTAAATGAAATATATACTCAGGCGTGGATAATGTTAATATGCGTTATTTCCCTTAGTGTAGTAATTTCCATAGTTTTGTAGTTATGTGCATTGTTTTGACATAAAAATAATGGCTATTTATAGAATTAGTTAATTTTAATATTTAACTAATTTGATATAATATTTAACTAGTTAATATTTTACTTCATATCAATACACTACACAAAAAACTACCTTTTGTAGGGTATTTGTCAGAAAATACCAATGTGAGTACCTTGGGGTTTTGTGTCTTTTCTGTTTTTTTAATTTAAAATAGTATCTTTTCCAATGGATTTTACTTGGATATTTCATTAATTAAAGAACCTGGAAAAATTACTTGGCTACTAGTGAACGAACTAGTGCTTTGATTGCTTTGAGGATTAAAGCTTAAAAAGTGCCAAATTCAAATGATATCCCTATTTTTAAGCTTAAACTTGTATTAAAACTTTGATATGCTTAATGAGCCAATTCGCAGCCATTTATATTGCAACGAAATCGATTTTGAGAACACTCAACGAGCCCCATGGATACGTTCCATAAGAAAGAAACACGTTTTGGATACAAACTCGTATTAACCGCATTCACAGTCACAGACATCATGGACATCAGTACCTAAAACAGCAAGAGCAACAATAATTGTAGATAGTGAAAAAATGCACACTATCCCTGCCCCTCACAAGCATCCTATTTTAGCTTCAATATTTTGGCCATGTAATCGCGTTCTTTTGTGCTTGTTTGCGCTAACACGGTCAACATTTCCGCTGCAATGGATTTGGCACAAACAAGCTCACCAAAGCCAACACACTCACGCACACACACACACACACACCCCATCCTCACGTATACTTCTCTATATTTGCAACTAATTGTAAATTATTTGCAGCTCAATATTGGCGCCTTTGGCATCCTGCAACAAAACATGGCCAAATAAATGCATTTCGTATGTGTGCGCGTACTGTCTGTATGGGTGTTTTTTTTTCTTCTATGTGTGTGTCTGCGAATGCACTTCACGCTGTGCCGCACTTCCACAAATTCACTTCTAATGGCAAGCGTGAAATATTGCGTTCGCCATCACGCAGCAGCAGCACTCAGCAAGTGCGAAAATTTGGAAAATGTAAAATTCACCAAACTATGTAATACTCACCAATCTGCGGGTGCACGCGTTGTTTGTGCAAAAGAAACTGTGCCGCGGTGCTATACATTTTTCAGAAAAAATTTACGGCAAAGTGAGTGCTGTCAGTTAGTTGACTTCTGTTCCAAGGGCTTGAATTTAAAAATTTATTCCGCTTAAAATTATAACTCTTTTGATGCTATTTTAATAAAATTAAAATACTTCTAGTAATGTTTTTAATTTAGTGTAAGAAGTAGGACCATTACCAAGACTTAATTTTTGTCAAAAATGTCAGTCCATCTCCCCTTATGAACTCATCAAAGTAATGATTCTCATAAAGTTTCCATAGTTTAAGTCTCATGAAATCCAATGAAAAATGTGTCAAAAGTAGCACCATTGTCAATACTTAAGTCTGGGCAAAAGTGTCAGTACATCTACAGTTTATGAATTCTTAAAAAAAATGCTTCTTAAATAGTTACTATTCTTAGATTATCATGAAATGATTTTATTCTGTCTTCAAAATTAACTTACGGATACGGAAATATCGGCCAATCAGACTATAAGTGGAAATTTAGATTGGGAACTTTTTAAAGTATTGGAGATGGTGTTGCAAAAAATTCACTCTTTTTTCTATAATGATCTTATCTCATTAAGTCATCAAACATTTTTGAACTGAAACTCATAAGTATTGTCGTTCTGGCTCTTTACCACAACTGCATTATATATTTTTGTCAGCTTATACAAGGTGGCGCAAAAATAACCCTCCGATGTTTTTTGGCTGTAATTTAAAAAAAAAATGAAAAACTTTGATTCTTATTGTGGATTATTTTTATTTGGTCTTTTTATTTTTTTTACATCAAGTCGAGAATATGATGTTATGTAAATGGCCGCCGCCACAGTTGATTGTCATTTGAGCCCTCTTTATGGCATTTTCCATCACTTCGGCCAAAACTTCCGGCGATAGGTCCTCACATTCTTGACGGATATTGTCTTTAAGAGCTGCAAGAGTCTGAGGCTTGTTGACATAAACCCGCGACTTCAAAAAGCCCCACAAAAATGGCAACCTTGTATAAGTAGAGATTGTCTTTCTAATGGTTTCCGAGCAATAAAATTACATCTTATCTTCATTTTGAACTTGTTAAAAATATCAGCCTTACAATAGTTAAAAACTATCTAGGCATCTAGTCAGATATTTTTTTAGAGGCGAAAGAAAAACGTATAGAAATTCTGAATATTTTTTTTTTTTTCTAAAAATCGCGTTCCACCCATTTCTGTCCAAAACGAAAATCCCATTCTTGAAAATAATAATTAAAATTTTGTCAAATACTTGGAAAACGCCGAAAACGTCTTTTCAGTCTAACCGTTAAAGACAACACATTAATTATGTAATTTTTTATTTGAATAACGCTGGCTTTTTAACACAGGGTGTCCCAAAAACAGCAGGAATTTTATAAGGGATTTTTAAGCCTTGAGGTATTGTGTAAAAGAGAACACCTGACAAATGGGTGTCTTGGCCGAGTTAACAGAAGATGACTCTTTCTACGAAATTTTCGGATCAACTTTTAACGTCAATGACTCGTTGAATTTCTTTCTTGAGCTGTGAAATGATGAATGGATTAGTGGCAGTGGCGGATCTACATACGGGCTGAAAGGGCTTTAGCCCCCTCCCCCCCTTGGATAATTTTTTGTATGGGAAAAAACGAAAAAAAAGTAAAAAAAGACGCTTAAGACCCCCCTCGGCATACAAAAGTATAGTTTCAGCCCCCCTTTGGCGAATCCTAGATCCACCACCGATTAGTACACTTCATTAAAAAAAAACAAACCAAAAGAAAGAAAGAAGTTCAGTAGCGTCTAATCGCACGATCTCAGAAGACACTGCCGCGCGAACATACATCTGGATGTAAAACCATTAAGTCCCAAAAAAGCTGCCGCTTTGTGACTGAATATAAAGATGAAGATGAAAATGAAGATGAAGAAGAAGGTGAAGATGAAGATGAAGATGAAGATGAAGATGAAGATGAAGATGAAGATGAAGATGAAGATGAAGATGAAGATGAAGATGAAAATGAAGATGAAGATGAAGATGAAGATAAAGATAAAGATAAAGATAAAGATAAAGATAAAGATAAAGATAAAGATAAAGATAAAGATGAAGATGAAGATGAAGATGAAGATGAAGATGATGAAGATGATGAAGATGAAGATGAAGATGAAGATGAAGATGAAAATGGAGATGAAGATGAAGATGAAGATGAAGATGAAGATGAAGATGAAGATGAAGATGAAGATGAAGATAAAGATGAAGATGAAGATGAAGATGAAGATGAAGATGAAGATGAAGATGAAGATGAAGATGAAGATGAAGATGAAGATGAAGATGAAGATGAAGATGAAGATGAAGATGAAGATGAAGATGAAGATGAAGATGAAGATGAAGATGAAGATGAAGATGAAGATGAAGATGAAGATGAAGATGAAGATGAAGATGAAGATGAAGATGAAGATGAAGATGAAGATGAAGATGAAGATGAAGATGAAGATGAAGATGAAGATGAAGATGAAGATGAAGATGAAGATGAAGATGAAGATGAAGATGAAGATGAAGATGAAGATGAAGATGAAGATGAAGATGAAGATGAAGATGAAGATGAAGATGAAGATGAAGATGAAGATGAAGATGAAAATGAAGATGAAGATGAAGATGAAGATGAAGATGAAGATGAAGATGAAGATGAAGATGAAGATGAAGATGAAGATGAAGATGAAGATGAAGATGAAGATGAAGATGAAGATGAAAATGAAGATGAAGATGAAAATGAAGATGAAAATGAAAATGAAAGTGAAATTGAAAGTGAAAATGAAAATGAAAGTGAAAATGTAAGTGAAAGTGAAAGTGAAAATGAAAATGAAAATTAAATTGAAAGTGAAAAGGAAATGAAAATGAAAATGAAAGTGAAATAAAAATGAAAGTGAAAATGAAAATGAATGTGAATATGAAAATGAAAATTAAAGTGAAAGTGAAATGAAAATGAAAATGAAAATGAAGATTTTTGTATATTTTTACCACTTTTTAAAAAACTTTTTTTTTTATTTTCTAAAGAGGTGTGAAACTCTATCGTAAACAAAAGATGGGCTTTTCATATACAGAGTTTTAGAACCATATTATCTCTTCAACTTTCCTGGAGATGTAAAATTCAAAACTTTTTTGCTTCATAATTGAATATATGGAAAAAATAACAACCAAAACAATGAACTATCAAAAACGTTATTTCCATAATCTTAAGGCCTATTGTGCCCCTTCGTAGACTTAAGGTATAATATACGTGTAGCAACCAAAAACAGGAGCTGTTTTCAAAAAATTTTTTTAGATACAAGTTATTATTTTTTTTAAATTTTTACAGGTTATTGTACATAAAAAATACTTTATAAAAATATTTTTTTTTTTTAAATACAGTTCTGGATTTTATATTGAGGGCGTTGAAAATGGCATTGAAAAAATGACATCCAAAACGGTTCGATGGATATGGCCTTTCCCATGTATCGGAAACAAAAAAATCAAATGACATTTTAAAGCATAGACCTTATATTAAGCATCCCCTCTACGCAAGACCCCCGGAGTTTTTTTTTAATTATGACGGAAGTTGAAGTAAAAAGTTCGAAAAATAGATAAATTTTCACGCGCTTTTTTGTGAAAAAAAACGAACAAAATGCAAAAAAAAATCATTGAAATTGAACCTATAGATTTCGAGTTATCTATCGAACCGTTTTAAAAAAACTAGTTTCGAGGAAATCGCGTTTAAAGTTTTTTATTTGTTGTATGGAGCTTAGACGTCCGTGGCGTCCGTGGCGTAGTTGGTTAAAGTGCGTGGCCGCTATGTCAACGAACCTGGAGACCCAGGTTCGAATCCCAGCAGCGACAGAAAATTATTTGAATTCAAATAATTTTTCTGTACGGCCGCCACCTCTCTGCAGACAATGGCAAACCTAAGAGAGAAATCAAAATGCCATGTTAAGCTTCTTGAGAACGACAACATTCCGTTCATCGCCGTTCGGAGTCGGCGTTAAACATGTAAGTCCGGTTCTCGGTCAATTGTGTACAAACTTAATAACACGCACAACACAATTGATCATAAGAAGCTAGGTCAAAGTCCTTTCAAGGGCTGAAATGGCCAGTTATTTATTTTATTTATTTATTTTTTTTATGTAGCTTATACATTGGTTAACGAAAACCGTTATAACTTCTGTTTTTTCTTAAATATGGATTTAAAAATGTGTATGCATATTCTTAAAACTATAAAGAACACATTAAGCAAAAAATTTACACGTATATTATACCTTAAAGAACTTCTTTTAGTCCAATTACTGAGATAAATGCTAGTTTATGTTCTATATCTCTTGGTTTTAATGAGTTATCTGGTATTTTGTGGTAACCTAGATATTTCTGTCGAGTTTGAACAATTGCGAGACTCTATCATAAGATGTGCTTCGCGGATTATTCGTCCTTCATGCAAAACCTACATGTATCATCACTAAGAATACCCAGTTTTGTAAGGTGTAGTGTTCAACCTACAATGACCTGTTAGCAGTCCTGTGATGATTCTTAGATCATTCTTTGTAAGCTTCATGCATTCTTTGAATATTTTTAGGTCGTATGTCCCTAAGAGTAGTTTAGAGTGCTTTAACTCTAGTATATTTCTCTAGTATTTTCATTTTTGTTTTTCTTCCTTTTTTTTTATTGAAAGAAAGAGGATTTCTTTCCCTTTCCCACAGAGTTGTACCGGATTAACAAAGGGAGATGATGCTCCTTTTTTTGCCTGAACGTCAGCAATTTCGTTTCCTTCTTTACCTTTGTGTCCCGGTACGCATAGGATCCAGACTCGGTTTTGTAGCCAAAGCGTATTCAGTTTGTCAAGCAACTCCATCACCAGTTTTGATGTTACCTGGTGAGTAACTCAAAACCGTAAGTTAACATTAAATAAAAGAAGGAATATTTTCTCAACCCTCAAATCACTTTATTCTTCTTAAAATGGCGAAAAAGGTCTTATAAATTTATTTTGTCGTTAGGAAATAATTCTTACAAGGCTGTATAACCTCTTACTATGACCTCTACCTGTTACTATTTTCAAGGTCTTGCTTTGTCAGAAGCATTAACTTCCATTCCTTTAGCTTTCGATTTGAAATCACTGACCTCGGAAACGTAAGTTCTCGTATTTCTTGTCAAAATTGTGTCCAAATGACAGTGAAGTGAATCTCAGAAAAGCTCTTTAATTTGCGTCTCCTTGGAGGTTAATGGAATGATAAAAACGTGAATAACTTATTCTGAACTATGATGTTTCAGATCCTCTTTATTTTCTTTTACTTACTATTTATGAGTCATATTGATTTCGGATAAAAAAACTAGGACAATTGTAGAAATAGTTATACATTTTTTATAAATTACTACTCCACAAATTCCAAAAACTACTATGTGACCAGCGTTAAAAAGAATATCTTCTAAACATCTATTTATGATAAACTGGTGGAATAAGTGTTTATTCCTGCATCAAGGAATATTGTCGAATCCATGTTTTTTTCATCGAATTTTCAAGTAGTTGGAACAAAATATAAAATAAATTGCATTTGGGCAGATGTTAAGGCTCACACTGCAATCAAGAATCCACCAGCAAGCAGCACACATGTAAGGACAAGAGCGAAAGTTGTGCTGCCAACACATTGTTAAGTTGCCATGAATAGATGACGCTACTGATTCCATAAATTTATAGCCAAATATTTAGTAACAGCAGGCAACCGGCCAGCCATACATACAAGTACATTGGCTAAGCTCTAAATTAGAACGTAGATCAAAACACATTGAAAATATATCATCTGTGCTGGTGTTTGAACTGTTGTTTGTGCTGGTGTAGGTGTAGCTGTATGAGTTAATATTTGGCTAATTGAAGTTATTAGTAAGTAGAATGAAAACAAGTTAAAGGAAGGCCACAAAAGGTGTACACATCCACGGAAATCTAAAACTCAAAACAAGGATACAGGTCCTGCAATAGCAGCCATACTCATAAAGCTCAAAACTGATGTGTGTACTATATGCTGAACAGCAACATGGAGTAATTACAACAAATTTTTGGTTTTTGTATTTTATGCAACACTTTTGAGCAACATGCAAGAACAACAACAGCAGCAAAAACATCCAGAAGACCCACCCAATGGAAGTTGAGTTTTGCCTTTTTGGCGTATGTATAAAATTTTGAAAATGCTTTCAGGCGAATATTTACAGCATCACTTTCATTAAATGGACGAGGCTAGCTGCATCCAGGCCAAAAAATATGCAATATTAACTGGCCATCCGGGGTGGTGGTGATGCGTGGGTGGGCTGGTATACTGCGTCGTATGATGCTCGCAAATGTTTATTATATCTCGTAATAAATATTGTTGATAATTAAGTTTTACGTTCTTTTATATCCTTTTCGGGTTACATTGGATGGTGTTGGTCTGGGTTGAAAGAGTTGTTAGGAGAATTGTTGCTGGTTGTTGGTTAGACGAGCGTGTGTATGTGTGTGTGTGATTGTGCGTTCTGAAAGGCGTATCATCGTTGTTGCTGAGTGTTCACATTAAGTGTTACAGAGTCACTCCTGCTGCATGCAGATCCTTGTAACTCGCTTCGCTTCATTATCAAGCCCCACTAATGAAGTAGCACAAAGTGTTCCCCGTAATTTATTGATAAATGGTGGGTTTATTAATTCAAAATTAATTCAATAAAATTGCTCATAAACTACTTATGATAATGATAACAATTTAACATAATACTCATTAAAATATCATAAACGAAATATGTTTCAATAAAGAGAGAAAAATTTTAACGTGGGTCCTTTTATCAAAGGAGAGTTTTTTGGTGTATTCATTTCAGCTCTTGTAAGGACTTTGACAGAGCTTCTTATTATCAAATGTTAGTGCACAAATGATCGAGCTCTCGACCTACAAGTTTTATACCGACTCCGAACGGCTAATGTGTATGTTCTCAAGAACCCTAAACATCGCATCGATCAAAAAATTGATATCTATTAAAAAAATCTTCTGCCTCACCTGGGGTTCGAACTTGGTCTCAAATAAGCATCGAGATGTTCACATATTGTTTAACGCAACGCACTCGGACACGGCCGCCACAGTTTTAAAGCGACAGCGTATCTTTATCCTTGTCTATATTCTTATCCCTATACTTTTCTTTGTTCCCAAAATATCCTCATCCTTATCCTTATCCGTATCCTTATCCTTATTCTTATCCTAATCCTTATCTTTATCCTTATTCTTATCCTTATCCTCATCCATATCCTTATCCTTATCCTTATCCTTATCCTTATCCTTATCCTTATCCTTATCCTTATCCTTATTCTTATCCTTATCCTTATCCTTATCCTTATCCTTATCCTTATCCTTATCCTTATCCTTATCCTTATCCTTATCCTTATCCTTATCCTTATCCTTATCCTTATCCTTATCCTTACCCTTACCCTTATCCTTATCTTTATCCTTATCCTTATCCTTATCCTTATCCTTATCCTTATCCTTATCCTTATCCTTATCCTTATCCTTATCCTTATCCTTATCCTTATCCTTATCCTTATCCTTATCCTTATCCTTATCCTTATCCTTATCCTTATCCTTATCCTTATCCTTATCCTTATCCTTATCCTTATCCTTATCCTTATCCTTATCCTTATCCTTATCCTTATCCTTATCCTTATCTTATCCTAATCCCTATCCTTATCCTTATCCTTATCCTTATCCTCATCCTTATCCTTATCCTTATCCTTATCCTTATCCTAATCCTTATCCTTATCCTTATCCTTATCCTTATCCTTATCCTTATCCTTATCCTTATCCTTATCCTTATCCTTATCCTTATCCTTATCCTTATCCTTATCCTTATCCTTATCCTTATCCTTATCCTTATCCTTATCCTTATCCTTATCCTTATCCTTATCCTTATCCTTATCCTTATCCTTATCCTTATCCTTATCCTTATCCTTATCCTTATCCTTATCCTTATCCTTATCCTTATCCTTATCCTTATCCTTATCCTTATCCTTATCCTTATCCTTATCCTTATCCTTATCCTTATACTTATCCTTATCCTTATCCTTATCCTTATCCTTATCCTTATCCTTATCCTTATCCTTATCCTTACCCTTACCCTTATCCTTATCCTTATCCTTATCCTTATCCTTATCCTTATCCTTATCCTTATCCTTATCCTTATCCTTATCCTTATCCTTATCCTTATCCTTATCCTTATCCTTATCCTTATCCTTATCCTTATCCTTATCCTAATCTTTATTTTTATCCTTATCCTTATCCAATTGTTCAACTCCTTGCCCAAACTCTTGTTTTAAATCATATCCAAGTTCTTGACCTTATCATTGTTCGTATCCCTTTCCTAATCCTTGTCCAACTTCTTTTTCCAAACTTTGTCCTAAATCTTGTTCACATCTTTTCTAGATTCCTTGTCCCATTTCTAGTCATACTCTTTTTCCCAATGTTTGCCTGAATTCTTGTCTTAATGCTTTTCCTATTCCATGCTTTACTCTTTGTCCAAATGCTTTCCCTAATCCTTTATTTTATCCAAATCCAATTACTTGTTCATAAATTTGGATGAACAAGGATATAATATATATACAGGGTGGGCCAAATACAATTTATTAAAAAAAAACGCAATAAAAAGAATAAAATTAAATTTTTTCCATGTATTATGGCTTTATTAGTAAGAGCAAACATTCCCATTAATTATGGAACACAACGTCCTTCAATTGGCTGCCTCGGGTAGCTTCGCAGTAGCGCATTCTGTCACTCCAATTTTCCAAGACCTTGTTTCGTTCCTAGCTTACGGATCGCTTGGATGATATTGGTTTTAAGTGCTTGAATCGTTTCCGGATTGTTGGCATAACATCGGTCCTTCACGGTTCCCCATAAAAAAAAAAGTCCAAAGGGGTCAAATCACAGCTCCGAGGCGGTCAATTGACATCGCCAAGACAGCTGATAACACGATTTGGGAATTTGGTGCGCAAAAGTTCGATTGCGCATTGAATGTGTGGCATGACCCGCCATCTTGCATGAACCAGAGGTCGCCCAAATTCATGACTCCAACTTCAGTAAAAAAATCCGGTTAACATGGCTCTGTAACGCCCATCGTTGACTAAAATCTTGTTCTTAGCCTCATTTTCGAAGATAAATGGTCCAATTATGCCACCACTCCACAATCCGTACCAAACTGTCACTCTCTGTGTGGATGCATCGTCTTTTCGATAATAATGTTCGGGTTTTCCGAGCCCCAGATGCGGCAATTTTGTTTGTTACCATAGTATGCCCCGTAGTATGTAATGTGCCTCGTCAGATAAGATGATTTTTTGTCCAAAATCGTTGTCCAATTGAAGCTGCTATGGCCCAAACTGCGAAGCGATAACGAAGCGGATGGTAGTCAATTGGACCTTGTTAGCGAATAATCCGAGATCTTTCTGCGGAATTCTCCTCAGACTAGTGCGCAATGTTGAACTGTATTATAAGCCACTAAGACTCATTTTGGCTCTAACGACAAAAATAAACAAAAACAGAGTTGGCTGTGTCGTGGATACACCCGTAGGTTTGGACGTCACATTGTTTCTTTATCCTTGTCCTTATCCTCATCCCTCCATTATTTTTATTGTTGTTGTTGTTGTTGTTGTTGTTGTTGTTTTTGTTGTTTTTCCTTTTCCTTTTAATTTTTCTTTTCGTTTTCCATTTCCTTTTCCTTTTAATGTTGATTTTGATTTTGATTTTGATTTTGCTTACATTTCTGTTACATAAGCGGCTATCTTCACGACCTGATGACGTCAGAATTTTTTTTCTTTTATTTTGTCGTAAGGCCAAGTATAAATCCTTAATTTTCCTTTTTACATATTTATCATAGCTTATATACTCACCGAGTAATAATTCAATGCACCGCTCTTGCATGAATGTTGCATTATGAATCTTTGAGCGACTCTATATGTGTCCCTTTGACGCCAGAAAATTTTTATCTTATTTGAAACAGGCGTATCATATTTGTTACCCTAACACTAATACTCAGTGAGTAATAATTCCTTGTAACAAAATTACAGTTGCTCAAGCATCTCCCAACGCGTCCCGATGACGTTTAAAATTTTTGTTTTGTTTTTATAATGAAGTTTTTGAAGAACAATTCAATGCGACGCCGATGCATTTTGAGAAAATGCCTTTTTCAACTTTTTTGGAAACCTGCGCGGTAAATAGTAACCTCGTCACGTCAAAATTGACAGTATCATGAGGTCACGGATCGAAATTGCAACAATCATGCAACGACGTTGCATGAAATTATTAATCGGTGAGTTTGTGCGCTTTGCTAAATATTATTAAACCTAAATAAGGAATTTTTACTTAGACTTACGACAAAAAAATAAAATTGTGTCGTGAGGTCGCGGATGTAGCAGCTTATGCAAGAAAAATGCAATACTGTTGCATAGAATTATTACTATCTGGGTAGAAGCGTTACTTCGACCTCATAACGAAAATGAAAAACAAATTTTTGAAGCCACGTCAATACGGAGGCAACCGCTTAATGCAATAAGAATGCAACACCAATAAAAAACGTTGCATGAAATTATAACTCCGTGACTGTTACTATTACCATAAGTATTAGGAAAAAAAAACATTCAATAAGGACAAGTATTAAGACAGGGATTTGGATAAGGATTAGGATAAGGATTCGAAAACGAAGAGGGCAAGGATTTGGACAAGGAATATGACAAAGAATAAAATAAGGTGAAGGACAAGTAATTTGGACAAATATTAGAGCATGGAAGAACCAATTCTGGTCCAAGATTAGGACACGAATTTAGACAAGAATTAAAAAAATGATTATGACAAGATTTAGAAAAACCTAAAACAGTATTTAGGGCAAGATTGGGAAAAATGATAAAGACCTTGTCCTATTCTTTGTCCTTGTCATTTTTTTCAATCTTGCCCTAAATACTGTTGGACATTTGGACATACTAAGGACAAGATTTAGAACAAAGATTGGGAAAAGATACCCCTTTCACAGTACATGTGGTGGTATAAGAATATAAAGACTATCAAATAATAAGCCAAATAAAATTTGTATAAAATTGGTTGTTCCTTGTTCGACCACTCAATGTTTAAGTAAACTGGCATAATTTATAACAGTCAAAATAATATATGACTGAAACTTTATGACAGAGGAAAAGCTACTTAAAAAGAGAAATAGTTGGTAAGTTGATAAAGTTACAGAGAGAATTTTTTCACTTCAAAGCATTTTGGATTTATCGCATGCGCCCAAAAATAAGTACTCACAAAAATTTTTTATTGAGGTTGAACACGATTCGCTCTTGCTCTTTTAGTTAACAGCAACTTTACATTGTGAATTAATGAGCTTTTTTTTAGAAACAAGGATTTGTGTTAATATGAAGTTAACATTGAAAGAGGGGGTTTAATAGAACTCAGCTCAAAAGAAGCTTCAGAGAAAATCCGTCGAATATTCTGACAATATTCGAACATTCTGTTAGGATTAAAAATATCGCATCTATACCATGTGTCCACTTCAATGAGAAGTGTCCTTAACACTAACCCTGGGCAATATTTAAATCATTAATTATGTTTAAACTATAATTAATCTTAAAACTTATTGAATTAATATTTAAAAAAATTTATACAACATCCATGGTTTTGCAAAATTTTATTTTAGATGAAACCTGGGGTAAAAGAACGCCACTTTGCAGAGATTTTGTAAAATAATTAACTGTGGGCGCATGTTTACATGTTTCTAAACAATTTGACCAGCACAATAAGCTATTAACTAAAGATCATCAATTAAATGACGAATACACTTAAAAATAAATCAAATCTTTTTCAACGTTGTTCCTATCGATTTGTTATCATCAACTTGCAATCTAAACCCAATTGACTGGAGCATCAATCAAATGCTAGGATTTGCACGATGAGCGACTCCTGTAACATGGTGTTTTGCTGTTACCACAAGCGAGAAACTATTTTATAGTATTTTTATGGCCAACCATTTGTACTGGGTGGTGGTGCTTGTGGTGGAGGAGGCGAGATATGTGTGTGAGCAGGGAATGTGCGTGCATGCGTTTCCAAGTTATTGGTTCTATCTATGCATGCTATGGATTTGCGTACTACTTACAATTTTAGCTCTAAAATCTTTTCTTTTTCTATTGTTTCTGATGTCTTTATTTACATATTTCGCAAAATGATCGAAATGTTCTAAGGATACTTACCAAACTAACATATTTGCATACACACACACTTATACACGCACACGCATCTAACTGCAACAACAACAATATTCAGAACACAGTCTGGTGGTAACCTATGGGTTTTTCTATGCGTAGTAATAAAATAGAAAATCCATTTGAGGCATAGTTTCGGTAGAGTTTTTAGGGTTAAATCGAAGGATTTCCATGTTAATTAATGCCATGGATTGAGTTTGAAAAATAGTCCTGGCAGCTATACACATACACTTGTCTAAGGCTATTGATTGGCTTAAGCCATGTCAGAGGCAGCATGTTACGTTCTTCAGTGGGTAGATTGAACCAATTAATATATATTCTGGCAAAACATTCCATAAACTTTAACTTCAATTCGTAGGAGGCTTAAAATTAAAAGCTATGGGGCAAAGATAAAAATAAATTGCAAGGATAATTCTGCTTGAAGATAAGTTCTCTACAATGGCTGCTTATGTAATATCTGAGTGTTAAGAGATGAAAAACACCAGGTTAATTCGGATATCGATAACTCTATGAATTAACTCTGAATAAATGCTATGTTCAGAATATCTTTATGTCCTCATGAATGCAAAAAATCCTTGCCTTAATTTAACAGCTAAGGTATTTATAAAACAAAGAAATATGTGTGTGGCCACCACGCACGGTAGAAGTGAAACTTTAACCCAAAAAAGTTAATTTTTAAGTGGTTAATTGATGTACTCTTTAATAGATTCTTAGGCAGCGCGCATAGTGAAGCATATGAGCGTTTCGTTGCTGTGCTCTGAGCGAAGCGTTTTGGTTGCGAAGAAACTGTTTACATGCTTGCTTATGAGGATGCGCATAGTGAAGCATATGTGCGAAGCGTTTCGGTGCGTTTCAAAGCTGTTATCGCAAGCGTTTCGCAAGCAAACGCATCGCACCACTTTTGCAAGCGTTTGCTTGCGAATATACGCGTGTTTTGTTCTTGTTTGTTTCTTGAGAATTTTATTTTGTTATGTTGTGGTATCGAAGCAAGATAAAACAAACACGATTATGCATTTTATTAAGGTGACTTCTTTGAAACACCCGTGTTTCAGGTTAAATTGGTTGAATTTAATTTATTTAATATTTTTGTGTGGAGGAATATGCATGCTGAACAATAAATTAGGCAGTTTTTGTTCGAGTTCCTCTTTGGGATCAGAAACAAGCATTTTTCATGCTATGAACATTAGGGTTATAATTTTTTTACATTTTTGCAAATATCAGTTCTCCCAAGGTAAATTCGTGTAGGGCATGGCAAAATATTAAGAACTGCATTTTCAGTTTTTCGCTATCGTTAAAAAAGGCCCCGTGCCTAACGCCATGAAGTTTTCAATGAAAATACTATATACACTGATGACCAAACTGTAACATTGTGTAGCACATCTCATTTCAGCAGCTGCTATCGCTTCCAAATAATAATGAATTTGATTTACTATGTTATTGGTACACTTGCACTCTTCCTCTCAAACCAGTTTCAAGTTAATCTCCCAACAACAAAAAAACTAGCAGACAAAAAGGTAAAAATAGGCAAATGTTACAGTTTTGCACTCACTCTCAATTGTTCATTTTACCGTTATCTATGCTTTGCTTAAAATACTTTGCTTTTCATGTGATTTCTTCATGTCATGTGTTCCATTTGTTCTATTAGTATTTATCAAGCGTCGACTCTACATATCGTGTTTTTGAAAAAAAATTAAATGCATTTTAGAAATCGCTTTAGGCGCGGGACTTTTTTTCACCAAATTGAAGTAAAAAAATGTGTTTTATTATCAAAACATAATTGGCCGTAAGATAGACCCTTGGGCGAATGACGTCCAAAAAAAGTTATAACCCTAATGAACATAATGTTATGTTATGAATAATGTTAATGTTATGAACATAATCGATTTTTGACAATATATAATCGAATTTTTCGAAGACATTCGAGTATATTAAAAATATTTTTGTTCATCATTGCGCAGATGGGGATACAAATGATGGAACTATCCGATTTGCATTCGAAATGCATTTATTTCGTGCACTGGCTTTATTTTTATTTTAGTTTTTAACAATTTCATATAAATACTTGAATGCAAAAACTCTTCTTCTGAAGACAACTCCATCGATACTAAACGCACAGAAAAGCTTCACCGTACGCACCCAAACGCTTTGCAAAACGCTTTCAACAGCACAGCACCAAAACGCTTCGCTCACAGCACAGCAACGAAACGCTCATATGCTTCCCATTACTAAAGAAGTCCCATTTCATATAATGGCAAGAGTAAATTAAATCTGTTCTAATACAATTTCGAAAAGTTTAATATTAATAAGACAAATAAGAACAACTTCAGTGTTATACAATCACACCAAACCCATCATACCATACCATACCATACCGTACCATAACATACTATACCATATCATATCATACCATACCATCATTCCATGATCATCATACCACCATACCACACCATCATACCATACTATGCCGTCATACTGTAACATCAAAAATATAAAGATATAAGGAAAATAAATGCAATACAGAAATACACTCTGTGCACTCAAACAGGCATCACTGCAATCTGCTCTTCTGCGGTTAATCAAAGAGTTTGTAACCAGCCGAATGTTGTACAGTACTCGTTTCGGTTTTCTGAAGTTACTGCACAGAAGTTTGAAATATACTTTAAAATGTTGTGCATTACAACTCTGTTACTTAGCAGCAGTCAGTGTTTGTCTTTTTGTTTAAAGTTGATGTTTTCAATAAGAATATCAAAGACATGCTTTATATGCGGCGAACTGATTATCGGTTTTACTCCCCATCGCGGCTAAAGAAGTTTCACTTCAAAAAAGATATATGGTGAACTTAAAAAAAGTCGTGAAATAGCTAAGGAAACCGTTAAGAGAAATAAAATCGTATCGGAAAGCAAGGTCTATTCGGTCTTCCTTACACTAAACAATTTCACAATTATTCAAGGAATCTTACAAAATAATCTCAAAGGCTGTATGACCTGAAAATTGAGAAAATTTGAAAAAAATATTATTAAGGCTATATAGTGAACAAAATTATTTTGTTGACTTCACATTTTTTATGAACTTTTCAACTTTAATATCAGGTGTACAAAAAAGTTCTAAAGGATTTTTTTGAGATGGCATCACTAGAATTAAATTGAATCGAACAATGTTATAACCAACATCATTTTGCTTTCAACTCCAACTTCAACTTCATCAGGCTTCCTTTTTCAGTATGTGTCGTTTCGCTAAAGTGTAAACGACATAATTTTTGTGTACCTCTTTTGAATATGTCAACTTTTGTGCCAACAAAACACAATTTGCGGGAAAGTTTACTTTTCTGCTTTCATTTGAGGAAAAATGCAGCTGAAGTCTATCGAATGCTGCAAGAAGCTTACGGGGAACATGCTTCATCAATTTCAACATGTAAGTTTTGGTTTTCACCACAGCGCGAAGGACGGCCAGAAAAGTTGAAGAATGCCGATTTGGAGGCTATATTGGATGGAAACTCGTACCAAACGCAGGAAGAACTCGTAAAAGCATTGGGAGTGACTCAAAAAGCCATATCTGTTCGCTTAAAAGCTATGGGAATGATCCAAGAGATAGGACATTGGGTGCCGTATAAATTGAAGCCAAGAGACGTTGAGCAAGGTTTTTTCATTTGTGGTCAGCTGCTCCAACAACAAAAATAAAGGGATTTTTAATCGTATTGTGACTGGTGATAAAAAATGGGTTCATTATGATAATCCCAACGCAAAAAATCATACAAGCCGCGCCCGGTTTGTTTACGTCAAAATCGATGCCAAAGCCGAATATTCACAGTGGCATAATCATGTTCAGTATTTGTTGGGATCAAATGGGCGTGGTGTACTATGAGCTGCTTCAACGGGGTGAAGCCATCACAGGGTAACTTTACCGAACTCAATTGATGCGTTTGAGCCGAGCATTGAAGCAAAACCGGCCAGAATACGAGCAAAGGTACGACAAGTTAATTTTGCAACATGACAACTCTCGGCCACATGTTGCGCAGCCGGTCAAAACATACCTTTAAAGGCTGAAATGGGAAGTCCTACTCGCCGTATAGCCTAAACATTGCTCCTTCGAACTACTATTTGATTTCGTCCCTTGAGGATCAGCACTTTCGCTCTTTTGAAGAACTCAAAAAATGGATCGATTCGTGGATCACATCAAAAGACGCACAAAGATGAGAAATAGTAGTGGCTAGCAATGGACAATACTTTGTAAAATGAATTTGTAACAAATTTTTCATAAAAAGCGTCAAACTTGAAAAAAAATCCTTTAAACATTTTTTATACACCAAATAACATATCCTTGCTCCAAATTTGGCAATTCGGTTGCCTCACTGAGTTAATACGTTTAAAAATGCCACAACTTTCAATTAACTCATTCTTTTCTATCGTACTGCCACTGAAGTTTCCCGTTGACCAGAGAAAATTGGGTAGGAAAATTCGACTCTATTGTGAATTTTGTTGATTTTGCGACAAAATACTGCTTTTTCTTCTCATTTTTTATGTACTCACGTATTATGTATGAGAGTTCACCTCAAGACTGTCAATTGCTGTTGTATTGACTATGTTACCACTGCATTTAGCCATCAATAATACTGCTTTATTATTTTCGAAGCTAAAATAAAAAGGCATTGGATATGTATATAAAATGAATAAAGAAGAGGCAGAAACCTGGGTGGTAATAAAACTGAACTAATAAAACTCTGAACTGATAATTTATTATTTTAATATTTTCAATGAAGATGCCTCGAAAATTAAAAAATCAACTTTAATCATTACCCCGTACACAAACCTTCCATGCATGGTGTCTTTCTTGAAGAATTTATACAACAACTTAAGTAAATTTGAACCAGCAGCTGACTTTGTTTCTAAGGGGTTACCCTCATTTGCTGTGCAAAAAATTGGTAATTTTTATGAATTTTTTTTACGAAAACTACTTAACTTTTTTAAACGATCAATATATCATTTAAAGTTCATACATTCAACATCGTTCAATAATGTTTTGTAACAAAAGTCTGGAAAATCGTCTTTTTAATTTTGCGTTGATAGACATTGTGGTGAACTGGATAACCTGAAAAAAGAAAATATTTAGGTTTAGTTAAATAAGAATAGAAGCCAGTTCTATTGATGGCTTTTAAAAAATATGCATTTTTGACATAATGGCGGATTAAGTTAGAATTAATGGTTTGAATTAAAAAAAAAATTAAACTATTTAATATTACATTTGTATGTATTAAACAAACCTGCAAAATTGCAAAAGATCGGCTTAGAATATTCGAGTAATTTTTGTCACCGATTTTAAAAATGCCATTTCGGAAAAATGCGTTTAAACTTTAAAGTTTCAACTTCAGTTTACATGAAGAAAACAATTCTTTAAACTAACATAGAGTCATCTATTCCGAGCCCATATGGTAGCTCTTCCACCGACGATGCTACTTCTAAAAATGCAATTTGCTTTTGCCTTATCATTCTTCTCTCCAGAGTGCTCTTGGTCGCGCACCTCTCTGCCACTGCAATCCGGACTTCGTCGATTTTTTCCACATAAGTGTGCGCGTTATGACAACAATTTACTCCGATGGCGTTCAGGAAGAATAAAAGTGACTTGGAAAATAAATAAAAATTGTAGATTTAATTTTTATTTTTAACACCAGAAATACACACGTCTCGAGTTGTCGAATTTAAAAGCTAAACAGACGAATTTAAACCATAAAAGGCATCGAAAATTAATTTCTAGAAATTCCATACATTATATAGATACCAGAAATATGAGTTGAATGACTGATATACGAACCTTTTCGCAGAACAATGAATAGAAACCGAAGAGAGGGCCGAGTGCGGCAGTCGGCAGACTGACCAGTCGTCCACGCAACGGATTCTTCTCTTTCAACGCTCATATCTCAGTCAATATTGTTCGGATCGACTTGATGGATGTTACGATTTTCGAAAATATGCAAGAAAAAAAAAATCGATGAGATATCAAGTTGCAAGTGGTAGTAACCCCTTAATTTATGTTTATATAAATGTGGCAAGTGTTTCTAAGCTCACTGGAATTTTACACCGTGGTGAGAACCCAAACCAGCTGAATAACTCAAGCTAGGAACCAAACTGGGTGAGGTTGTCAACAGAATGTACGACCGAAACTATAATATTTTCTTTGAATTGACTTCAGTTTGACATAAATAATGGCCACATCAGCCCTTGAAAAGACTTTGACCGAGCTTCTTAGGATCAAATTGTGTTGTGCGTATTATTTAATGTTTGTACACAATTGATCGAGAACTGGTTTTGTGCCGACTTCGAACAGCTAATACACGCAAAGAAATTTTTCGTTTACCGCAACTGAAAAATTCACCAACTACACTTCTTTTGCGAGTTGAATTTGCCGCAAACGAATATGTTGTCATCAACTTAAATATACATTTTTAAAATATATACCGCAAGCTATTTCGGTCATTATTATTTACTAGCGATACCCGGCGCGCGTTGCTGCACCCGGTAAGTATATTGGAAATAATAAGTAAATTCAAAACTTTTATTAGTACCTTAGTCTGACACCACGCTCATGTTCCACTTCCCGTTACAGTTTCCCAGTAGCAGAACATCACTCCAAGGTGACAATTCCATTATGAGTTTTAATGTCCTGTGGTTTTAGCTTCCATAGCTATTCTGTATAGAGAATCGGTCCACACCCCCTTTTTCAATGCACATACCAGTTTTCCAGTAGAAAGACTTTGGCAATTAATAACTCCATACTGAGTTTTATTGTCATGCGACGTTTAGTTCCAAAACTATTCAATATCAAAAATATGATATTCCTATGCCCGTCCCAGTTCTCTTGTTTATTTATAAAAAAACTTATTGAATCACACAATGTTAATACTATAAAGTAAAAAGTCAGCCGTTTGTTCCTTTTGTTCATTTATAAATTACAGGATAACAACCGTCAAAACATGTGTAGAAAAGTTGCATGCAGCGAAACAAATAAACATACGTACATACATACATACATACACTGAAAAAAAATGTTTTAAAATTGACGACAATTGTTATTAATTTGACGATATTTGTGTTTAAAAAATAGCTTGCAACAAATTTCGTCAAAGTAAGAGGAAATGTATTTAAAAATTTTGAAAAACATATGAAAAAAAAGTAAAATTAACAACAAATTTTGTGAACACATTGTGTTTAATTTTAAGCTAACTTTTTTTTTTCAGTGTACTCACATACATACTCATTCTCATCAAAAAAATCCTCAACATATCCCCTTTTAACAAAACTGTGTTAGATTAATTCTCCACATCAAAACTACTCTGAACATATTAGAATGTACTTCGATCCAATTAGCTTTAAGCGCAGCAAAGTATGTATGTATATGTTTTTGTTTGTTTGTTTTGTTGTTTTGTGCTTGCTGAGAACAAAAAGAGTATAGTAGAGAGCAACATGCAGTTTATTGAGGCTCTCGCAGCACAAACGCATGAAAAGCTAACGATCAAGCAATGCATGGCATTGTGGATGATTTTTTAAAAAACTAAACACTTTAATTAAAGATACTTATTATTGAAATTTCGAAAAGAAAATAACCAATGAACCTATTGTAGCACAAATGTGATATTTTAAAACTTATTTCAAAAACTTTAATTAAAGATACTTATTATTGAAATTTCGAAAAGAAAATAACCAATGAACCTATTGTAGCACAAATGGTGATATTTTAAAACTTATTTCAAAAAAATCGGACCAGTACTTTTGGAGTTTTGCGGACACAAAAAATGTTCACTTTCATTTTATATAATAGTATAGATAGATATAGATATAGATTATATTAATTTATATCTGTCCCTGTGTTCGTTAATCTCCTTATGGATTGCACTCTTCACACCTCTGTTGCTATCTCGGTCCACGTATTAAGCAAATTACCTATTTGCTTATATAGTAACAATTTGTTCAAAAAATAACTCTGAAGTAGGGTAACTCTGAACCTACCTCCTGAATGGAGGGCGAAGGCTACAAGGTTATTGCATATGCCGATGATATCGCTCTCGTCTTTAACGGAAAATTTCCTCAAACCCTTTGTCAACTCATGGAAAGAGCACTCTTAATCCTTTCAAGATGGGCGTCCTCTTGTGGATTAAGCGTAAACCCAGAGAAAACAGATCTCATCCTTTCACTAGGAAACACAAAATCTCCAACCTAGTACCGTCGCGTCTGAATGGCACGAGGTTGCTCTTTAGTCATAGCACGAAGTACCTAGGAGTTATTCTGGATAAGAAACTTATCTGGAATGATAACATGAAGGAGCGCGTTAATAAGGCAAATATAGCTCTATTTGCTTGTAAGAAATCTATAGGTAAAAAATGGGGGTTTTCCCCTAAAATAATACGCTGGATTTATTCGGCAATTGTCCGCCCCATACTTGTATACGGTTCACTGGTATGGTGGAGGGCCCTTGACAAGGCAACTGCACTGTAGAAATTTGCAAAAGTTCAAAGAAGTGCATGTCTCTGTATTACAGGTACATTATCCACAACCACACCTAATGCTCTTAATGTCATACTTCACCTTCATCCTCTAGATATCTTTGCCAGAGAGTGAGCTAACTCAGCAGCCCTCAGGCTAAGAGAATCTGGAAATCGGATTGGTAACAGCTGCGGTCACACGGTAATTCTGAACTCATCGGTCCCCGACAAAACAGATTACTATGTACCTTGCTTAAATCTTGAAAATAACTATGAAGTTCTCAACTCTTCACGGCTAGACTGGCCTAACAAAACCCCCCTTAAAATAAACGGAATTAAAATCTTTACAGACGGATCCAAGCTTCAAAAACAGGTAGGGGAGGAATTTACTCCCAAGATCAAACTATTTTAGTGTCTACCAAGAGGAGATGATGGCTATATATGAAACCGTTAAGATTTTAGGTCAAAGAGACCTTAGAGGAATGAATATTTACATATTCTCAGATAGTCAAGCTCAAAGCGCTGAACTCGCATATTGATAGTTCTAAAACTCTCATTGAGTGCACCAGATCTATTAACGAGATGGCAAGGTTATTCAGGATATACCACATATGGGTACCCGGTCATAGGGATATCGAGGACAATAATCTGGCTGACAAATTGGCAAAGAAGGGTACGACCTCGAACACCCTCTTAAATGAGGATTTCATTGGTATACCCATGTCCTCCTATAAACTGCAGTGCAAGAACAATTCCTTGAGCCTTGCACAAGTACGTTGGGAACACCTTGACACATGTAGGGTAGCTAAGCTAACGTGACCTCGCTACTACTTAAAACGCACTAAATCACTACTTGAATTAAGCATGGTAAACCTTCCAAAAATAGTAGAAATCATCACAGGTCACTGTCCAATCGGAATACATGCTCTTCGATTGGGACTTACATCAAATGATTTCTGCAGAAGCTGCAAATGCGAAGAAGAGGTAGAAAATGTCCAGCATTTCCTCTGCGAATGTCCGGCGCTAAGTAAAAGGAGATTGGAAACTCTGGGCCATCCCTTCTTAAATGGACCTACCGAAGTCTCATGGCTGGAAATCAGGCATATAATAAAATTCATAATCCGTTCGAACTGGTTTGGTGAGGAAGGAAATTCCATTTAAAGTAACGCAGACACCTGCCGTATAGGCCTTATGGTTTGGTGAGGAAGGATATCTCTCATAGGTCAAAAGAGATTATGTGGTATCACAACGGGGCCTAAGTGTACGAGTCGTCTGTCGGCTCAGCCATCAAAAACTAACCTCACTCTGAACTATAAACGTTGTGTTTATATAAGGAGGGGAAAAACAAACGAAGTTTTCATTTGGGAAAAACAAATTTTTCAATTGCTGCAATTTAAAAATCACTCGCGCTTATGACAAACGAAATTAAATTAAATTAAACTAAATTTCCTGCAACTAAATGACGCGTTTCTCTCATCTGACTTTTATTATGACAACTGCTCAAAAGTTTGCAAATAACAATTTCAAGCACGACAAACAAAGTTCGTTTGCGGCAAACTGGCGAAAAACGTTTTTTTTTTCTTTGTGTGTGTGAATGTTCTCAAGAAGTTTTACATAAATAGCATTATTTACTCTCTGAGGTTTGGCATAGTCTGCAGAGAGGTGACGACGGATCAGAAAAATTAATTTCAATTGAAAACATTTTTGGTTGTCTGGTGGCAGATGCGAACCTCAGACCTCGAGGCTCAAAAACCTACACTGAGTGGCTTACGCACTCTAGCGCAAATGGCCACGGCCGCTACAATTGCCATAACTACGTTAATTTAAGAAAACTAATAACTCAGCTCAGCAAATTCCAAAACCAATTTGTTCTTAGTGATTGACTGACAAAAACATAAATGGTGCTTTAGAACACAACACTCCGCGAAAGAAGTGAGTGAAACGAAGGATATCAAAAACAAAACGCCTTCACTTTTTGTTAACACTCAATTTCACTCCCCACCTTTTTTTTCGTAACACGGGCTATACAATCAAAATTGATTCTTAAGGAGTAACTTCTAAAAATAAATCTTGTTCTTGTTTAACTTAGGCGTTTTTAAGAAATATTGAAGACTGTATTCAAATGTGAAGAGAGGGTTGCAAGTTTAGCACAAAATAATTTATTTAATAAACAAACGAAATGTATTTTTGTTTTTAATAGGATAACGCTAATATTCAAAAACTTTTCCTTTTATTTAAAAAGTGCCTGCGACAATAGTACTTATACGTGCTTTTTACTTTTGATCCTAGAAGGATTGTCAATTCATCTTTCCATAAAAGAATCAACAGAGATAGAATGTAGAAATTAAAGTTAAATTCTCAAAAATTAGAGAGTTTCATAAAAATATTTCGAGCTTTTCGAGCGAAAGGATTTGCTTGAAATATTTCAACATCATTTGAACTTTAAACATTCGATTCAGGTTCTGCTTAATATGACTTGACAAGGATATGAATTAAAGCCATGAACTCTATCATAAACCGAAATAAAACCAGTAAATAAGATAAAATCCACAAGGCTCGACGATGTGATGAGCAGGCTACAGTCGGCATAGAAGAAACTAGAAATGGAAAAGTAGTTATAAAATGTTCTAAGCAAAAGGACACAAGTAATTTTCCATGGCAAAGCAGCACATGACAAGTATTAATTATAATTTATGCCAAGTAAAATAGCACATTTAATGGCAACCACGCCTCGTTTTTGCATACAAAGTACATGTCGCCCTCCTAAAAAAAGCACAAATTCGCTGTAGACTCTCCTTCACAGCGTAGGAGCATACAAAAAATTAAACAATAACAATTATTAAAAATTTTCACTCACTTTATTTTTCGCACTGTTTGTGGTGAGTGTGGAAACGTTTTTATAATCAAACAAAAAAAAAAAAAAACAAAAATTATGAATTCATATGAACGCGCCGCCATGGGCGCCAAGCAGAACTTAACGAGTGCGAATATTGTTGGCTTTTAACGTTTAACGCTCGGATAAAATTGCATAGAAAATTATTTTAAATTCGCATGCAAGCCGAAAATAAAATAAAAAAATTAAGAAAAAAAAAAACAAAAAATTTAATACAAAAACACCAAACTGCTGAAATTGTATAATTTTTGTTTTTTATTTTTTGCCACATATACTAAATATACCCAACGGTATTGCAGCAACGCAGCACGGCATACATAGTAGTTGTTGGACGCTGTCGTAGCGAGCGTTCCGTACGGGTTTCGACCCATCACCCAGCTGTTCAAAGTCAATGCGTTGCCTTTGCAAAGGCTTGGCAGATATTTTATGAATTCAACCAACGAAATCGTAAAAAAACAACAAAAAGAAAAAAAAAGAAGAAATAAAAACGTAGAACAACATCAAACTCAACAACGACCAGACCAAGACGAAGAAGATATTCTCAATTTAGTGTTGGCTGCATCGACAGCAGGGCAACAGTCAGAGCAGGCAGTATGAAACCGCATAAGGATGGTCATGTATTTCGTACACTGCGGCACTTCGTTACCCCCTTAGGAGAGTTACCAGTTATCAAAATCCTCAGTGCTAACAAAATGTATGAGAAATAAAAATGAATTTTAAAATTCACAACCAGTGCGAATAGTGAAAATATCTAAAATTATGCATTTCCTTATCAGGCGAAGAGAAACTTTTTGTGTTGTGCCCAGCTCCGGAAGAGCGCTTTTGAAGTGATGTATTTGCAAATTTTTAAATACTATATACGTAGCACCTTGAGGCATAGAAGCGGTTAGATAGGAGGCTTTAACATGATGATCTCGGTGGCCAACATTTAATCTCTGGTCTTGTTTGCACTCAATGTAATAACAGTATAAAATAGCGATGGACTCATTAATATTCTTTAATGGGAAAAAACCGTTGTCAATTAATCTGCTAGAGGTTATGTGTTATATTGTCAGGATCTAATTTGGAATTAATTTAGATTTATCAGAATTTCTATTTCTATATTATTTCTATTTCTATTTCTATTTCTATTTCTATTTCTATTTCTATTTCTATTTCTATTTCTATTTCTATTTCTATTTCTATTTCTATTTCTATTTCTATTTCTATTTCTATTTCTATTTCTATTTCTATTTCTATTTCTATTTCTATTTCTATTTCTATTTCTATTTCTATTTCTATTTCTATTTCTATTTCTATTTCTATTTCTATTTCTATTTCTATTTCTATTTCTATTTCTATTTCTATTTCTATTTCTATTTCTATTTCTATTTCTATTTCTATTTCTATTTCTATTTCTATTTCTATTTCTATTTCTATTTCTATTTCTATTTCTATTTCTATTTCTATTTCTATTTCTATTTCTAGTTCTATTTCTATTTCTATTTCTATTTCTATTTCTATTTCTATTTCTATTTCTATTTCTATTTCTATTTCTATTTCTTTTTCTATTTCTATTTCTATTTCTATTGCTATTTCTATTTTATTTTTAACTTACATTATTTGGCCGACAAATCCAATCGAAGTTGCCTCCTAGTTGCTTCCGTTGAGTCAAGTAGTCAATGTTGTTTTTATATTTCGTTAGGTAGCCAGAAAAACAATCCTTACTGTCGTAAAATAAAAGCTACTGTAGTTCTCCACTAAGCGATTGTTAATTCTATGCAACAATATTGCATTTTTGTCTTTTGCATAAGCTGCTACCTCCGCGATTTGACGACATCATAATATACTTTTTTATTATATATGTCGTAAGGTCAAGTCCATTAATTTTTATTTCATAACATTGATCGTAGCAATCACTGTGTAATAATTGCATGCAACGCTGTTGCATAACCGTTGTCTTTCCAATCTTGGAGCGGTTCTCTCCGCAGTCTGATGACAATAATTTTTTGTTTGTCTATTTCTGTCGAGTAAGCTAAGAACCAGCCTTTACCAGCGTATAATAATTTTTTCGTAGCACTTATAAATACATATCGAGCAATAATTCCATGTATACATTTTGCAGTTTCATTGCTTAAGCATTTCCCTCAACGTCCATAGGGACATCATCGGACGTCATTAATTGTTTTTTTATTTTCATAAAGCCAAAGGATTAACCTTTAGTATCGTAACATAACTTTTCTCTCTGTTTATATACTCATTGAGTAACAATTTCATGGAAAGCCGATGCATTTTGAAGAAATGTATTTTAAAATTTTTTTGGAAACCTGTGAGTTAAAACGTAAGATTGTCACGACAAAATTGTTTAAATTGATTCAGTAGTTTGAATGCTTTCAAATTTTAATTAAAATTGGCGGCTTCGGTAGTCGAGTAGGTAGCTCGACTGCTACCCGAGAGGTCCCGGGTTCGATTCCTGGCCATACCATGGTCCTTCGCTTTAAACCTTTCTAAATTTTCTATCCTCATTTCTAATCAACTGAAATTCAGAATTTATCAATATTTCCGACTTGAAGTTGTAGTTGATGGTAGAGAAGTTTGTGGATGAGATTGCCTTATAACTTGAATTGACTGAGGTAAAGGCATCACACTTACCTCTGATTAAAATTCACATATTTCTTTGGCTTTCCACCAAGCTTAGAACATATTACACGTGTTTCACTTGATTGCCCTTTCCTTCCAACTTATCTATCACCCCATTTCGAACCAAGGCAGACTTGACTGAATAGGTATTCCACCTGAAATCCTTGGTTCAAAGCTAAAAAAAAGGGATGTATTTAATGCCGTGTGAAATTTAAAGCAATGTGTGTATCATTTCCTGTCGTGCCAGTACTTTCCTTATTTTTACTGCGCCGTTTTTTCATTTATAAAATTGTTTACATATGTTGCCCTTGGTGTTCGTTTCCAAGGTTGGTTTATTTTTTCCACACTTTATTGAAACACTATGGATACATTCATTCATAAGTGAAAAAAGTGCGATTTTGTGAAAAGCGGAAGTGGACGACACATTCCTTACCTAAGCAGAAACTTCGGAAAAACAATATCTACCCTGAAGGAAATTTGGGGCAAATTGCCTTTATGTCACCACTGTTGCATTCGAGACAACCAGAGAATGGAAAAAACCGTACCTTATACGTAGCGCTATAAAAGCGATCAAAAACTTTTTCTCTCTGCATTCCGTTTGTTGCTCTTCGGTTCAAACAAAAGCACTGGCACCATGGTATAATAATACAAGGTAGCATTGACAGTTGCTTGGGAAATCATATACTATCAAAAAATATACTCAAAAAGAGAGCGCTCACAATCCGCCATTGAAAACACAAGCAATGTTGAAAACGTTGAAGTGAAAAAAAACAACAACCACAGCAGCTGCTGATGTATTTCCACAAAAAGCTGTTTTTGACAATTTATGTTTTCCTGTTGAAGAGAAAATAAGCAGTTGTCAATGCTACCATGTATTATTATACCATGCACTAGCACCATAGTGCAGAAATGAGTGATCGGAACAGAATGGCAGCGGGTTGTTTTTCGAGCATAAACCATAATTTGCTGTGTTGAGGTTTTTACTCGCCATCGCTAACTGAAACCGTACTAAATTCCAGTTCGGTTCTGCAGTTGTTCGTTTAAGAATGTTATCGATTTTGTTATTGCTATTGTTATTGGCGCCATCGTCTTCCAAAGAAAATTTGTGGGTAGCTGATTTCGAATCTGATGTCAGAATTTTAAAATTTAAGATGGCTGCTAGGGCTGCCACCTATTTTTTTTTATTTTTTCGAATTCGGTGCTGTGGCGAACACTAGGTAAAAATGGGTAGCTGAACCCAAATCCGTTGTCAGAATTTAAAAATTGTGAAATTTTTAACCCTTTAGGTTGCCACCTAATGATATGCTTTTTTAAAAATTTTAATCATTATCTACCAGTTTTAGGGTGTCGCTGATTTCGAATATGATATCAGAATTTTAAAATTCAAGATGAATGCTAGGGCTGCCACCTATTTTTTTTTATTTTTTCGAATTCGGTGCTGTGGCGAACACTAGGTAAAAATGGGTTGTCAGAATTTAAAAACTATGAAATTTTCAACATCAGCCTAACAGCCATCTTGAATTTTAAAATTCTGACATCAGATTCGAAATCAGCAACCCCCTAAAACTGTAGGATAGTGTTTAAAACTTTTAAAAAAGCATATTTTTAGGTGGCAACCTTATAAGGTTAAAAATTTCACAATTTTGAAATTCTGACAACGGATTCGGATTCAGCTACCCATTTTTACCTAGTGATCGCCACAGCACCGAATTCGTAAAAATGCAAAAATTTGGTGGCAACCCTATCCGCCGTCTTCAATTTTAAAATAAAAAATCATCAATTTTTGTCCAAGTAGTCCACAGAATCCTAAAAAGTCCTAATACGATTAAGCGTTTCCCACACAAGCTCATTGAATTATTTGGATACTTGATTTAATTGGATACTTGCAAAACGATTGCACAAAGAAACGCAGAAACCAACGATACATTTGGTACGGTTTTGGTTCTTGTTTACGATGGCGAGCAAAAACTACTACAGAGCAAATAATGTTTTGTGCTTTTTCAACACAACTTTTCCATTCTGTTCCACTCTCTCTCTCTCCTCTGCGTGTTAAGAGTAGCGCTTGTGATTGAGTCGAAAAGCGATATACGAATGAGGAGGAATAAAGAGCGCTTGCTAAAAAATGCAGAACAGATCAAAAACGAACCGATCGTTACGGTTTTTTTCCATTCCCTGGAGACAACAGAACAATAGGAACCATCTGTAGAAACTAACTGTAGACAATAACAACGATGCATATGCATTCGGATTTTCTACGAAAGTGCTGCTACGTTATGAGACCGCGAAACGATTCAGTGATGCTTGCTTGAGGCTTGCTTAAAGGGCTGATTATAATAGACAAAACGGAACGAAATATCATTTTCAAATCTATTACATGAGTTTCTTATGCGAGTGTTTATAGTAAGACGGAACGGAGCGGCACGCGACGTTGATATCTATAGATTTTTGATTTCACAGCTTCGTTCCGTGACGTTTTGCCATGAAATGTCACTTGAAAATATAAATTCTTCATACAAATTCAACGTTTACTTCTGTTTCTATTAAAAGTGTTACTACGTTTACAGCCGTTCCGTCACTTTTTGATGACATTTCACTCCGTTCCGATGCGTCTATTATAATCGTCTATTATTATAGCGTGCGTAATGTTGGCGTGGCGTGAGTAATTTCTCTATTGCGCGTTCTCTACGGTTCAATGAAATTTTATTTGGCGAGTTAAAATTAAAGTAAAAACAGGTACTAGTACTAATGATTACCAACAGCAAATGTACCCAATTGGTCCCGTTGAATGTACTCATTCACTAGTTCAAACAGCGACTGGTACTTTCTTAAACATACGCTCATATGAAGTGTCAATGCACTGTGAGAAGTGTAATGTGTCACTAGTACTGGTGACAGAGGAACCAGTGGAAGAGTGACTCTTGCACTAGTCACATTTCCTTGAGGCTCATGTTGGTGTAAGTCTGTTGAATTTAAAATAATCAAAATGATTATATTTAATAGAAAAGCTACAAACAACTAGGGTAATAAAAGATATCTAAAAAACTCGAGAAACATTTTGTTTTAACACATTCAAGCATGGCTGTGTGTATGTATGTGTATATAACGTAAAAACTCACTTGCAGGAAATGAAATAAAATAAAATGTAAAACTTGGAAAAACGCGCAGCAAGAAAAACCGAAACCTGACCATCACCAACAATACAGTCGTCAACATAATAAGCACAGACAGCCTTCAAAGTGGTGGGTGTGCGTGTTTAAGCTTATTTGGTCATGTGTGTGTTTGTTTGTGTGGGTGTGTGAATGAATCTGTGCTGTGTATAGTCAAAGTATTTGCATACGTACAACAGCGCAAAGAGAAATGTCGTTCGTATGGATTTGGTGGCTACATGATTTGCCTGGTAGTTCATGGAATGGTATCAAGTTGTGCATCCATGTACATAGAAGCTCGGCAATGACGCTGTATTTGTTGCAAGTATTGAGATTATCTTAAATGCTATAAAGGTTTTGATTGAAAAACAGCGCAATCCCGGGAATTAATATCTTAACCTTAAATTGAAGCATATTTTCTAACTTTAAGATTTGGGAACTATGCTGTTTTTGCTTGCATAGAACTAGGTCTTAAAGAGGCGCAGGAAAGAACTTTAAAATTGTACAGAAAATTATGAGTTGAATGTTTTCAACTAAAATCCATTGCTTACGAGGGTTGCTACATATATTTCGGGAATGAATATAAAGACCAATTTGTTTTTTTTTTTGTAAATAGCTTTAGTGCTTTTCGAAATAGTAAGTGTTTGAAAATTAAGTGCGAAAATTATGTGTTTGATTCCTATAAAAGTAAAAAAAAAAATACTGATTCCTATAAAAAACTGAATTTTTCTTGATAGAGAACATTTTCACGCTTATTTTTAACTACATCATAAATAAAATAATGGTTATACATGGTGTTTTATATGACTGGTCGTTATTTGTATGAAGAGAAAAAAAAATTTCGTTTGTTTTTCTTGAACACTATTTTATTTTGTTCCTTTACATTGAAAACGCAGAAAAAACATTTAAAAAATATTTGACTTTATTAACACGTGCCGCATTGCTGTCACTCCTACCTTGTTATGAATGTATCTTGCTCTTGCCGTTGTAATGTCTCTGTGCAAACTTTAAGCTCCGTGTGGCACGTGTTATTATTGTTGTATAGCGAAAAACAAAAATAAGGGAATAGGTTTTAGATGCAAAGGAAAAATTTTTAAATTAAGAACCACTAATACATACTTTAAATAAATATTTACTTTATTTATTTTTTCAAAGAAAAATGTGTTCCAGTTGTATGGGAGGTGTCACACCCACTTGTCCAATCACGGCCACATAACGTATGTGGCTGACTATTACTGAAAGTTTTATTCTCGCAGCATTATTGGTTTTTCAGATATTGCGAAAAATGTGTTCCAGTTGTATGGTGGGTACCACGCTCACTTATCCAAAATTCTTAAAAAACCTTTTTATGTACTTTTCTATGCCTAAAATACCAAAAAGTCTATAAAAGTTAGCAAAATGTTTTCTTTCCTGTACTGTACTACTTGTTCCACTGTACATCGTTGTCCACGCAGTTTGTCCTTGATGTGAGGGAACAGAAAGAACGCCTTTATTTGAGCTAATGTGTGGGAACTCGCATTGTCTTGATAAAGAATAATTCTTCAAATGATTGTGTACCATTCCGAATTTTGACCGTTCTACGTGTCTTAAGTGGTGTCATGGCCACATGACGAGCTTTTTGGGAGAAACAAACAAACATTTGTTTTGCAGTGCTTCGAACTTGAAAAACTTTGGATTTGGTTGGATGTAGTTCATCTTGAAAGGTTCATCATCTTGTGGTTCATCATACAATCTGATTGCTGTTTCCTTTCAGGGTCATTCGCATATGTACAAGATTCGTTGATGGATCTATACACTAAGGGAAATAACGCATATTAACATTATCCACGCCTGAGTATATATTTAATTTAAATATTTACGTGGATTAATCAAATATTTTCCTTACAACTCGTTTTTTTCCCGTATTTAAATTTTATTTATGCCACACACTGACACACATATTCCATACAGCTGCCAAGCAGCCGCCAAGCAGCAGCAGTTGCAGGTTTCTTATAGTTCTCATTTAGTTAATGTTGCAAGGGTAATATAGCATGGATATTTAGCAAATATGATTTGTGAGTGCGGTGGTGAGTGCGATGCATGATGAATTCATGTAAGTGACAACTCGGTATTTTCTCAAGAATGTCACTCCACTCTGCATGATTTCATCATGCATCGCACTCACCACCGGACTCACAAATCATATTTTCACAAAAAGAAAATAAAATATACCACAAAATGGCGTTTGATATGGACGCAGCTCGTGGGAAATATTCAAATAAATTGTTTTTTAATTTCAATATTTTTATATAAATTTTCCTTAAATGCGATAGTTTTATTTTCAAATAGTAAATATTTGAAAGATATTTAAATATATTCGTGCATAATTTTAATACAGTTTTTATTAGTTCTGTTGAAATATTTTAATATTTTATTTAATTAAAAAAGTATTTAAATAAATTTTAAATATTTGCGTAGTCGATTTATGCAAATGCGTTATTAGTGCAAAAATGACTCGCTTTTTGGATAAATTAAAAAAGTTTTTGGATAAATATAATACTTTTTTCCCTTAGTGTACCTGTCACAATTTTATATACGTCTTTGAAAGCACCGCGATTGTATTTCTTGAGCGTTTCTTTGCACCAATTTGCACGGGCCATTTTTTGGGCGATTGCCGAATTATGTGGAATATAACGTGAATAAATATTTTGCACATCTATGTGTTCATGCAAAATGGTATGAATGCTGGTGAAAGTAATGCCCAGGGATGTCCAATCTCACGGTATGTCACATGACGATAAAGCATTATCCGTTAGGGCATACCATCAATGTTAAGTTTTTTTACGCCCATCTCATGAAATTTGTCAGTAAGCGAAGTACGGCCCGCTTAAATTCTGTGTACTACCGATATACAGAGGTTTTTGATGGTGCTTCATTGGCAAAAGTCGAATTGAGTTCATCGATCCACTCTTGTTGATCCATAATTCACATCAAAAGTTGTAAAAAATAATCGCACAAAAATGTTCATGAATTAAGTCTATTTTTTTGCTGAAATACAATTTTAAAAGCACTGTAAACAACACAATAAGCGCAAGTACATTAAAACGTTGTGAGTACGTTTATGCTAGAAAATGCAAAATTTTCGAAGTGTTGTCCAAGCGCAAGACTTAAAAGGCAGCCCTCGTATTGGAAGGGGCCGAATAATTTTAAATAAATTAGAGCTTCAAGGAGATTTTGTTGAGAAATAAATTTAGTTTGACCAAATAAATCGTTAATTGTTTAATTTTTCAAAGAATTTGCACATTGCCCTCCATAACCGTTTCGGCGTTTTGAAAGTTTACGTATGAGTCTTATTTAAGGCGGGATTTAATTTTCCCCTCTTTTTGAACATTCTTATAATGAATCGGCATAGGAAACCATGTTATCCTTACATTATGGGTATAGGATGTGTTCTGAGGAATTATGTAAAATACTACGAGGAATATTTTTTTAGAACATTTTAATCCCCTAACTTCTCAATTTATGGGCCTTTTTTGACCCTTTTGTGATAAAAGGCAAAAAAGACCCATAAAACAAGAATATAATTGGTTAAAATGTCCCACAAAAATTTATCATAAAATTCTACTAAAAGTCTTTGAACACACCAAAGCTGAAAATTCATCTTAAATGCCAGAAATAATTTAAAAGTTATAATGTGTTAAAGGGTTACTTTCGTACTTATTCAGAATTGATGATAAAATTTTGCACAAAACTTGGTATTAGGGGGTTACTTTCTATGAAAAAAAGTGTTTTACTCATTTGGCACATCATACTTAGCAATAGCAACGAACCTTATCGGATGCACTTTGGCTGATAAGATCCATTGTTTTCAAACAAAAAACTATGAAAAGCAAAATTAAAACAAAAGTTAATTTTAATCCCTTCCTTCGGTTCCCATTATTTTATGTACTTAAACTTGTTGCCATATGCGTCATATACCTGTTGTTGTGTTCACAATTTTTGGCGTTTTTAAAAAGAATCACATCTTTTAAAACTATTGAAAATCAACTTTATTAAAATAATAATAATTTTCTTGTTCAAATGTACATCTGGCAAAAAACCAAATTATTTTTTTTAGAGGGCAATGTTATAGGGATGGGCTTGGTGCGCTGCCTGGGTGAACCTGAGAAACACACGAGCTGATGGCGTCAGGTATTGTATCTCCCTTGAACACTTCCCATGGTACACTACCTGTACAAAAGGCTAAGGCAACCAACATAACGTAGATGCCCAAGAGAGTTGAGCGAAAATTAAATGTTTTCATCCCATATCAGATATATCGCACGTCGTTGAATTCGGTTCAGATGCTCCAAATTAGATCTCGAAGCTCCTACCCAAATGTGCGTATTGTAATCCATTTTCGGCCTTATATATGAGGTATAGATCACACATAGGTCAGTTGGAGTGATGTATTCTTACACCGTTTTGAAAAACCTAGGCACTTAGTCGCTTCTTTCGACACGTCAAAAATGTGATCATTCCAACAAAGATCGGATGGAATCGATATGCCCAGAACGCCAAGAGCTTCTGACTCAACATGTTCTACACCATTCATATTGAGGGGGGCTAAGGGGCAATTCACTCGCTTGTGAGTTAACAGGCGCACTGGGTCTCAACTCTACTCTATTAGCAAGTCCCAACTCGGAGATCTTTCTTAGGTCATTAAGAAGTGTATCATTCATGTATTGCTTCTTTCTCTCAATCTACAAAGAGCTCGGGCGTTTTTTGAAAGAATATGAATTGCAAATGCTGCTGTCATCCGCAAACAAATGAACTGAGTTGTAAGTCAATGACACAAGGTCAGAAGGACAGAAGGTTGATAAAAATCAGAAACAAAGTTAGCAATAGGACTGAACCCTGTGCTACTCCATCGTTCCAGTGCATCTCAGAGCAAAAGCTCGGATGATCTTGATCATCATAGGAATGAAAAAGTAGCACTTTACGAAAACACCCTGTCTGAAACCAAGTTTTGTATCGAAAGTTGAGGAGAAGTCCTACCAATTTTTTACACGCTTAGTTGTCGTAGCTTTAATATCTGACGGATGGTAGATATGTCAGAGCTGACGTCTCATGTGCGTCCTTATAAGAACGATTATCCCAAGGTAGTTGACAAACCACAGTAGTGGAAAACCGAAAAATTTCCTTATTTTAACCAAATCTGACCTGCTAGTCCTTACCGACTACTTTACATGTCATTGAGGTCTATCTGAATTTTATGCCAACAAAAAAGAAGAGAATCCATTAAAAATGCGTCCAATAAAAATATGGAACACATGTCTACAAAAAGGCTTTCATGCATAGAAAGTCTAGGCTACACAATTAATTAAGGACTTACTTAAAAGATCATATGGGTTGAGGGTACTCGGGTCAATAGAAATTACATATGGAAATATATGATTAAAGGCCCTACAAGTTCATTTAAGGAATATTAATTTTTCTGAAAATTTCCCCAATAAGGACGTAATTCTATTGATAAAAGTAGATAGGAAACAGAGTGTATTTTGTATGCAACATTAACGACCACTCCCTTACCTACAAACATACAAACTTACATACAACCTGACCCAACATTATACTGACTCTTTCAAAGTGTGACGTTCGCAAATATTTTGCAATGTTCGCATATTTCGAGGTCGTAGTTCGTGCAGCCAAACAGCCGACGGCAAGCAGTCGACCAGCCAGCCAGTCAGCCAGTCAGCCACAACCAGCCAGATAGAGCAAAATAATCGCCATTGAAAAACAAAAACAATGTGGAGACAATTTAAACGATTTCCACTCAAGCCTCCAGGATATCAGGTCTTTAATAGGCACAATAAAGTGAAGCACAAGACAACAACACAAACAACAATAGCAATAACAACAACAACAATAATAACAGCAACAAAGCCAAAAAAGTCTGGCCTTGGTAGCAAGTAAAAATTATCCATTCATCCATCCAACAACAGTCAGCTACCTTGAAATCAAGTGCAGCCACTAGCACCCGCAAGAATTCGTGTGTGTTGCCATATATTTGGATTTATGCTATTTTGCCAATTCTCTGATTGTTGTTGTTGTTGTTCTTGTTGCAGATTTCATTGCTACTGATACCAAATTCTGAAATTTTTTTATTCAGCTGTTGTTCTGCTACTTGTTTGTTTGTTTATTTGTTTGTTTGTCCGTGTGTTATTTTGTTTTGAATTTTGATATTGTTGTTGTTGTTGTTGTTGTTGTTCTTGTTGTTGTTGTTGTTGTTGTTGTTATTGTTGTTGTTGTTGTTGTTGTTATTGTTGTTGTTATTGTTGTTGCTGGTTATAAACTGTCTTCCTTGGCCATAAAATTTAACAGTTTTATTGCAACACTTTTCGTTCATTTGCTGCTTCAGTGGGCCCTTCTTTCAGAACACTTCCGTTCTGCCATTTTCTGCACTCAAACATTTTTGATCATACCGTTGCTCGAAATGCATTTGCAGGTACAACAACAACAACAACAACAACAACAACAACGACAGCAACAATCACAACAACAACGACAACAATATCTAGAAAAAGTATTATTTTAGATATTATATCAGCGACTGCATAATAAATGCAACAACATTAAGCAACAACAACAACAACAATAACAACACCAGCAACATTGGCTCAACCTGCAACAAATACAATGACAACAAAATTAATGACGCCAAATAGTAGACAGCAACAGCAGCGCCCTCTTTTTGCAAGCATGGCCATTCTTATCGATGGCTAAAATCAGAACAACGAAATTTACTCGACTCATTCGTGTCGTCGTCATCGTTGTCCTCATCGTCCTGGTCGTTGTTGTCAGTATTGGTTGCACTAGCACTGCATCGGTTGCAATATCGTCAACCACGTCGTCGTCGCAGGCGTCTTTGTCGTTCTAGTCAACATCTGGCAAACTGACAGCAATGCCCAAAATTCAAACAACAACAACAACAACAATAGCTTTTATCTATCTGTTCCCCATTTTTGGTGTCTGTCGTGCTGTTTGATTAAACGTTTGTCTTAAAACATACAAACATAGGTAATTTTTGGCCAAAATAATGTGACAGTAGCGCGACGGGCAATAAGAATGATAGACACACGAACGAACATTACGTTAATGTAATGAAGAGTTGACGACGCTGTGTGTAGCGGAAATGGAGCACAAATATTGCAGCGAAATGTTGCATTCAAAAGTTTTTGGGGTTCTTTTTTTTGGGTTTTGTATTCCTAATGTTTCGGGTACTAAACAGAATCGTAAGTCCCCGAAATTTCTATGAAAATATATTTTAAATAACTAAAAGTTTGGTTTCCTTAAAATTGCAACCATGTCACAATACCGAATTAGTACAAATTTTTGTTCCTTAAGGAACTGCCTACAATTCTGTACTGATTCCTATTTCAGTCTGGAGATATCGTTGTTTCGGTGCAGATACGTCAAATATTACATTACTACGGTAGCATCCCAAAATTGGACTTTTAATTTGTACGATCTCTGAATGTTTGCCTTGTCTTAAAATTTGGGCATGCTTGGGCTTTGGTTTAACTCCCAGGCCTAAACATTTGGTCGTCAAAATGATTTGTTGGCATCGAAAATGGCATAATTTGACAATCATTCCAAAAAGGCTTCGAAAACTCTTTTCGTAATAGACGAGAATTCTTCGATTGATATGATTCGATTCGATTGATGCGATTGTATGCGAGTTTACGAGTTTTATTTCGCAAAAATTACTGATATCATCAATGTTAAAAAAAAGGATGCAGTTGCCTGTATCATGGACACATCCGTAGATTTTGACGTGATAACTTATGTTTAACCTATCCGTAGTCTTATCCCTCTCCTTTCCTTTCTTTCCAAACCCATCCTTAGTCTTATTTTTATTCTTATATTTGTCCTAATACTTGTCCTACTCCTTGTTCAAGTTCTTCTATAAATCCATGTCCGAATTTCTGTCTAGTTTTTTTTTTTTTTTTTTTTTTTTTTTTTTTTGGATTCGCCCGGAAGTAGGAAATCTTCATAGATACGTATGACCCGCGCCATACGCATGCACGATTTACATTCTAAGAAGTTCCCGGATCAGCCGGACTGAATAGAATGCACCTACGTGCTAAAACCTACCACCTGTTGGCAAATAAAAACCTCCACTAAGCACAATTGCTTGGCCTTTCAGCGGAAATTAAAATTAAATAAAGAAATTTGAAATCTTAAAATTTTTGTGCTTATGTAAACATAATAAGCATCATCGAATAAAAGCACATTCTTCATAACACGAAGAAATACAAGACAACATCCAAAGTAATTTATTAGACTATATATAACCGCATTTATAATTGTAGTCATTCGGCTTGGGGCCACTGTCCAACCCAAGATCCTACGTGGAAAAGAGATGCAACTCTCAAACATCAAACCAATACCAAACATAGCACAGATATATAAATATATATTATGCAGGCACAATATATTTATATATTCGGGTCGCTAAAATAAGGGAACACCGAGCTAAAGTTATTATTTGGACATGCATTTGGGCCAACGCAGGTAAAAACTTGTATGGAAAAGAGATACACTCTGACACACCAAGCCGAGGGATACGGTATACATGGTCCCATTTTAAACAAGCTATAGAACAAAAGATCAAAAATAATTTCATGAAAAAATTAAGCAACGAAACTAAATAAAACGAAAACTTAAAGTATTTATCAAATTCGATAATGCTTATATGTTGAATCGTAAAATCTACACAATTATCGCGAGTTATATTTGTTATCGCAATGAATGCGTTAAGTATTCAAATGTAATATCATTTTACGTTTTAAGACATCCACCGAGTCAGAAAAATTTATCAAGTTCAAGTTGCCATTGAAATCACTACACATACATCGCAAAGGGTCGTGAAGGGCATAATTAGAAGTGCAGTGACTCAACTTAAAAAGCTGGAAATGTCTGGCTCCGCTCCTGGGGATGTTGAAGTTTAATGAAGAAAGGAGGTATTGTGAGTCTATATCACCACTGAGTAATTTGTATAAAAAAGAGACATTGAGCATAATTCTTCTGCTTCTTAAGGAAGGCAGGGAAATAATTTTGAGGCGTGTTTCATAAGGGGGAAGAATAATATTGGGGTTTCAACGATAATGTAAAGCAAAAAGTAAGAATTGTTTTTGAACCGATTCTAATGCATCGATGTGGACATTGTATTGAGGGTTCCATATTACGGATGCATATTCAAGAATTGGTCTAACAAGAGAGGTATAAAGTATTTTAGTAGTGAAAGGATCGTTGAATTCTTTAGCCCATCTTTTAATGAAACCAAGGACACCTCTAGCCTTATTTACCACCAAATTAACTTGAAGATTGAAACGAAGTTTAGGATCCATAATTACACCTAAATCAAGAAAACTGTGTACAATTTCTAAGTTAGTATTATTTATAGTGTAATTTATACTATTAGCAATTCGACGTGAGAATGTCATTTGCTTACATTTTTTCAAGTTTAATTTTAAAAGGTTTAAATTACACCACTCCACTAGACTATTTAAATCGGATTGTAAGAGTTGTTGTTCTTCAGGCGATTTGTAAGTTAGAAAAAGTTTTACGTCATCGGCGTACATTAAGACGTTACAGTGTTTTATTACAGAAGGAAGATCATTTATAAACAGTAAAAATAAAACCGGACCAAGATGACTTCCCTGAGGAACACCTGATGTGACCAAAATATTTTTTGACATAGAGTTCTTATATAAAACTTTTTGCGAACGATTCGACAAGTACGATTTAATCCAGTGTAATAGTTTGACGGGAAACCCAATTAGATGAAGCTTTTTCAGAAGAAGATAATGATTAACACTGTCGAAAGCTTTGCTAAAGTCTGTATAAATAACGTCAGTATGTCGTCCTAAAGTAAAACCTTTAATAACACGCGTAGTAAACTCCAAGAGGTTAGTTATCGTAGATTTTCCCTTTAAGAAACCATGTTGAGAGGTGGAAATGGAGGAAGATACGACGTGGGTTATTTGATCAGTTATAATTTTCTCAAATAACTTAGGGATTGCGCTTAGTTTTGCGATACCTCGGTAATTGGAAACATCAATTTTTGAACCGGATTTATGAAGAGGTATTATATAAGATTTTCTCCATATATTGGGAAAATGACCGCTGTGCAAGGATGAGTTAAAAATTTTTGATAGGGGAGAACACAAACTATTAGAACAATGTTTTAAAATGCAGCTCGGGATGTCGTCAGGACCAGTAGTAAAAGAAGATTTAACTTGTTGAAGGTAATGCATAACTATATTAGAATCTATTACGGGGGTTTCAAAAGAGTTAACTGGTGGTAGGTAAGGATATTCAAGACTCATGCTCAATGGTATATCGGAGTAGGTTGTTTTAAAGAAGTTTGCAAACATGTTGGAAACATCGATGTCGCAAGATGCTTCATCATGATTAAATTTCATAAGAGGTGGGAAGCTGGAGGTTTTTCGTTTTGAATTGACAAACGTGTAGAAAAGTTTCGGATTATCTTTGAATTGAGTTTTTATATTGGCTATATATGCAGAGTAGCATTGTTTATTTAATAGTTGATATCTGTAACGACAAGAGGAATAGCAAGCGAAGTCTAAATTAGAGCATGACTTTTTATATTTCTTAAATAAGCGATTTTTGGAATTTTTTAAAGACTTAAGCTCATTAGTTAACCAAGGAGGGCTTAAAGGCTTGAAATTAATATTTTTTTTTGGCACAGATAATGAGAAGCATTTTTGCAAGGTATCATTGAGAAACTGCACTGAAGATTCGACATCATAAAAAGAGTACGAAGACCTATTATTTAAAATTGGGGACCAGTCAATCCGCGCGAGAAGAGCATTAAGTTTAACATAGTCTGTTTTTATAAAGTTAAAAATTTTATTATTTCGCGTATCTGGAGCTAATTTATTTTCATTTTCGTTGGCAAGTAATATTGTTATTTCAAGAGTTGGATGATAATCGTCTTCCGGAAAAGAAACTGGGTTCGAACGACGGAGATTTACGGAAGTGCATCTGTCTACAAATACAAGGTCAAGAGATCTATTACTTTTATTAAGAATATTATTAACCTGCTGAAGACACAGATCAGACAATTTGTCTAAGAAGTCATTTATCCAATCGGAGGCAGAGATAGGAGTAAGAAATGCGGAATCATCGGAAAAACGCCAAGACACGGAAGGTAAGTTGAAATCACCTAATACAATGATAGTGTCCATATTTTTAAGCATATTATGGACAGTTTCGATGGCATTAATATGGTTTAAGTAAATTGTTAAATCACTTTTAGGTGGAATGTAAGAGCAAGTAAGATAAATAGAATAATTATTTAGTTTAACTGTAACACAAATAAACTCCAGGTCGTTGGTGCCAGGAATGGTTAATTCCTCAGAAGCAAGCGAGTTATGGACAGCTATCAGAACGCCACCACCGATCTTATCATAGCGATCTTTACGAAAAATTTGGAACTTATTGCACATTATTTCAGAATTTAAAACGTTGGAGCGAAGCCAAGTTTCAGTAAAAATTATAAAGTTATATTCAAAATCAAAACTATTAATGTAAATATCGGAAAGTTTAGAATTGAGACCTCTAACGTTTTGATACACAAGCTCTAACTTAGACTTGTGATTTTTTAATCGTTTTTTGTATGGTACTGAGGACTGTTAGAAGGACGAGGCAAGTGTACAACATTTGCAATACGCGGTTTGTTTTTGAATTCAAATTCATGAACAATTGTATTACGGGGCCAAAAGTTTACGTCCACAAGAGTTTTAAATAAATTTTCCGGAACAGTCAATCTAAAAGAAGTAGTCAGTCTCGCATTTAAGTATTTGAATTTTTGGATCGAAAGAGGGATACCACTATTTAACTTTGAATTAATAAAAAATTGAATATCATTTTCAGTTGTATCAGCAGCTAAGCGCGAGACAAAGATTGCTTTAGTTGGTGGAATTGCGATTAATGGCTTAGGAGAAATAGTAGCAGTAGTAATCGGAATCCGTTGAGCGTCAACAACTGAAGTTTCAAAAATAGGAGTGTTTCCTTGTTTGAATTCCTTTCCGAAACCTTATCCTACTTCTAGTTCCAATCTTTGTCCAAAAGCGTGTCCTAAGTGTGTCCAAATTCTTGTCCCAATCTTTGTCCTTATCCTTTTCCTATTCCTTGTATGAATCTTTGACCTCATCTTGGTCAAAATCCATTCTCTTATCTTTATCCAAGCATTATCTTTGTTCTAATCCTTATCTTATTCCTAATCCTACTAACTGTCAATTTATGTCATGTTTCACAGGAAAAGGGATCTTATATGCCCGGAATCAAAGTTGTTGTTTTTGCATTTCGTAAAATTATATATTATTTTGATCAAAAAGACAACTCAATCACCAAAAGATTTCAAAAATGAGTTTACTTATAGCATTTTCAAGTTTTAGCATGGAAATTTCAAAGTTTGAAAATTAAAAGGGACCTTAACTTTTCCATTTAAAATATATGAGGTCACTTTATTTAAGGAAACTAAGGTCACTTTATTTAAGGTCCCTTTCTTTATCTTCTTTCTTTATCTTCTAAGTTCTCAGAAAATGTTTGGGAAGTATTACCAACCTTCACTTGAAACCTGATAAAATTTACCCCAAACGTCTATTACCTCTCCTAAAAAATTTGGTCTTTCCTGTAAAACATCAAATATTAGTTTTAATTTTTTTTCTAACCCTTATCTAAATACTTGTCCAAAAAGCTTGTCCGGATACTTGCCTTAATTAATTTTGAATTTCGGCGTTATTTTTGCTTTTGCTTTTGATTTTGCCTTTGATTTTGCTTTTGCTTTTACATCTGATTTTGATTTGGTCTTGCTTTTGCTTTGCCCTTGACTTTGCTTTTGATTTCGATTATGGTTTTGATTTTAATTTTGATTTTGATTTTGATTTTGATTTTGATTTTGATTTTGATTTTGATTTTCATTTTGAATTAGCTTTTGCTTTAGCTTTTGCTTTGCTTTTGCTTTTGCTTTTGCTTTTGCTTTTGCTTTTGATTTTGCTTTTGCTTTTGCTTTTGCTTTTGCTTTTGCTTTTGCTTTTGCTTTAACATATGATTTTGTTTTTGATTTGTCCTTGCTTTTGCTTTGCCTTTGACTTTGATTTCGATTTCGATTTTTGTTTTGATTTTGATTTTGATTTTGATTTTGATTTTGATTTTGATTTTGATTTTCATTTTGAATTTGATTTTGATTTTGCTTTTACATCTGATTTTGCTGTTGATTTGTCCTTGCTTTTGCTTTGCCCTTGACTTTGCTTTTGATTTTGATTTTGATTGTTATTTTGATTTTGATTTTGATTTTGATTTTGATTTCGAATTTGTTTTTGGTTTTGATTTCGATTTTGATTTTGATTTTGATTTTGATTTTGATTTTGATTTTGATTTTGATTTTAATTTTGCTTTTGCTTTTGCTTTTGCTTTTGCTTTTGCTTTAGCTTTCGCTTTGCTTTTGCTTTTGCTTTTGCTTTTGCTTTTGCTTTTGCTTTTGCTTTTGATTTTGCTTTTGCTTTTGCTTTTGCTTTTGCTTTTGCTTTAACATATGATTTTGTTTTTGATTTGTCCTTGCCTTTGACTTTGATTTCGATTTTGATTTTTATTTTGATTTTGATTTTGATTTTGATTTTGATTTTGATTTTGATTTTGATTTTGATTTTGATTTTGATTTTGATTTTGATTTTGATTTTGATTTTGATTTTGATTTTGATTTTGATTTTGATTTTGATTTTGATTTGGATTACGATTTTGATTTTGATTTTGATTTTACATCTGATTTTGCTTTTGATGTGGCCTTACATTTCCTTTGCCCTGGATTTTTTTTTTATTTTGATTTTGATTTTGATTTTTGATATTGAATTCGATTTTGATTTTGATTTCGATTTTTATTTTGATTTTGATTTCGATTCTGATTTTGACTTTATTTTTTCTTTTGCTTTAGCTTTTGCTTTTGCTTTTGCTTTAACATATGATTTTGCTTTTGATTTGTCCTTGCTTTTGGTTTGCCTTTGACTTTGCTTTTGATTTCAATTTTGATTATGATTGTGATTATGATTTTGATTTTGGTTTTTATTTTGCTTTTGATTTTGATTTTGATTTTGATTTTGATTTTGATTTTGATTTGATTTTTGATATTAAATTCGATTTTGATTTTGATATTGATTTTGATTTTGTTTTTGATTTTGATTTTGATTTTGATTTTGATTTTGATTTTGATTTTGATTTTGATTTTGATTTTGATTTTGATTTTGATTTTGATTTTGATTTTGATTTTGATTTTGATTTTGATTTTGATATTGATTTTGCTTTTAGCTTTACTTGATGACGTCTTTAATCGTCTTTAATTTTTCAATACGGTACCAACAATACATACAAAAAACTCCGTGTTTATTATAACAACTTTAATCAAGAATCTATCATTGAGAACAAATATACGAGGTGTGTTCAAAAAGTGACAGACATTTTGAAATATCGCGGGTTGTGTTGGTCCTTCAATTTCAAGTCGTAAATATTAATAATTTTTCAATTTCAGTTGATAAAAAATGATGATAGAAAATGTAAAAATGTTAATCGATATAACCATGGTCTGGCCGGGATTCAAGCTCGGGATCTATGGGATGAGAGTGAACCATGCTCTATTCTCGACTACCGAGACCGACAAATAAATAAATAACCAATGTGGCTGAAAATGTAGGTACACATTCTTTCTAGACATGCTTGCCAATACAACAAAAAATAAAAAAAAAATTGCGCCAATTGGACCAACTCAGCCCTCGAAATTTTAAAATTCCCTTTACTTTTTGAGCACACCTCATAACGCCATTAATACCGACTTTTCATGGGCTGGGGCTGAAATTGAATCTAAAATTTAAAAACTTGGACCTTTGATCTTTGGTGCAGCAAGATGGCGCACCATGTCACAACCTTTCTCTCACAACCTTTCAAACATTTTTCCTTTTCAGCACTAAGTTAGATTATCATTGTATCAACCGTCTTCCGAGGTGACATTCGACGACGTTAAACTTATTTTATTGGGGTACCCTTCGAGATCAATGTTATGCGGATATTCCCGAAACGATTCAGTCTCTTAAGTCGAATAACGTCTGAGTTATTCGTGAGATAGATTTAGAAATTGTCAAGAAGTTCTTGGAAAATTGCTACTGCAAACCCAGCTGAGACAGCAACATGAGTGAAATCGTGTTCATTCCATAAGTAATGGGAATGTTTGTTCTCCGTTTTAAAGCCATAATATGCCAAAAGAAATTGAGTTTTCTTAATCTTATAAAATTTTTAAAAAATGTGTTTGGATCACCCTGTTAGGCACCTATACAAAATTGCCTTTGAAAAGTTCCATCCTTCCTGCATTTCTTAATATATTTTGGCCACAATAAGAAGGAACCTTTTCTAGCACAAGAACTTGCATTCTCAAAGCACCAAAATTTGTTGTGAGAGAAATATCTGGCAATACTCTCTTCAAAAGCCATAATTCCCTTTTTGTACCATCGTCTATCATTTTTAAAGAAATTAAACCTCAGAACATTTTTACCGGTCTTGGTAATTTGGAAAAAACAATCGATTATATGCAATATTTTACTAATATATTAATTTTACAGACATACTATACAAATAATTAATCTGAGAAGAAAAATAAAAGTTCTTTGGCCTAATCTATGGAAGACCAATGAAGTTAAACTACATACATAAAAAGGTACATTGAAAGTTATATCAGTATCATATATTATACTCGTAGATAGGAGTGTCCCTGCTTCATTTTGTTAAGCCAAGAATGCAAATTAATTTTGATCATAACACAGTGACTGACGTTATATTCTTCTCGCAGAACGTACTAAATGGTAGAAATGAGAGAGTAAATTAGTGCCATAGAATAGGACGCGAAGTATTTAAACTCACCAATCATGTGTAGCGCCCTCTCGCGCAGCAACGTCAACCGCAGACATTTGTATATAGGATGTATAAACAAAGAGCGTCAGTAAGTATAAAATGACATAATCATGGTATATCATGAGAGCGGCCAAAAGAAAATCGCTTAGTCGCATTTCAGCAAAACGTCCGCCATGGATCGTCTGGGCATGATAAATGACAAACTATTGGAAAAGGATATCAATCAATCACGTAAAATCAATTATGGAAATAATTAAACCCACCATCGAAACCATAGCCGCTATTAAGCCCATGTAAATCCAAACGGACATATGTATATCGGTAAGTAAGCCCCACATCAGAAAGAATATCGATCCAATGAAGAAGACAATGCAAGCAACGAATAGAATCATCACATGCAAAGTGAGATCGCCCTGTTGAAGTGCCGAAAGTAAAAATATCAGTAAGAAATCGTTAGCAAACTTCAGTTTTAGAAATACCGGTATCATGACTCCAATAACTATGAACACCACAATTAGGATCAACACGGCAACGGCACATATTGCCATGGTCATATAAGTTGATTCTAAGACGGCCCAGAGCATGCCCAAGGTAACACATTCCACCTGCCATCAAATTGTTGCAAAGAGAAAAAGTACATGATTAATCAAGCAAAAAGCATATTAAACCTAACTCACAGTGGCCACGGACAGTATCCAGTTAGCTGGAAACAGGAAACGAAGTTTATTACTCATAACAAATGCCATGGTACACACAAGTGCTGCTAACAGGAACGCGAAGGCGATAAAGTAGAAATCCTTTAGACTATCTCGAATCCCTTCCATAAAAGATCTGCAATGAAGGCGATTTTCAACAAATTTGTTTGTTGTTTGTTTTTAACGGAAAAAGTAAACATTTACAATCCGACAATAATCCATTGGGCGAGCGATACCGCTATAAATATACTGGCAATTATGTACACTTTTCTGTAGAAAGCCTTTCGCTCTTTTCGGTACTGCTGAATTCTCGACTGTATGCTCTGTCGATCGACCATTTCATTTCCGTAAATTTAGTTTTATTTTTTTTTTTTTTAAAGAATTTTTATTGAAATATATGACAACAAATTTTAATAAATATCCGATGCATCGAAAATATTTTTAAAGTTCAACTGTCAGTCGGTCGATTGACATTTTAGTTTTCTGTGTTAGTAACTGAAAAGTTTTTCAAAATATCAAAGAGAAAAAACAAAAAAATATTAAACACATATTGATACGGTGGGATGAACAGTTAAAAAATCTGCTATTTTGAAGGCTTTTGAGAAGAATTTGAAAATTTCTTTGAAATTTGAGCTTAATTGATTCAATTCGGAGGAGCCAACTCGCTTCGGTAGCTAGATTTCTTTGTTGTTGCTGATATATCATCGGTTTTGCTATTTCATGATCAGATATAAACGCTATCTGATCATGACCTTATATTTTGCACGTTGAAGATAAATCTCACGCCCGTTGATGTGGTCGAAACATTTACGTATCGTGATTATAAATCGATTGACTTTGAATCTTTATTTTCCGATTTATCTCGAGAAAATTGGTTGGACTGATGGTTTCTAAAAGGGCTACATCGGCACATTACACATCGGCGAATCTGTTCGTCACACGGCGGCCATGTTCACACAAGTTCGCTAGTTAAGAAGCGATGTTCAACAGTTTGTCACATGGTTGGTCGTGTTTACACAAATTTTTGATTTTCTCTGTTGAACAAGGGATGCCGCAAAGGTCTATAACAAAATGATGACAAAAAACAACAAAAATCAATAGCTTGTGTGACGAACAGGTTCGTTGAATTTGAACGCTAGCTTTTTCACACACGTTCGCGCCGCCATATTGTTCAACGAACAGATTCGCCGATGTGTAAGCCCTTTAAGCTTAATTGACGATAAATTAAACAGCTTCATCAACAAAGTAACTAATATGTTAGTCATGTGTGTTTATGGCAGTCATGTGTCTTTACGTTCATCTCGAATCATGAATAGATCATGCCCGTGGTTCACAAACTCTGTCATACAGGCTTTGAAAAAACGGCGTAAGGCCTATACTATTTGTATTTGGAAAATAAATCCTACAGATTCAAACAGGGAGGACTTTAGAAGAGAAAGAAATGAAGCTTCATCGGCAGTGAAACTGTCCAAAAAACGGTTCTTTTCATCAAGGCTAAGTTCGTCACAACCTGCAAAGAAACTCTGGAATAACCTAAAGGCAATCGGAATAGGAAATAACAACAAAATTGCAGGGTGTCAAATAGATCCAGATGCTCTTAATTCGTATTCCCGTTGGTCAAATCTCTTATCCTTATATTAGTCTGAGTACCCCTAATATGCATCAAAAGTTAGAGTCCACTGCAGTTGATGAATCAGATGTTGCAAGATGCATCTTAAAGATCAAATCGAATGCTGTCGGTAAAGATGGAATAGATAAAAGGTTTATTAAACTCATACTTCCTTGAGCAATTAGTACCCTTGTACACATTCTTAATCACTGTCTAACAAGTTCAACATTTACTTCCATCTGGAAAACTGCGATAATAATTCCAATAGGAAGAAAACCAACAGCTGTCATCCCAAGTGATTTCCGACCCATAAGTCTGCTATTTTCAATTTCAAAAGTTCTTGAATCCCAAATGACTGAACAAGTTTTCAAGTATCTTCTTGAACATAATTTACTCCTTTCCTTGCAGTCTGGATTTCATCCTGGAAAAATTCTGGATGATATAAAAACGCCATTTGACAGGGAAGAGATCACCTAAGTTGGTTTGTTGGATTTCTCTAAAGCGTTCGATAGTGTCAGTCACCTCTTGCTCTATAGAAAGTTAGAAATGTTGTTGAACTTTTCAAGTACTGGTTTAAAACTTCTGAAAAGTAACCTAGAAGGAAGGATTCAGAGAGTTAAAATAGGGAATATATTTTCCGAGATCAGGCAAATTAGTAGTGGAGTAGCCCAAGGTACTGGGGCCGTTCCTATTAACAATGTTTTAAAATTACATTTTTTCGGTCTGTAAAGATGTTTCAATGTCCGCGTAAGCAGATAACTTGCAACTGTATCTTTCCCGGCCTTCAGGTCTCATTGAAGATTTATGTGCCAGAGTAAACGATGACCTGGCGGCTGTGGCCGTAGCGCAGAGGGTACAGTGTGTGGCTCATACGCCAGTGAACCCTGGTTCAATTCCATCTGACACAGAAAGTTTTTTCAATTGAATTAATTTTTCTGTTCGACCGTCATCTCTCTGCATACAATGGCAAACCTCAGAGAGTATATAATGTCATGTGAAGCTTCTTGACATTAACACATTAAATAACACTCACAACAAAATTTGATCATAAGAAGTTCGGTCAAAGTCCTTTCAAGGGCTAAAATGGCCAGTTTATTTATTTATTTATAAACGATGATCTGCTAGAAATCGCCAAATGGGCCAGCGAAAACAACCTCTGCTTAAACCCCAAAAAAATCTCATGTGTTACCTCTTATGAAATAGAGAAATCCATTTACTGAACTGCATCCTATCTTCCTTAATGGAACTATACTTAGCCTTGTTAGTAAAGTAACTAATCTCAGTTTCATTCTGAACTCTTCACTCACATGCGAAGTCTATTTTCCTCCATAGACTTATATATTCAAAAAGTCCAAACTATCTTTTTGAAAAACTTCAATTCTGCAGGTCCGTCAGAAGCCTATTTTTCCTAGTCCCCCCCCCCCCCCCCCGCCCCCTTCAAATTCTGTGAATCTGTAGACTGTTTTTTATTAGTGCAATTCGACTTTGGAATATCCTTAAAAATTTTTTAAAACGCGTCAGAAACAAAACAACCTTTAAGCGCCTCATCTTTGAATATTTTTCTGAACGATTTTTATCTCAAATTTTCTCATTATTTATTTCTTACACAAATTCTATACCTTCTCACTTTACCTTCCAACTTTAATTTCTCGCAATTCCAATTCAATATTATTAAACTTAAATTTTTTTCTAGCACTGTGACGACTAAAAATAACGCAGGCGATTTTTATCCGCACTACAGCCCAGCGGGAAAATAAAAAGCGCTCCTAGAAATAGTGCATTTAATGCGCATTTTTGGTGCGCTTGAGGATGCGCTTTTCAGAGTTCAGAGTTGTGGAGCTCATATTTTTATATACATTTGATTCACAAGAAATCAAGCAAGGAAATAGCAGAGATTTAAGACATTTGACTGTAATGCCAGCAGTCCGAGTTCAATCCCCGCATGTGACAAAAAATAAAATTTTGTCGCTGTGTTTTAAGTCCAAGTGCTCAGTTCTCGCTACGTATTGTTATTTACTACAATCAGAGCAAAGCGCCTACATCTGATGACATGCCAATGTTAAAAAAGGCTCTATCCACAAGAAGAACAAAGCGCTCTACTGCTTTTTAGGAGCGCTTCAAATGCGCTAATGAAGCGCTCGGTATCCTGCTGGGAAATAGTCACCAAACGATACAGAGGGGACAGAATGTATTGTACATTTAAAGTGCGCAGTGTGCTAAAAGAAAAGTGAATTCAAGAGAAAGTAATTAAAGTAAATTATAAGACAGTGAAGTGTAGCAGTTGGATCCAGGAGTATTCAAGGAAAATACGACAACCAAGGAAGAGCAACCGCGGAAAGTTGTAAAGGCAAAGGAGGACTTAAGTAAGAGATTTTTTTGTTAAAAGCAGAGTCGTTGGCTTGTAGGCCTACCTGCAAAGGAATCGGTAGATATTTTGGTGGCTTGTAGGCCCACTTGTTTACCCAATGGAAAAAGCAGAGTCGGTTGCTTGTAGGCCCAACTGCAATAAACAACAACAGGCAGCGTCGCACAGTGTTTGAAAATTCAAATTTACGAGCTAGTTTGCGTGAAAAAAAAATTTCATAGAATAACGGTAAAGTGTGATGCCAATATTCTCAGATATTCAATTAAGCAAATTCAAAGCTTGCAGCTTCAATACTTACTAGATTTGCGTGTCAGTGTCTATTCCAAGTGCAGTGATCATTCACAGGCGCATACGAGCTTTGCGCTGCAGAAAAAAGTATTATTATAATATTTATTGTGAAAATAGTGAAAGTGTTTGAAACGCTGAAATTTTTTCTTCTTCATAACAACTGATCTTTCAAGTAATTAAATAATTATTGTTTTTCTTATTAGTGCAGATGGTTATTTTTAAAAACTTAATTTACTTTTAAGTATAAAAAAACTAGTTTTAGTAATATTAGTAAGAATTTGTTGGAGTAACATGAACCGTCTTGAAATATAAAATTATGTTTTTTGTATTTTTGTACGTATATTTATTATTAACTAAGAACTGGTATTAAATTTTTGTGGGGCAAAGTTGCGCATAAGTGCACAGAGGTGCAGAACTCTTTCAATAGCCTAACCCTAGAAAAGTCAGGGTATATTTTCTTTGCGAAAATAATATTCTATAATTAATAATAATTCAATATAATATTAATTTTTGAATAATATAAATGAGGTTTTAAGATTTCCCTGTAACATTGACACCTTTTCGTGCGGATTATCCACACTGCATGCACATATCCGATTTTTTGTGCATACTTCATATCTCGTGCAGATTAAGCTCGAAGAAGTGGCGAATGCAAAAATGTGACGAGGCAATGGAACATAAGAAAACTTTCGAAATAAATCAATTTCGACATTTAAGGATGTGAAGTTCGTATCAGAGGTCACGAGAGTGGACGGGAATTTGATCAATAGATTCTCGGTGATTTTGCAAGCGCTTTCGTGTTGGTTCAAGATAAAATCTCATCCTTTAAGATATACGCTCTGAGTACGCTACGACATTTGGTTTCCTTGTACCCATGGCACAAGATGCCCACCAGTGTTCACAAAATATTACTGCATGGTGCGGACGTTATGGAATCTCTATTGCCTCCCATAGGACAGCAGTGCGAAGAGGCTTTCGAATCCAGGTATGAAGAATAAAAATTCTATCGAGAGCATAAAACAAGAAAAATTGGTCCGAATCAAAATCTGACCTTTTTATATCTAGCATTAGGCCTCTACCAACAAAAAAAAAACATCGTCATTGACACATGAAATACTTACTTTGTTAAAAGAACCAGAGACATCAATTAGCAAATGTAGTGACATTGAATAATAATCATTCAAAGATGTTTACTTGTGCCATTATGTTAAATTAACTACCATTTACTTTAATTTCTTATGAGTTTTTAATAAAACATTCAATGTTTTGATTCTTTTAAAAAATTTTGTAAAGGATGTTTTTTTTAGAGGTATAGAACTTCGAATTGAAATAAAACACAAGAATATCGTTTTAATGTCCATCAATTTGGCTTTATTGGAAGGATAATTTTATGCCATTAATGCTTAAATATGATTTCGGGCATGTGGCCGCCGCGACTGGCTCGAATAAAGCCAATTCTACAGGTCCAATTTTCAACCACTTTTTCGAGCATATGGGGCCGTATGTCGGCAATAACGCCACGAATGTTGGCCTCCAAGTCCCCTAACGTTTCTGGTTTGTTGGCGTAGACGAGCGACTTCACATATCCCCAAAGAAAATAATCCAATGGTGTCAAATCACACGATCTTGGTGGCCAATTGACAGATCCATTCCGCGAAATTATGCGCTCATCGAATGTTTCCTTCAATAAATCGATTGTGACGTGCGCTGTGTGGCATGTAGCGCCGTCTTGTTGGAACCACAACTCATCCACATTCATGCCATCCAATTCGGGAACAAAATAGTCGGTTATCATGGCTCTATACCGGTCTCCATTAACGATAACTGACTCTCCAGAATTATTTCGGAAGAAAGCCCATAGAGCACACCAAACAGTCAGTTTTTGTGGATGTAATGGCGTCTCAAGGATCTCATGTGGATTCTCTTCACTCCAAATGCGGCAATTTTGCTTGTTGACGTAGCCATTCAACCAAAAATGAGCCTCATCACTGAACAAAATTTTGCGATGAAAATCAGCATCGAGATCAAACTCATTTTTGGCCCATACACCAAAATCACGACGCATTGCATGGTCTCGCGGCTTTAATTCTTCCACAAGCTGGATCTTGTAAGGTCGCAAGCCAAGATCTTTGCGCAAAATCTTCCATAAAGTTGATGGACAAAGCTCCAATTGCTCTGCACGGTGGCGAATCGATTCATTCGGGTCCTCTTCAACATTTTGCTTTACAGCGGCAATTGTTTCTTCGGTGCGCACTGTTCGACGTCTCTGCGGATGCGTATTATCACATAGAGTAAACGTAGTGCGAAAACGACCCATGGTTAACCGAATTAATTGCTCTGATGGACGATTATGTCGACCATAAAATGGACGGAGCTTGCGGTAAACTTCGCGAACTGAACCATTATTTTCGAAATAAATTTGCACGATTTGCAAGCGTTGTTCTTTTGTCAACCTGTTAATGATGAAATGGCAAACCAAACTGAACATAAATGACATTAGAGTTGCCAGATTTGACCACAAAATGCCAGTTTTATCTCTATTCGAAAAATAAACCCCTAAAAAAACGCCCGTTATAATTATTATATTAAATTTGTATACTTTTTTGGTGTTCTTCGTGATATTTATTCTGTGCTTATTTTTGATTCCTTTAATGCAATTTGTAGTCATATCTGGCCATACTAAGTATACATGGTGCCCTTACTGCTGAAAATGCTTAAACACCATTTTTGTCGATATATTTTATATTCATTACACTTGCGGTGATATTGCATGGCGTATAGCATTTTATGTAAAGCCACGCCCCTTTTCAAATTCACCCCCACTTTTTGCAACCTGTTTACAAAAGACCACGCAAACTCATGTGCACAATTTCAACACCCTAGTATCAATATTTGCCAAGTTAAAGTGTATATATTGCGGTGCCACGCCCTTTTATTCAATATCACCTACTTTTTTAAATGTACTTTAAACAGTCCTTGTCTACCGGCTTAACAAATTTTAAGACCCTATCTCTTTAAGTAGCTCGTAAATAAGCATTTTCGAACACTGTACGTCGGTGGCTTGTAGGCCCGCCAGCAGTAGCATTAGACAGAGTCGGTGGCTTGTAGGTCCACCTGTCTTCACACTTTTTTCTAGCGGCGTTCGGGGCTTGTATGCCAGCCTGCTCAAACCAGATCATTGTCCGTGGCTTGTAAGCCCGCGTGTTCACATTTTTCATCGCGTAACAGTGCCGCGGCTTGTAGGCCCGCCTGTTAAGCCAAGACGCAGAAGAGAAGTGACGGACCCGGAGAAATAATGCCCATTTAGTCAATATACATAAATATATAAGTACATATATCTTGGCAAACTGCATAAAAGATAAAGGAGTCATTTAATAAAAAGAACAGATTTGTAAAGGAAAAGAACATTGTGTAATTTCTTGTGAAGAACCATGGAAACCCGCTGAGCTTACCCCAGCAAAAATAAAACAACCAGCGGAGGTTCGTTACAGCATTTAATTTTCCTTTGAAACTGTTGTTAGTTATTTAAACTGTTGTTATTTATTTAAATTGTTTATTTGTTTCTTTGAATTTATGTTGCAAATTATTGTATTGTTGCATTTAAAAGAATCAATCTTATGTTTATATTTTTTATCAATAAACTTAAACTTAAACTTAAAAACTCAGGGTCACCTTTATGAAGCTAATGCATTTTTCAATACACCGAGTCAACTTATTTTGAGGTTTCATTGTATTTAAATGTTTTATATATATTTTCTGTAAAAATTTTTGAAATTAAAAACCAAACTAGTATCGAAAGTCATCAATAATTATTTCTGCCATATATCAGTTTTGGGTAATTTTGCATATTTTTCATATTTCACCCCAAAACACATTCATTATTAATTTTAATTTTTGTAATCTGATGAAACATTTTAATCAGTTTGTATTTGAACAGTACATAAAATTGTGTGTGTGTGTTTAAAAGTGACAACTGAACAGTGAAGGCAATGCTAGTTGGAATTTAAATATTCAATGAAAACCCTACACTAAAAATAGTAGGTACACCTCGAAATTCTCATTTCATTCTTTAATAAAAAGAGGTATTTGAAAGTATTATTCTTATTTTTTGCAATTTGTTAGTTGAGGTTAGAAAGAGATTTGAACAGAGTGCCCTTAATGGGGGTTTATTTAGGGTGTTTTTTTAGCGACATCAGAAGTTTCGATGGTTGTTGTGTATGCTTTGACAGTTGAGAGTGTCAAACTGTGACATTTCTCTTCAGTAAGGTTTGTCAATTCATCATAAATCGTTTAAAGCCAGAACAACGCTTCCAATTTGTGGAAATTTACATTGAAAACAATACATCTGTTCGCGAAGTTCATAGAACACTTCGTCTATTTTACGGTCAACATAGAGTCGGCCTAATAAGCAAGCAATTCGTGCAGTTATTGATCGTTTTTGCACTAATTCTACTCTTCTCGATTCAAAACCATCAACAAGGCAAAGAAATGTGCGTACCGAAGATAATACTGCTGCTGTATCGCGCGGTGTGTAGAAGAAGACACCGAAATGTCGATTCGTCGAAGTTCAAGAAAACTTAGACGGCTTTACGTAGAAAATATTACGTAAGGATCTTGGCTTACGTGCCTATAGAATACAGCTCGCGTAAGAATTAAAGCCAAATGACCATCGTTTACGTCGATTTGACATTTTTGCTGATTGGGCTAATTTGAAACTGGTCGAAGATGAGCATTTTACCAAAGAATTGTGTTTAGTAACGAAGCTCATTTCTAGTTACATAACTTCGTTAATAAACAAAGTTGCCGTATTTGGAGGAAAGACAATCCTCAAACCATTAAAGAATCACCATTACGTCCATTAAAATTGATGGGTTCTCTACGGTGTATGATGATGATGCTGATATTCAATTAACAGTCGTGACTGTCCTGTTCGTCTTATTGGGTCGTTGAAGGAAATGTTGTAAGAAATATACGAGGACTGCCTTTTAAGTCTTGTGCCACGGCTTCACTTAGCATTGCCAGATAAATTTTGACAGTTTCATTCGAAAATCTGACATTTTCTAGCATAAACGTACTCACAACGTTTTGGTGTTTATGCGCTTTTTGTGTTGTTTACAGTGGTTTGAAAATTGTATTGTAGCAAAAAATTACATTAACACGTGAACATTTTTGTGTGATGATTTTTTTACGATTTTCGACGTATATTGACAAAAAAGAATGCACCGATCAACTTAGTTTGACTTTTGGTGATGAAGGACCATACCCAGTGACTCTTAAAAGCTGTTTTAATGAGTTCGAGCGCCATCGTTGTTCTCTCCTAGTCGAATCTGGCGAAATGGTTCAAGAATGGCTGTTGCAAAGCAAAACGGCATGTAATATACTTTTAGATGGAGTCATTCCTAGGCCCGGAGCAAAAAAGTTTTGTTATCGTTTCTGCCGGGGGCTAAAAATATTCCATTGGACATAAAAATGATTCCCGTAAAATTTCATTGAAATCAGACCACTACAAACCTCTGCCCAACGCAGTTAAAATTGACTACTTGGGTCAAACTTTGGGTTCTTTTTAAATTAAAATTCAAATTTAGTGTCTTTAAGACAGAAAACTTTGTTTCAAATGCATTTTTTATCAATTGAGGAAATAAAAACCTTTGCCATATGCGAAAAATTATCAAAAATTATCAAAAAAATGGAGTCATTATGAGTTTTTTTTTCCCAGACTAATTCTTACCCCTCACCTGTCCATAATTTACAAAAATACACGATTTTGTCAAATTAATGTCGGCACAATGCACTAGTCGCCAGACAGATTTTGACGTTTGAGATCAGAGAATGTTTGTTCATTCCGATCCATGAAAAAAAATCAAGAATTTTAAGAAAATTCTATATGGCGAATCCAATATGGTGTCCGAAAGGAATGTATACAAGAGATGCTGAATGAATCACTCAATGAATGAATCAATGAATGACACTCAATGAATAATACTTCAACAATCACCTAAAAATCATGCGCTTCACTTCAAAAACATCTTTGCTACCATTTTACTAATTTGCTGAGTTCAGTTTAATTGGAAGACAGTTCAAAATGGTGGAAATTAAAAAAAGCTATAATAATAATAACAAATAATGTATTAATTTAATAAATCCGATTTCTATTTGTGCGATGGATGCCGAGAACGGTATGATTCGATCATTTGCAGTATACATATATTGCTTTGTCTTTACATTATGAGTTAGAATTGAGTTATACTCGGTCATCATACTCGTCACGAAGTTACTGACATCCTTTGATATAAATGATTCAAAGTATTTTTTTTTTCTCTAAAATCAAAGTAATTGGCTTATTTTGATCCAATTTTAGCGGTGGAAATGATAGATTTTCGGACATTTTTCTAGAAATATTAGGTTAAAAAAATTCATGGCGAGAGGCCTTCGTTCAGATACCAGGTTTTACTGTAGATTTTATCTAAAATAGCTTCTGATATCGTTTGATCGGTGCTTGCATAGGTCCAAGCATCTTTAACTACCTGCAAATCCTGGTTGGCTGCTGCTGGGCAGCCTACCCTACGAAGGCGTAATGACGTGTGCTTACAGGGTAGTTAGTTATTGAGCTAGTTATGGCAATAATGACTTCTAATTTCCCCACTGGGTAGTTACCTTGTAAGCACATGTCATTATACCTTCGCTTACAGTTTTTAAATAAATAAAGTCAAAGAAAATGCCACGTTACAACTTTCGTGAATCTAGCCGAACAGCCACGATCAACTCCAAAACTTACGTACTCGCTTACGATTTGAAAATATATAACTAAACCTGTCATCCTACTAAGGGTTGTGCGTTGGGTTTGAAGCCCACCACGTAAAAAACAATTTCAATGAAACGAAAAATAAATAAGATAAAAATGATCCCCATATCTGATGACGACTACCGCAAACGAAAAACTGACAATGATATACGGATATGCACTTGGAACGTCCGAACCCTTAATTGGGATGGTGCCTCTATTCAACTGATAGATATCTTAGAAAGAAAAAAGCTGATATCACTGCAATCCAAGAAATGCGATGGAAGGGGCAGGGTTGCTTACGGCAATCATCCTGTGATATCTACTACAGCGGCCATGCGGAGAAGCACAAATTTGGATGCGGATTCGTGGTTGGCAAGAGACTACGGCATCATGTCCTGCGATTCACACCTGTGAACGAACGACTTGCCATAATCCGTGTCAAGGCAAAATTCTTTAACATAAGCCTGATTTGTGCGCACGCTCCGACAGAAGATAAGGACGATGAGACCAAATTCAGCTTCTACGAGCGCCTTGAAGAGGCCTATGAGCACAGCCCCCGCCACGACATAAAAATCGTGCTTGGTGACTTCAACGCCAAGGTGAGAAAAGAAAATATCTTTGGTCCAACAGTCGGAAAGTTCAGCCTCCACGACAATACCTCCGATAACGGAATGAGGCTGATTGACTTTGACGCAGCGCGAAACATGGTCGTTAGTAGCACTAGATTCAAGCATCTCAATATTCATAAAGCAACTTGGCTGTCTCCTGATCAAAAGACGCGCAACCAAATTGATCACGTTTTGATTGACGGAAGGCACTCTTCCAGTGTTTTAGATGTACGCACGATCCGTGGTGCCAATATAGACTCGGATCATTATCTTGTCGCAGCCAAGATCCATACACGCCTGTGCGCAACCAAGAATGTGCACAATCCAGCACAGAGAAAGCTAGACGTCGAAAAGCTGCAATCAAAGCAAACAGCCGAAGACTTCGCTACTCGACTCTCACTCCTGCTTCAAGAAATCCTCCGATCGACGATATATGCGCGCAGTGGAATCATATTTTCCACTTTATGCGTACGGCTGCCGAAGAGGTGATAGGCATCACCGCCCTCGCCGAAACCAGTGGCACGACCAGGAGTGTCGCGACGCCACTGCAGGAAAAGACGCCGCCTACAAAGCCACCCTGCAGTCGGTTGTAACGCGTGCTGCTAAGGAGTGATACAAAGAGAAGAGGAGGGAAGAGAGACGCATTCTCAGGCGAAAGAAAAGGGAAGCGGAAATGCGTGAGTGCGAGGAAATTGAGATGTATGGTGACAGGAATGAGGTCCGAAAATTTTTCGAAAAAATAAGACGCCTGGCCGATGGTTTCAAGGGCTCTCCGCAAAATCGCCCAAAAAAAAAAAGAAAAAACACCCAAATGAAAAATGACCCAAAAATTTATGAAAAATCGCCCAAAACGAAAAAACGAAATTTTACCCAAGAAAACGAAAAAAAGCCCAAAAATTTTTAGAAAAATTACCCAAAAACAAAAGCGAAAATTCACCCAAAAAAAAAAAATGAAAAATCGCCCATTATACATTGTGTTCCCACACGAGATACGAAATTCCCTTGTACGAAATGAGCATTTTCAAGGCCAGTATTTTTTTTTTAAAAGTCTATTTTAATTCAATCATTTTATGAGATAAATACTATTTATTTATTTTTTATTAATATAGTTATTTATTAACCACTGTTATTAAAACATGAAATAATTAAACGAAAACTATTATTAGAACTATTATCGCAACGATAAAAGGTACTGGGTAAGCTACTATACGTTACTAATCAATCTTAGTTGTGTAGGAAGTGCGTTAAATTTAAAAATTTAATTCATTTTAATATTATATAATCTCATACTTAAAAATCTATAAAAACATTTCGTACAAGGGAAAAATACTTATTCTTTTTCAAAACAATAAGTTTCTTTGGTTATCAAAAAATTTCAAAAAGAAAAAATGACGGCGGAGGTGGTGGGGGGGAGCAAGGCGGGGCGACGGGTGGCGCGTGCGATCTGTTGCACTACGCGTAATCCGCCGCGTCGCTATGCGCGGGCGCGGTACTAAATATTTCCTTTGACTTGACCAAGCAAACTCAAGCAAATGATGCAAATACAAAAGAAAAACAAAAGAAGAACCGCTGCTTTTACTTTAAATACCGTTATCTTTAAGAACTGATTGACGTTTCTTATTTAATATTGAAAACGAAAGATCACCCAAAAAAAAGGAAAAATCACCCAAAAACGAAAAGTGAAATTTCGCCCAAAAGCAAAAAACGAAATTTTACCCAACAAAAATGCAAAATCGCCCAATTTTTTTGGGTGTTTTTTCATATGAAAAATCACCCAAATTCGTATGGAAAAAAATTGGGTGATTTTTCATTATTTTTTTTGGGCGATTTTTCTTTGGGCGATTTTGCGGAGAGCCGGTTTCAAGACCGGACCCTCTTCCTGCAAGGATGAAAATGGGAATCTAGTGACAGATACCCAGAGTACACTGATGATGTGGAGGAAACACTTCTCTAGGCTTTTGAATGGTGACGACGACAACAATCCCGCCAATAGAGATGATATACCGGAAACACCAATTGTGGACGACAGCGATAAAGTTCCGCTGCCCGACCATAGTGAAGTCTTGAAAGCTATAGCTCGGCTTAAAAACAACAAAGCCGCAGGAGCCGATGGCTTACCTGCTGAGCTCTTCAAGAATGGAGGCGAAGCCCTACTTAAATGCATTCATGAGCTTCTATGCAGAATATGGTCGGAAGAATGCATTCCAAACGATTGGAATCTCAGTGTGCTCTGCCCAATCTACAAGAAAGGCGATCCCACAATTTGCGCCAACTACCGTTGGATAAGCCTTCTTAATATCGCATATAAGGTCCTGTCGAGCGTATTATGTGAAAGACTGAAGCCCATCGTAAACCAGCTGATTGGACCTTATCAGTGTGGCTTCAGACCTGGAAAATCCACCATAGACCAGATATTAACGCTACGACAAATCTTGGAAAAGACCATAGAAAAACAAATTGACACACACCATCTTTTTGTCGATTACAAAGCCGCCTTCGACAGTCCAATAAGGAATCATCTTTACTCCACCATGTCTGAATTTGGTATTCCTGCAAAGCTCATCCGTCTTTGCAGAATGACACTGAGCAACACCAGCAGCACAGTTAAGATCGGGAAGGATCTCACTCCTCCCTTCGATACCAAACGAGGTTTCAGACAAGGTGATTCCTTATCGTGCGACTTTTTCAACCTAATGATGGAGATGATCATCCGAGCTGCTGATTTGAGACGCAGTGGCACTATATTCTACAAAAATATTATGCTGTTGGCGTATGCTGATGATATCGATATCATTGGCCATAATACGCGCGAAGTCAGTGCAGCATTCTCCAGACTAGCGAAAGAGTCGAGACGAATGGGTTTTGTAGTGAACGCAGATAAGACGAAATACCTAGTGTCAACAAATACACAGTCCCAGTGTCTTTGAAACCACGGCACTGTTGACAACATCTTCTTCGAGGTTGTTAAGGACTTCGTCTACCTGGGATCCAACGTAAACTCTTTCAACGATGTCAGTATGAAATAAAGCGAAGGATAACTCTTGACAACAGGTGTTTCTTTGGGCTGAGTAGGCAATTGAGAAGCAGAGCCCTCTCTCGACGAACTAAACTCACGCTCTATAAGTCACTAATCATGCCTGTCCTATTATATGCAGCACAAACCTGGACGTTGAGCAGTTCTGATGAAAAGACTCTGGGAGCCTTCGAGAGAAAGATCCTTCGTAAAATCTTCGGTCCAATCTGCGTCAATGGCGAGTACCAAATTCGATGGAACCACGAGCTGTATGAGCTGTATGCTGACATCGACATAGTTAAGCGCATTAAAATCGAGCTGCTCCGCTGGCTAGGTCATGTTGAGGGAATGGAAAATGACGCTACAGCGAAAAAAAAAATATTTGATTCGGTGCCCGGTGGTGGTCAACGCAGAAGAGGACGCCCACATCTTCGTTGGAAGGATCAGGTGTTGGATAACCTGACCACGCTTGGTGTTTCCAACTGGCGCCAGCAAGCGCAAAACAGAAATGGCTGGCGCAATTTCTTATACGAGGCCAAAACCGACTTACGGTTGTAAGCGCCAGATAAGTAAGTAAGTAAGTAAGTCATCCTGCTTAAGTTTTTGTAAAAGTAGCAAGAGGTTCATACCTCTGCTTGGCTTACAGCACTTAAGTTTCTCAAGCAGGTAAATTTAGTGTACAGCGCGAGTATATTATCTTATGCAAGAATATGCAATTTTGAGCTTCAAGATAGCGAAATAGGCAACGACCAAGTAATTTTGTGCTAAAGAGCGATACATGGTCAAATTTTTTCAAGTGTGAAATGAAATGAATTTGGACAAAAACTAGGAAAAAGATTTGGATATGGATTCAAAGAAGAATTTGGACAAAGATCAGAAAAAGGAGTTCTGAAACAATCAGGTGAAACAAACGAATTAAGATAAGGCTGGAGACATATTTAAGGAAAGGATACGCATGGAAATAAAGACGAGGATACAGATACGTTTTCACATAAAAACCTACGTGTGTATCCATGACATAGCCAACTGCATCCTTTTTTTTTGTTTTATTTTTGTGGCCATCACTGTTTAACATGCTGCAGTTGCCGCATGTTTTTTTGTTTTTTATAATTCAGTTGCCGCCACTTTAAATTTATGTAATTTTAATTGAAGAAATTAAATTGTTGGGGAACATTTTTAATTGATGTTTAAATGTAAAAACGTGTGGAAAACATGCGTTTGCGGCATTTCATGAGATATAAATTTAATGATTCTGCCTGTTGTGCTGAACTACGCTGTATTTGTGCTGGCAAAACTTGTTAAAATAACATTGATTTTTAAACCAAAATATAATATTTTATTATTTTTCAGACTTTTATGTTTTTGCCATGCAATTTATGGAATAATAGGGTTGCTTGTTGAAGCCACAAAAAAACATAAACAGACTCAAGCATGACAATAATAATGTATGTGAGAACCTTCAGGGCGACTGTGTTGTTGTGAATGTGGTTGTGGCTGACAATTTTCACCAACAAGGCTAGGCCAACATTATGGCAGAGACTTAACTGCGTTTTAACATTTATTCAATTCTTAGAGCATCACCCAAAAGCATATCGAGTGAGTTTAGTTTATAGACCCATTCAAGAGTTCTTTGTGTGAAATATTTTACACTTGAATTTGATTTATTTAAGCAAATAAAACAATACCAAAAAGTGTCTATTGCACTCACACACACGCAATCAATCTACATACATATGAATGCACGTCAATACAATGGCAAAAACATTCATTCAATCAGCAACTCTTTCAAGCAGCTCATTGCTGCTGCTTTCAATCAATATTTTAAGGGAATCCATGGATGCAGCACTCAATGCATACCACGATCAATCATCGATCGATTATTGCTGAAGCACTCACGCACACAAACTCACTCATTCACTCAAATCGCTTGGCCGTTGAATGGTTGAAAGCTTTTGTGTTGATGTTTTTTGTATTTTTTTTTATTTCTTTTTTGGTTTGGTTGCCGATTCAATTCAATTGCATCGACATAAACGAATAATTTATGACAAGTTTATCAATAAAAAAATTTAAATCAGGATATTTTTTCTATTTTTTTTTTTCCATTTTTCAAACACTCAGCTCAGCATATCCTTGCCAGCCAGAGCCAGCTAGCCTCATATATCCTTGTGTAAATAGCAGAATTGCTTGTATAAATAAAATTTTGCAAAAAATATATTGTTTGCTATTCCTTATTGGTCACTTTTTCACTCTAGGAAGGCCATTTGCTCTATTTGAATGCGCTACATGCAGGATATGCTGGAATATGTGCAGCAAAAAATGTTTGGGTTACATTCAGCCACCAGATTAGAGCTCACGTTCTGCCTTGGGTCCCAGATTTTTCTTCAGTCTTTTTTATTAGCCACTGTTAAAAGTTTTGATCCATTTAATTTTTTTTTTAACTATTATTTTAAATTTATTTAAAATAACAGAATTTTCTTCTGCATTCCTACTCGACTCCTTCTCACTGTTTGCCACTGTCTGTCGTACTGCTCTTAATTGTGTTTTTTCGATTTTTCCACTTCGTTTCATTCGAATTTTACTGCAACTATCGAAGTTTTCATCGATGTTGTTATTGTAATCATTCTGTTGTGGCTGCCTCTATGCTCCCAGAAGGACAGTCAATAACAACAACACCAACAACTGCAGAGCATTGTTATCCTTTATTTGCTATTATATTAAAATAAATTAAATAATATTTTTTGTTTTTGTTTTTATGTTTCAACATGTGTCGTATTGCATTCTCATTTTTACATTCACTAAAATAACTTTTAATTAAAATCTTTATTATATAAAGTATATTGTAATTATTTATACTTGTGAACAATATATAAAATATGTCATTATTCAATAGCTGTTCTATAAAAGCTGTCACTTCCTTCTTCACTTCCGGTGGAAGGTCAGTGATTTTCGAAATGGTAATTGTTGAGTTTTCTGTTTGACTCTGTCTAAAGAGTTAAACCTCTCACTTTAGGAAAATCATTTAGTGAATCAGGGTTCTCTCGTGTTTGTCAGCTTAAGTAGGTTGCCTTTTAAGTCTTGCGCCTAATAATGAAAAAACGGTGGTATATTAGTGAAAATGATTTTATTGTTTTTCAAAGTATTCTCCAAGATGATCAAAAAATGTGAGAAGTGCGCCTTCTAAGAACACCATTAAGCGTTTATACGAAAAATTTTCGACTGGTGAGGCTCTTTCTAATCCGAAAAGGCCAAATAAAAGTCGACCAAGGCGAGTCGATCGGCCGAGAATATCGCTGCCGTATGAGCCAGTGTTGAGAGGTCCCCAAGAACATCCCAAAAACGCCGTTCTCAGCAGTTGGGCATGGCTCGGTCCACTTTACAACGGATTATTCGCGTTGATTTGCATTTGTTCCCGTACAAAATTCAATTGACGCAAAGATTGTTGCCTGCGGACAAGCCTCGTCAATTGGAATGGGCCCAAAGAGTCATCGAAATGGCCGAAGATGACGAGCAATTTTGGAACAAAATTATCATGTCCGATGAAGCCCATTTCACATTGAATGGGACCGTAAATAAGCAAAATTGCCGTATTTACGCCACTGAAAATCCTCAGGAGATTCAAGAAGTGCCTCTTCATGACGAAAAAGTCACAGTTTGGTGCGGCGTTAGTGCGAAAACGGTCATTGGGCCGTTTTTCTTCCAAAATGAAAATGGCCATGCTGTTACCATCAACCAGGAGCGTTATCGCGACATGATGACCAATTTTGTGATGCCAATTATTCGTCGAAAGCGTATGAGGCAGTTCTGGTTTCAACAAGACGGCGCTCCACCGCACACAAGTCGCATAACAATCGATTTTCTGAAGAATTTGTTTCCGGGCCGTTTGATGTCGAAAAGTGGTGATTTGGACTGGCCACCGCGTTCGCCCGATTTGACGCCGCCTGACTTCTTCTTGTGGGGATATTTGAAGTCAAAGGTTTACGTTAACAAGCCAAGGACCGTAGAAGAGCTCAAGGACAACATTCGTGAAGAAATAGCCGCTATTCCGGCCGAAATGTTGGCGAAAACGATGGAAAATGCTGCAAAAAGGGCACAATAAGCCATCAACGCCAGAGGCGGCCATTTGAGAGATATCATATTCAAAAATTGATGTAAACAAATCTACTTGGAACAAGTTAAATGATTAAGATTGCCAACCGCCAAATTTTTATTTTTTTCTTTGATTTTTTTAACAAAAACATGGGTCCGTCGAATATGGGCAACCCTGTAGAGTTCCATTTGAGGGCAAACCAATCTCCAAGGTTACTGTTTATTGGGTATTTTTATCATGCGTGTGTAGGTTTGTGCTTTTTACAGTGTGTACTTATATACAGGGTGGGCCAAATAAAAGTTTTTTATGAGTTTTTGACGTGACGAAGTTACGTTGTACTGCTCTAGTTTCCAAAAAAGTTGAAAAATTAATTTTTTAAAAATTCATCTGCGTTTCATTGAATTGTTACTCGCTGGGTATAAGAGCTATGATTAAAAAAATAGTATGACAATAAAGATTAACTCTTTGACAATATTAAAAAAACAAAAAAAAAAATTTAATACGGCATAGGGACGTTGTGGGAGCTGCGTAAGCAACGCAACTGAAAATTTGTTACATGGAATTATTACTCGCTGAGTAATAGTGCTAGGATTAAAAATACGATACGCAAATAAAGGCCTACTGTTAGCCCTCACAACAAAATTAGACAAAAAATTTCTGTCGCCATGGGGACGCTGAGAGAGCCGCTCAAAGATCGATAACGCAACATTCATGCAGCGGCGTTGCATTGAATTTTTACTCAATGAGTATATAACCTACGATAAAAATTTAAAAAGGAAAATAAAGTTTTTATACATGGCTTTACGACAAAAATGAAAAAACAAATTCCGGCGTCGTCAGGTCGTGAATATAGCAGCTTATGTAACAGAAATGTAATATCGTTGCATGGAATTATTACTAACCCAGGAGGAGCGCTACGGTAAATTTTGTTTTACGATAGCATGGATGTGTTATTACGCTTTACAACTAAATTACAAAAAAAATCTTGTTGTCATGATTTCAGGGATGCAATCACATAATGCAGTAAAAATTAAATGAAAAAACGTTGCATGGATTTTTTACTCTGTGACTACTAGTGCAACGGTAAATTTTAAGGAACGAAATCGAAGGTGAGGTCTTCGGGCATATGACAAAAATAAAAAAAAAATTGATGGCGTGTCAAAGACCCTCACGGAACCGCCTAATGTGACGCATATGTATCACTTTTGCTGGATTAATTGAAATGAGAGCACAACCCATGCGGAAGCAAAAAAAAAACTAAAAGCAAAGCACCAACTCCAAATCCAACAACAACTTCAACTCCAACACCAACACCAACACCAGCAGCAACATCATCATCAACATCAACATCAACATCAACATCAACATCAACATCAACATCAACATCAACATCAACATCAACATCAACATCAACATCAACATCAACATCAACATCAACATCAACATCAACATCAACATGAACATCAACATCAACATCAACATCAACATCAACATCAACATCAACATCAACATCAACATCAACATCAAATCAACATCAACATCAACATCAACATCAACATCAACATCAACATCAACATCAACATCAACATCAACATCAACATCAACATCAACATCAACATCAACATCAACATCAACATCAACATCAACATCAACATCAACATCAACATCAACATCAACATCAACATCAACATCAACATCAACATCAACATCAACATCAACATCAACATCAACATCAACATCAACATCAACATCAACATCAACATCAACATCAACATCAACATCAACATCAACATCAACATCAACATCAACATCAACATCAACATCAACATCAACATCAACATCAACATCAACATCAACATCAACACCAACATCAACATCAACATCAACATCAACATCAACATCAACATCAACATCAACATGAACATCAACATCAACATCAACATCAACATCAACATCAACATCAACATCAACATCAACACCAACATCAACATCAACATCAACATCAACATCAACATCAGCATCAACATCAACATCAAAATCAACATCAACATCAACATCAACATCAACATCAACATCAACATCAACATCAACATCAACATCAACATCAACATCAACATCAACATCAACATCAACATCAACATCAACATCAACATCAACATCAACATCAACATCAACATCAACATCAACATCAACATCAACATCAACATCAACATCAACATCAACATCAACATCAACATCAACATCAACATCAACATCAACATCAACATCAACATCAACAGCAACATCAACATTAACATCAACATCAATATCAACATCAACATTAACAACAATAACAAGAAACTTCGTCACGTTAAAACCTACCGGTGTGTCCACGGCATAGCCAACTCTTTTTTATAAAATGAACAAAATTTAATTTTTTCATTTAAGTGCTTGAAGCGTTTCCGGATTGTTGGCATAACATTGGTCCTTCACGGTTCCCCGCAAAAAAAAAGCCCATAAGCGTAAAATCGCAGCTCCGAGCCGGCCAATTGACATTGCAGATTTGGGAATTTGGTGCGCAAAAGATCCATTGTTGCGTGGCCCATGCATCTTATAGAACTGCATCTAATTTTTCTTCGTGAATGTCGACCTGTGCACCTATAATCGTGCTAAGAACTTTTCTCGAATAAATCAAGAAAGAAAAAACCAAACATATTAAAATTTAAAGCGTAGTCAGTTGCATTTATTGAGGTAACTTTTCTACATAAGTTGCACTTATAAATGTCTCGTACTGTTGCAAAAATCGAGGAATTGCGTGTATCAAGTGTTGATATTATCGAGTCTGTACTGTCATATTTTATATAACACAAAAGTTATTAGGTGTATTCCCGTACTCTAAAGTTTTAGAATTTATCATTTTTACAGGTTTTAGTCCGAGAAGCATTCCCGTACTCGAAAAAATGGTAAAAGAGAGTGCAATCGAGAGAGTAAAAAATTTCCCCTCCCTGTCAAAAGCTGCAAGTTTTAGCCGGAGAAATTTCTTCTGGCAAAAATGGTAAAAGTGTCAAACTGCTTAAAATCATATGTGTACATGTTAGCAAAGAAATTGCAAATTGAAATTGACATTTTACCATTTTTAGCCCAAAAAGTACAGGAACAGACCTATTATTTATGTACATAGATATATCTTTTAGAATTGAAAAATGAGTGTGATCATAGGCACACAACTTTTTTTTTTTATTAATTTGAGGGAACAAGAAAAAGTCATTGGATGCGAAGTCGGGACTGTAAGGCGGATGACCAATCAATTCTACGTTAACAGTATTCTGTTACTCCGTTCCTTAGTACCGTTGCGACATGAACGGTTTTTCTGAAAAAGGTGGAAACCATTACTTAGATTTGTTCCATCCTCGGACAACGTTTTTGTGTAGTTTGGCTCATTTTGAAAGACCAAAACAGACCGAAACAGCTTTGTTTCGGGCTCACAAGCGTAGATCCATGATTCGTCACATATGATAATATCGTAGATGTGTTTCGAACCACCCCTGCTATATTTTTGCAGCATTTCCTTGCACCAATCGACGAGCCTTTTTTTGAGCATCCGACATGTTATAGGATATCCAACGGGAACAAATCTTCCTGTTACCTAGATGTTCATGTAAAATCGAATGTATGCTAGTTCTACTAATGCCCAAGAATGACTCCATCTCACGATATATCACATGCTGGTCTGCATCTAACAGTTCACGCAAGGCATAGAAGTTTTCTGCCAAAACTGCCGTTCTTAGACGACCTTCACGAAATTCGTCTTGGAGAGAACGACTATAGCGCTCGAACTCACTGAACCATCGTTTAACAGTCGCTGGGTGTGGTGCTTCAAAACCAAAAGTCGAATCAAGCTGATAGATGCGTTCTTTTTTTGCCAATCCACGTCGAAAATCATAAAAAATCATCATCCGCAAATGTTCACTTGCTAAACCCATGTTTTTGCTGCAATACTATTTTCAAACCACTGTAAACAACACAATAAGCGCACATAACTACACCAAAATGTAGTACTTTTATGCTAGAAAATGTCAACTTTTCGAATGAAACTGTCAAAATTTATTTGACAATGCTTAGTGTTGCCAAGGCGCAAGACTTAAAAGGCTGCCTCAATTTTCTTATCGTAGCCGCCTTCATCAGAAAACGGATTTTTGTTTTAAAAACCACGGTCATAATTCATATTTTCCAAAACCCAATAAAAGAACGTACGGCGCTGTTGGTTTTCCGCAGGCTGCAGTTCTTGAGTCAATAGGACCTTGTACGCATGCAGAGCCAACTCTTTTGGCTCTTGCAATATTCTCTGCAATGTGAACTTGGAGAGGTTGAGTTCTTGGGTGCTTCCGTTCAAAACGGTAACGAATTGAGGTGATTGGGTCATCTTTAACACTTTTGTTCACTACGCCGATATTTTCGGTCGATCGTCCAGGGCCATAGCTTAACTAACAAAGTAGGTGCACATCTGAGGACTGCAACCTCTGACGTCCTGGGTTCGAATCTTGGCCAGGCATGGCCCTACCCTTTAAACTTTCTGAATTCGTTCTTCATTTTCTAATAAATTGAAAACAAAATTCATCAATATTTACAACTTAAAAGATTTTGTTGGTGGTAAAGAAGTTTATGGATGGGAACTTGGAAAGGTGCAAAGAAATTTTTCGTTTACCACAACTGAAAAATTCACCAACTATACTTCGTTTGCAAGCTGTATTTGCCGCAAACGAAAATTCAGTTGTCATCAACTTAAAAATATATCTTATATATATATACGGCAATAATCTTTCTCATTATGTCCGTCCGTCTTCTTATGGATTGCACTTATCGCACCGCCGTTGCTATCTCCGTCCGCGTATTAAGCAAACTACCAATTTCCTTATATAGTCACAATATGTCCAAAAAGTAACTCTGAACTATAAGCGTTTTTTTTATACAACGAAGGGAAAAATAAACAAAATTTTCAGTTGGGAAAAACGAAGTTTTCAATTGCTGTAATTTAAAAATCACTCGCGTTTATGACAAACGAAATTCATTTCCTGCAACTAAATGACTCGTCTCTCACAACTGTAAATTTTGTTTATTTTTCGTTCAACGTTTATGACAACTGTTGAAACGTTTGCAATAAACGATTTCAAGCACGACAAACGAAGTTCGTTTGCGGCAAACTGGCGATAAACGTTTTTTTTCTTTGCGTGTGACTTTAACTAGAATTGATTAAGTTAAAGACATGACACCTTTCTCAAATTCTAATTTATATGTGTCCACGGCTTCACGGCACGATGAGAACACCCCATAATTTTCACTTGATTGCCCCTTTCCTCACACGAATCTGTCACTCTTTTTCGAAAGAAGGCAGACTTAACTCAATTGGTAGAACACCTGAAATCCTTAGTTCAAAGCTACAAAAACAAGAAAAAAAGGTGAGTTTGGGTCATTTTCTTTTTTTTTTCTGTACTGCGTCAATGCTTTCGATCAAAAGCCATTGGGTACTGAATAAGGGCGGTATGGCGGATGACCCATCAATTCGATTTTTTGCTGGTCAAAAATGTGTTTGTTTCAGCAGGTGTTTTGGAGTTCGATTTGTAATGATGCAGAATAATTCGCCTCTTTTCGACTTTTTTTTCGAATTTCTCCCATAAATTTTGGCAAACAAATGAATGAATTGACCGTCCCACGTTGCGCTAATGCCACTGACGACACATGACAGGTAATGCCGAAGAAACAGTCAACCATTTGCTTCGTTGTACTTCTTCCGCGAACTACTTTTGTTGGTTCGAACCATAAGTTACAGTCGATTGCTGTCTCGTTTTGGGCTCATATGCCATAAATCCATGATTCGTCCCTGTGCAGATGTTATACTCAGCCTTTGATGCAAATTGATCATAGTTTTTTAAGAATTCCTTGCACCAATTCACACCAGAGCTGTCCTCCAGTTGTATGGAGCCGAAGTTTTTTTCGAATTTTAACTCATACTGCTCGGAAAAACGTGACATTTGGCGTCAAACTGAGTTTCTTAAATTTTCATGCTGATCGCGTAGTGCCTTACCCTGCCTAGTTTGGCTAAAAGTTGAGGTAATGGGAAAAAATGCCAATATTTCACTATTTTTTAGTTTTTGGTCATTTCTTGGACACTAGGCATCCATTTAGTTTGTTTATTTATTATTTTTCAAATATTTTCATCGTAAAGTATACATAATTACCTTTCCAACAAGCAAAATAAGTTTAAAATCGGTTGATATACAACAAAACTCTGTCCAATCGAATTTGATGGAGATGCCATGATTATGAGTCTCAATCCAATGAATTTCACCAGTAATGAATTTTGGTCGAGAACGTAATTTCAAAGCAATTTTAACATTATTTTCATTATTCACTCAAGCAATAGTTAATTTTATCAATATAAGTATGATAAGGCTTTCTTTTGCAAATCGGAGATGATCATTTATGGAACGGTAATCCGTCTTGAAAATTACTTGGTCACTCCTCCTTGGTCTTCACACCGTTGAAGTTTCCAAAGACATGTAAACATACTTTTGCTTCGAGCAATTTTTCAAGCTTTTTTTGCAATATCATCTGCGCCTGAGGTAACTGCGTTTGATCGTTTTGGAAAACAATTAAAAAATATAGATGCTACCAAGAATGAGTCAGAAATTATTGATGAAATTATTAAGAGAAGTATCAGTCTTGAGAAATGCTAAGAATTGAAAGCTTTCTGTCGTTTGCATCTATGGGATAACCAACCGCGTGGCGACTACAAAGAACTCTTGGAACTGGCAGTTCTTTTTCTAGGCAGTGATGATTACAAGCTTCGTACTTCTCGAGCAATTTCTAATGCTGCCATTAGAAACGAAGAAGAAAATGTTAGCAGCATTGCACGTTGCTGACGAAGATTGCACAGATTGTCGCACAAAAAATATTGTTTCTGTTGAAGAACTCAAGACGTTCGCTGAAAGAGATGTAAGTGATTTCATAACAACCAACATCAAAGGATTATTTCAACATTTGGAAATAATAATGGATTTTTTAAAATGCGATCCCTCAACATGGAGTGAAAATGAAGACTCTACCACAGGATTGCAAATTTGTAAGAGTATTCATGGAGTGGATAAGAGTGGATAAGAGTGGATAAGAGTGCCTTATAACTTGAATTGACTGAGGTAAAGGCATAACTTGCCTCTTCAAATTCAAATTCACATGTTTCTTTGGCTTCCCACCACGCTTAGAACATCCTACACTTGTTTCACATAATTGCCCTTTTCTTTCCACTAACCTATGACCCCATTCCATACCAAGACAGACTTGACTTAATAGGTATTCCACTTGAAATTCTTGGTTCAAAGCTAAAAAAAATATCGAAAACTTTAATATTCTCACGGAACCTCAAATCTCAACCGATTTTGAACTTATTTTTCTCGTTGGAAAGGAAATTACATGTACTTTGCAATGAAAATATTTTCAGCAAACTAAATGGATGCCTAGTGTCCAAAAAATGGCCAAAAAATCAAGATTTGTGAAATTTTGGATTATTTTTCAATTATCTCAACTTTTAGCCCAACTAGGCAGGGAAAGGCCCTACGCGATCAGCATTAAAATTTTGGAGACTCGATCTGACGCCAAATGTTACGTTTTTCCGAGCAGTATGAATTAAATTTCGAAAAAAAATTTTTAGGACAGCTCTAATCCACAAGTGCCTTTTTTATCGTTTGTCAGATAATGGATCCCATGGGAACAAATTTTTTTGCGGCCAAATGATCATGCAATATCTTGTTGATGCTTGCCATAGGTACTAATACACAAAGACGCCTCCATCTCACGATATGTCTGATAACCCACAAACGAGAGAATTGCCCCTCATTTTAAACCACTTAAAATGAATGATGTGGATCTTGCGGAGTCAGATGCTCTTGACGTTCTGTTCATATCAATTCGATCTGGCCTTTGCTGGAATGATCATATTTTCGATGTGTCAAAAGAAGTGGACAAGTGCCTAGATTTCTTAAAAAGGTGCAAAAGATATTTCACTCCATCTGTTCTCCGCATTCATACATCAGGCCGAAAATATGGTACAATTCGCTCATTTGGGCAGGTGCTTCAAGATCCTATTTGGAGCTTCTGGACTGAATTCAACGGCGTGCGATATATTTGATAGGTGATGAAAATATTTCATCTTCTCCCAACTCTCTCGGACATTGACGCAATGTTGGGTGCCTTAGCCTTTTATTTAGGTATTACCATGGGAAGTGTTCAAGGGAGGTACAAGACCTGACGCCACCAGCTCGAGTATTTACCAGGTCCACTCGGTTAGCACTCCAAGCCCATCCCTATAACATTGCCTTGATGCCCAATAGAACATCGCATTACTGAGATAATTCGTTCTTCGGTCGCACAGTAATATTGTGGTATAATCTACCTTCGAGCTTGTTTTCCGATGGCTTCGAACTGTGTAGGTTCAAAACAAATCTTCACCGACACTACTCAATCTTTCCACCTTCCAACTAAACTATCACCCTTCTTCCGAATTAACTCAATTCTTACGCATTTATAGGGGGCATCGTCTGAGCTTTGGTTAAGGCTACAAATAAAGAGCTGTAGGATGGTGCTTTATCGCTGTATAAAGAATAAAGTTCAGCTATGCAAACAACTCAAAGCGTGATCAAATTGCAAAATGTTACGAAAAAGGATATGATGAACAATGTCAAATTTCCAATGAAAAAAGATAATAACCCTAGTATCTGTGTCCACTGCAAGACCCAATCGACTTGAATCTTTCGCTCATATGAAAAATGCTGCACTGAATTCGGGCGTAATATGGCCCGAATGATATCGTAATAATTTCGATATCATCAGCATACCCAGCCAGAAGCAATGCTCTTTTAAAATATAGTTCCAAAACGTCTCAGACCAGTAGTTCGGTTGATATTTTCCAATATTGGGTTGAAAAAGTCGCACGATAGGGAATCAACTTGTTTGAAACCTCGTTTGGTAACGAATGGAGGGGTGAGATCCTTCGCGATTTTAACTGTGCTGCTGGTGTTGCTCAGTGTCATTCTGCAAAGACGGATAAGCTTTGCAAGAATACCACATTAAAAGCATGATGAAGTACAGGTGATTCCTTAGTGGACTATCGAAGGGGTCTTTGTAATCGACAAAAAGATGGTGCGTGTCGAATTGTTAGGGTCTTCTCCAAGATTTGCCGTTGCGTAAATATCTGGTCGATAGTAGATTTGCTAGGTCTGCAGTCACGCTGATAAGATCCAATCAGCTGGCTTACGATGAGCTTCAGTCTTTCATATAATACGCTCGACAGGATCTTATATGCGACATCAAGAAGGCTAATACCACGATTGTTAGTGCAAATGGTGTGAAAGCTTTTATTGTGGATTGGGCAGAGCACATTGATGTTCTAATCGTTGGGAATGCATAGAACTTCGCCTCCATACTTGAAAATTTAATGTTTGTTTTCAGGAATACTCTCTATGTTAAAATTTGAGTGTGAAAAACCCACAAAACACCATCTATTCCTTTCATGATAAATCTGAGACAAAATTTTATATTCTCGCCGAAAATAAAAGGTGCCATATATTTTATATTTTGCTGTAACATAAACTTTTAAAGCCTCGTAAAATTTCAGTCAATCCTTCAATATCTTGCTGAATTCAATTATTTTAACAGACCTAGTAAAATTTTAATATTGATCATATTCTACACATCATGGAAAATGGTGCATTATTAACGTTATTGCTAACTAGATTAATTTATATCTACATAAAATGTGAAGCACGAGCGGAAGGAAGTAACTAACGAAACTAAAAGGATAGACGAAACAAAAATTTTAAACAACAACATCAAGTCAATTACACATATGTTTTCGTACTAACAGAAAGCCATACTAAGAGAAAGCCGACCAAAAGGATGGGGAAGCCTCGTCAAACGTCAAAAAACTCTTTTGGCTTTACTTTATTTTAGGGGTATTTTTTTTTTTTTTTGTGTGTGTTAATGTTTAGCCGGCAAACATTGTCTACAAATGCAGACATAAACTCAAAAATTTCGCATGAGTGGAAGAAGAGCTTTTGAACGACAGACATGCAGACACGCGTTAGACAGACACATTAAAAATCCAAATGCAAAATTCTATTCAACATTGGTTGTCCTGGCAAAAAGGACACCTGCGTGTGCCTTAAACAAGCAATCAAACAAACAGTCAGACAAACCGAAAAACAGATAGAAGAGGCCTTAAAACAAAAACCGAGCCTAAATAAGCGACAAAAATACTCATTCATAACAAGAAGAGGACAACCAGCAAAAAAACAAAAAAATAAAAACACGGAACTGATTTCAAAACAACAACAACAACATCAAAAACGAGCATAGCTAAAAAGTGCGCTCAAATCGCCGCACTCGCACTTTGGAATATCCTTAAGCGCTCTCAAAGGACATTTAATTTTTGAACTCGTCGTCGTCGTTGCTGTTGTTGTTGTTTTTGCATTTTTTGCCTGCACTCTTTCTCTATTAAAACGGTGCTAGCCATTTAAGTGTGTATGAGTGGCTGCCGTTTTTGTGGCTATCCGAGTGTGCGGGTGTTTGTTCGATATGGCAAGCTTCAAGGTGGCAATCAACACCGAATGCAGCTAACGAAAAAACCGACCACGCGCCCATCGAACAAGTCAACGAACGCGTGCCACGCTCGCACACTCGTTGGCTGATGTCTCGCGTTTGATGGCTGACACATCGAGCTCACTCATCCTCCTGGAGTGAAGGAGAGTGAGAGTAAATGGTAGTGAATGGGGAGCAGTCGCTTGGGTGTTCGTCTGATGCGCTTTTTGGGCTACCGAGTGCAATATGAGAAAAGCGCTGCTGCCTTAGCCATTACCTGATCCATGTGACGTAGGTCGAGTTCTATGTTGTTGTTGTTGCTGTATCCAACATGTTTGGGCTAAACCTTAAAGCTCGTTTGCTAAGAATTACTCTTGACAGTTAACGGTTGAAACTCTTAACCAGCTCTTTAACTGTCAGGTGGGGAAGGAAAGTGTTATACTGTTGTTCATGAGGGGAAAAAGAAGGGGACACTCAAATTCGAAACTGCATATTTTGTTCAGTTTTCACGGTCTGAGAAGGATGCGTGACAGATATAGAAAAGTATATACAGGGTGGACCATATACACTTTTTTTTTTAAATGCAATAAAATGAACAAAATTTAATTTCCTCCATGTATTATGATTTTATTAGTAAGAAAAAACATTCCCATTAATTATGGAACACAACGTAGTTCAAGTGGCTGCTTCGGTTGGCTTCGCAGTAGCGCATTCTGACACTCTAATTTTTTAAGACCTTGCTGATTGTTTTGGGCTGTAGCTCATGGATTTTTTAGATGATATTGGCCTTAAGTGTTTGAATCGTTTCCGTATTGTTGGCATAACATCGGTTCTTCACGGTTCTCCACAAAATAAAAAAAAAAAAAAACAGTCCAAAGGGGTCAAATCTTAGCTCAGAGGCGGCCAATTGACATCGCCAAGACGGCTGATAACACGATTTGGGAATTTGGTGCGCAAAAGATCGATTGTGGGGTGGGCTGTATGGCATGGCCCGTCATCCTGCATGAACCGGAAGTCGTCCAAATTCATATCTCCAGTTTCGAAAAAAAAGTCGATTAACATGGCTCTGTAACGCCCACCGTTGACCGAAACGTAATTCCCAGCCTCATTTTCGAAGAAAAATGGTCCAATGATGCCACCACTCCACAATCCGCACCAAACATCACTCTCTGTGAATGTATTGGCTTCTCTACGATACGTGCGGGTTTTCCGACCCCCATATGCGGCATTTTTGTTTGTTAACGGAGCCGCTGAGATGAAAATGCGCCTCTTCTGAAAAGATGATTTTTCGCTGAAAATCGTTGTCCAATTCAAGCTGCTCTATGGAACAAACTGCGAAACGATAACGAAGCGGATGGCCACGCGCCTTCAATTGCTGAGTCAATTGGACCTTGTAAGCGAATAATCCGAGATCTTTGTGCAGAATTCTCCTTAGGTTAGTGCGTGAAATATTGAGCTGTTGAGATCGATGGCGAGTAGATGTTCGTGAATTGAGTCTCACACTCTCGGCTACAACAGCCACATTCTCGTCTATGCGCACCGTACGACGACGGGAACGATGAATGTTGTCCACTAGCATACCAGTCTCACGAACTTTTTGCACAAACTTGTGTGCAGCAGGTGTGGTGGGTGTTTCATTTCGGCCAAAACTTCTTTTTAAATCACGCAGTATTTGGGCTACACAGTACTCATTTTGGAAATAAATTTCCAATATTTCCCCACTTGTTCAAGCGTAAAATGACTCATATCTGTCCGCGGAGGTATGATACTGACTTTATGTCAAGATTTCGAGCGGGAAACAGCTGTCAGTATCAAAATAACCTATGCTTTAGAAATAAACCACTAGATGGCCCACCCTGTATATATCCCTGATCAGCATCAGCACCTTAGTGGATTTTGCCATGTCTTTCTAATTGTCCGTTTGTCAGTTTTCACTATTACAGCCGTAGTTTTGAAAATATCGTTGTGAAATTGAATATACCGGGTGGTTAAATTTTAAGGGCCGATGTTGATTTTGAATAAAACACAAATTATTGAAGAAATTATTGTCATTTCTTTTAATTATGATAATATTGGTATGGTTCAATTATGTAAAAAAAAAAAATAAATAAATAACTGGCCATTTCAGCCCTTGAAAGGACTTTGACCTAGCTTCTTATGATCAATTGTGTTGTGCGTGTTATTAAGTTTGTACACAATTGACCGAGAACCGGACCATCATGCTTAACGCCGACTCCGAACGGCGATGAACGGAAAGTTCTCGTTCTCAAGAAGCTTAACATGGCATTTTGATTACTCTCTGAGGTTTTGCCATTACTTGCAGAGAGGTGGCGGCCGTACAGAAAAATTATTTTAATTCAAATAATTTTCTGTCGCTGCTGGGGTTCGAACCTGGGATTCCAAAGTTCTTTGACATAGCGGCCACGCACTTTAACCAACTACGCCACGGACGCCACACTTCAATTATGTATGAAACAAAATATCGGCCAAATGGCCGCCGTGACCTCGGTGGCACATTACATCCGATGGCCCAAATTTTCGATGACGCTGAGGCATAAGTGAGGTTCTATGCCGTTAATGTGTCGAATTATCTCATCCTTTAGCTCTTAAATTGTTGCTGGCTTATCGACGTACAAATTTTCTTTCAAATAACCCCAAAGAAAGCAGTCCAACGGTGTCAAATCACATGATCTTGGCGGCCAATTGACATCGCCACCACGGGAGATAACACGGCCATTGAATTTGTCACGCAAAAGAGCCATTGTTTCGTTAGCTGTGTGGCAAATGGCACCGTCCTGTTGAAACCACATATCGTCCACATCCATATTTTCCAATTCGGGCCATAAAAAGTTCGTTATCATCTCACGATAGCGAACACCATTCACAGTAACTGCCTGACCGGCCTCATTTTGGAAAAAATAGGGCCCAATGATGCCGCCTGCCCACAAACCGCACCAAACAGTCACTCTTTGTGGGTGCATTGGTTTTTCGACAATTACTCTTGGATTACCATTCGCCCAAATGCGGCAATTCTGCTTATTGACGAATCCACTGAGGTGAAAATGTGCCTCATCACTGAAGATGATTTTCTTCGAAGTGCACGATATGCATTTTGATTTGAAAACCCATTTTAATAATAAGCCTGAATAACTTTAACGCGTTGCTAGATTGTGTATCTTTCCACGGTTCAAATTGAGTTAGTCTGAAATTGAGAAATGTCAAATGAAATGCAGAAAAAAACTTGACGTTTAGGTGTGGTTCACATTCAACATCGGCCTTTAAAATTGAACCACCCTTTATATGCTTATTTAAAAAAAAAAAAAGAAAATAAAGTTCGAAGGTGAGCCAAACAGGATAAAAATAATTCCTATCTTTAAAATCTCTTAAAATTTACTCGAAAATTAATCCAGAACATTGAAATTTATCATATAAGCTTTGATTCTTACTTAGCAATCTATGTTTGAAATTTGTCGAAATCGGATGAAAACTACTCTCACTTCCCATACAAAATGACGTCATCAAAATAGCAAAAAAATTATAAATTCCACAAAAATAAATATGCTAACGAGATATTTAACACGTTACATTTGATATTTGAAACGTATAACGATGTTGAAATTTGAATGATGTCCGCTTTTATAAGGTCATAATCTCAAATGGCTTTAATAAATACTTATTTAATTAAATAATGGACAGAATGACCGTTTAGCTACGCGAAAAAACTCCTTAAGGAAATCCCCAATTTAATTTTGGGATTATGTCCTAAGACCTATTTAAAGCTGACCATAATTTTTTTTTGTCCTAAGACCTATTTGAAGCTGACCATAATCCCAACTCCAATTTTTGGGATTATGTCCTCAAGAAAAGCGGATATGGTCCCAAATTTACCGGTACCGTTTGAAATAGCAAGGCAGTTTCCTATGAAACCGATGAGGTAAAGTGCCTAAAACGAGCTTCAAGGAACCTTCGCACAAGTTTTAACGAGTTAAGGGAAGGAAATGTTCCTCGCAATAGATTCTTGGCAGTTCAGTTAATTATTGGTGAAGAAGTCATTGGTGAGGCCGGCCATTAGGATTAGTTTAATAAAGTTCAAGCATGTCCTTCAAAGCAAGCTATCATCAATTACATTTATCCTCATGGATCTTTCAAGAACAGAAACTAAGTGATATTTTCGCTCCATCGCTGTAGATACTGCCTTGAATTCCAGATTTAAACACTCTTTAAAAATGTACTTCCTAAAAGTTCTTGTGAAATCCGTCTTTCGAACTTAAGCACTTCTCCATACTGGAGGTTCAACTTGAGATTTTGCAGCTTTAATTTTTTTTTTTTTTTTTGTTATATAGGTAATCCTCTTGTCCAAATGAAGTCTAAAAGTAAGAGAGTAAGAGAGACAATTATTGAGAGCATTTGTTAAAGCGCGTGCGTTTCATATGTGTTGTATTCATGTTCAAACTTGTGTGATACAACAACAAATTCAACTTGCTGCATATGGTCCTTCGTGAGATACATTCGCACTGCACAGCTTAAGGCGATACACTATTGCGCCCTCAACTGCATCAAACATCAACCTCAACAGAAAAGCACCGTTCAAAAGCAACAACAACGGCAACAACAATAGAAAACTTTTAAACTGCCAACTTCCGGCATGAGCTTTGGGTGGGTGTTGGGTGCCTTGGGTGTTGTTGTGACTCTGCCACTTTGTGTTTTGTGCATATTTGCAGCGGTATACTCGGCTGTGCCCGAGTGACGATAACGACGACAACTACGCCAACGACGTCGATGACAACACCGAAGTCTGCGACGAACAGTTACGAGTACGAAGCGTTGTGGGTGCCTTTGCTACAGCAACAACAAAACAACAACTGCAACACCAGCTGCTGACGAAGAAGTCGACTTTGTTATCTTTCTTCCGTGTTTGTTGCTGCAATAGCTGGATGGGTGACTTCCGCTTTGGGTGGGTGGTTGTGTTATGCTCATTACTACTGAAGTTTTTGTTCGCTCTCTTATGCTGTTGTGCATATTGCTCGGCTGCATGTTCGTACATGCTCGTTGGGCAACGCCATAATAGACGTCGTCGTCGTTGTTGTTGTTCTGCTTTCGTGTACTTGTCCTGTGCACAGGACGAATTACCACACACACCCACAAATACACACACACACTTCCACACAAACACATGCATTGCCAAAAACCTCGTATAACATCGCGCCGTGCAGTTGTTCTTCTTGACGTTTGTTAAAGTTCGTCGAAGGATTCTTAATTTCAGTTGAATGCAGCGCGTTGCCTGGAGTGGTCGTGTTCTGTGGTAAAGTTACTTTATCCAACAGCCACAAGGAACAGCAGCACTTAAAGCGATTTCGGTCAAAATTTTGCTGTTGGGTTGTTTGTTTTTCCTTGTTTCTTAAAGACATTCTTAAATCAACAAAAAAAAATTTTTTTTTTAATATGGCAAACATGAAAGGACATTCAATAAAATCGTTGTATTGTCAATATGTGTGTGTGTGTGTGAGTGTTGGTGTGTACGTTCCAGTTGTTGAAAAATAACAATAATAAAAATGGCGTTGCAGTAATTGCTGTTTGGTGGCGTTGCCACGTTGTGTGGCGGCTGGCCAGACGATGACGCGCTGTCTGATGCAATGTCGACTGTTTGTGTGCCACTCCAGTGCAAAAGCGTGGGCGTGAAGATGTCTGCGTTGTTTTCGACTTAAAGTGCGCTTTAATTTTTGAAAGCTTTGCTAGCAGATGTTTTTTTCGGTGCTTAAACTAAACTCTTGCTGAAAATGTGCTTAAAAACAAAAAAAAAAAAAAAAAACAAAACAAAAAGAGAAATAAAAAACAACTTTCAATAAAATTACAATGGATTTTCTTTTAAGATGATGATGATTTTCTCAGATACGAGTATAAAAAGTAAATTGAATTTAATTTTAAAAATGTTTGCTGGAAACAGACATTTGAATGTAAGCTGGTGAGTTAATATCTTGCGTTCTTTAACCATATTTTTCTTATACGAATACTGCTCCTTTTTGCTATTAGAACACTTGAAGATTTTTAAGATGTGTGCTTTTTAGGATTTAAATTATCTTAAATATGTGCAAAAAATTTTGTGCTTTTTTTATTTTCCAAGTTAATAATTTCAAATTCTTAAAGTTTACTTTTGGTTGATGAAATATTTTAAATTATTGGCAAAAAAACATAAAATAATTATAAAAGTATGCATTGCTACAAAAAATCTCAGAAAGTTCAATATATTACCTCGGTGAAGGTTTATTTTTTAAACCTTGTGTGGAACTGTAGGGCGAACCAAGTAATCTCAGAAAGTTTAGGAATGTTTGTATTGTAACAATCCCGAAAAGTAAATATTTAATAGGCGGAAAGTTAACTTTTAAATTTAAGGAACACTTCAGGGTTTTAACTACTTGACTAACGAGAGCAAATATTGTTGCTTTCTTCGATAGGGCCCCAATTTCCGGAAAATCGCAAATCTTTGCCCTATTAACAAAAGCTGTGCTAATGTCTGATAATAAACTATGTTTTTCAATATTTTTGGAAATTATGGATATAAACCTGGAGCTTATTGGGTTCAATTTGGCATTCGAAACATTCTAGTTTTGAAAACTACTAACTTTGGGAAGTACCATTTTTTTCAATTTTAAAAATTATTTGTTCTCATACATTCAAGTTATGTGCAGCAGTTAAAAAATGTTATTTTAACAATTTGTATCATTATCGAGCTATTTTGGTGTCAAGAAAAAGTGGTACTACCAATATTTGGGTCAAATGCTTCTAAAGGTACTATGTCTATGACCCAAAAATACATTTTTCTCTTGCTACTAGGAGTATTGCATACGTGCTTGCACCCATCGCGAGTAAAGCCATGCATTATTATTATTTTGTTTTTTTTTGGGAATGTTTCGAATTGTTCTGCGACTGGCATTCAGATCTTTGGCTTGTTTTCTTCCAGAAACAGCACAATTTCTCCTATTCTTTCACAAACTTTCTTTACCAGATTAGTAGTTCTTACGCTGCATTTTCAACCAGATTTTTTGGTTATTTTTACACTGCCAGTTAACTTAAATAGATTGTACAGTGCGTTGTAAAGGGTTTTGCATTAAGAACTTGACAACTTTTTTTTTAAATAAAACGCAAACTATTTGAGATATTTCAAAATCCTTTTTTCCACATACTAAATACAAAAAAATGGTTTAAAAAAAATGCGGCACTTAAAGAAGATTCCCTGAGATTTCGTTCATTATTCAAATAATATACATGCTATTACTTTCCTTAATATATTTACTTGATAAGGGATATGCACACTTTTGCACGTTTTTATTTACTTTTGAGAAATTTATAAAAAACTAACGTCGCACAGTGTAACGAGTTCTATGGGATGGGGCACAAAAATAGAAAGAATCATCGTAGTTACAGACATGCAATTAAACATGTGTCATTATTTCATAAATATATAACGCCACAAAAATTTTTATCAATACCGGCCACCTCCCATACATAACTAAGATTAAAAGAGTCTTAGAACTGCAATATCTGCAGTTGTAGAAAGTGTAGAGAACAAAATTAACTTGCATTTCATCAAATAGAATAAACATTTTGGAAATCTGTTCAGAAAGAGTTGTTTTAAAACATCAGCGTTGATATCAGTTTTAATCTAATTTGTTCTTGGCGTTTTGATGGGAGAACTAGTTATTCTGCTTATAAGCAAAAATTTGATCTCTCAAAATGTGAAAGTGATATTTCTAGCTTAAGTGATGAACATTTATTTGCAACAACACTAATTCCATCGCGTTTAACTTGTGATTTGCATTAAAATAATTTTTCTGTACGGCCGCCACCTCTCTGCAGACAATGGCAAACCTCAGAGAGTATTCAAAATGCCATGTAATGCTTCTTGAGAACGAGAACATTCCGTTCATCGCCGTTCGGAGTCGGTGTTAAACCTGTAGGTCCAGTTCTCGATCAATTGTGTACAAACTTAATAACACGCACAACACAATTGATCATAAGAAGCTAGGTCAAAGTCCTTTTAAGGGCTGAAATGGCCAGTTATTTATTTATTTATTTTTTTTAAAAATTCCGTCCTATAGAACTGCAATATGCTAAAGAATCTAAAAATTTAATTCTACAACAGAAAGAGTTGATAGAGAATGAGATAAAAAACCTTAAACCTTATGAAATAAGTTTTCATGGTATTCAAATAAGCATATATTTTCTTTTCACCTTCCGCTTATTGATGGAAAAGTACTCAATACAATATTAGGAGTAATGTCGATGCAAAGGTGCCCAATCTGCCATGCAACTCCTAAAATGTTCAATAATTTAACCAATAAAGATAGTGGTATATTTTCACCCAAGCCAGAAAGTTTAAAATATGGTATCAGTCCGCTTCATGCGTGGATACGGATTTTCGAATGTTGCCTTCGTTTTTCGTATAGGATTAACATAAAAAAATGGCAGATTAGAAATGAGGATAAGGACGAGTACGAGAGACAAAAAAAGCACATCTAAAATTTACTATAGGATCAGTTACTTACTATCAGCATCAGTAAGGGTAGATAGGCCAAAACCAGGTAGAAATTGTACGAGCAATGATGGTAACACCGCACGTAGGGCTTTCTCTAACCCAGACCTATTCGCAGATTGTCTTGGCTTAAGTCGACAATTGATTCGAAATATGCGAATAATTTTGATCACACTCTCTTCGCAATATTTAATAAATCATGCAGCTTTCGAAGACTTATGCACGTCTACGGCTAGTTTGTCTGTAACTCACTATAAATGGTATTCGATGCCTATATTCTTTACATAAGATACTTATCCATTTCGGAGAAATTATAAAGGAAAGCGTTTTACCTTTGGGAATGCTTGGGAGGAAGCTTCTGAATGCCGAAACAAGGACTACAAGGCATATAGGCAGTTTCAGGGCATACGGCATAACCGTGCAGCGAATTTAGAAGATATGTTTAATCAAACGATGGATTCATCGGACCCGCTTGGTTCGTCTATGTTTATTCGTTGTAGAGTTCAGAAGCGTAAACGGTTGCTACTTCCAAAAGAAGTCCTTCACCTTCTCAATGCACCTGAATTTGAGAATGACAAAGTTCAAAATAATGAAACAATTTCAGATTCAGAAGACGATGAATTGTTCGAAAATGAAAATGATTATTTAACCATTTTGTTTCTTTCGGATGAAGAATACAACTTGAAGGTAATATAAAAAATAAAATGTTAAATGAACAAAAACATAAAAAAAAAAAAAAAAAAATATATATATATAAAAAACAAAAAATAAAAAAAATACGCAAACAAATAAGCAGAAAAAAATAAAAAAACATGGGGTTCTCCTCGCAACCTCCACATGGTGACCCTGGAAACTATACACATATGTCATTAATGTAGGCTAATTGCAGGTTTTTTTGTTTCTCGATTTCATAACATATTTATTGTTCTAAAAGTGTTATTTTCTAAAACCTTGTATATTTATTTTTTGTTCACACATCACATGTCAGATTTGGTAAAAGCAACGCCTTGATCTGTCTCCTATTCCGCCTTTTTTTTAATACCACAGAATAAATAATAACCAAATTACAGTTTTATTTAAATAGTGCCAGGCAGGGGCGGTTCCAGGAATATATTTCGGAGGGGGTTTCAAAAATATTTATGTACGTTATATATATAAAGGGTAGTTAAATTTTAAAGGCCGATGTTGATTTTGAATAAAACACAAATTATTAAGGAAATTATTGTTATTTCTTTTTATTATGATAATATTGGTATGGTTCAATTATGCATGGAACAAAATATCGGCTAAATGGCCGCCGCGACTTCGGCGGCACACCTCCATCCGATCCAAATTTGGACAATTTTCGATGACGCTGAGGCATAAGTAGGTTCTATGCCATTAATGTGCCGAATTATCTCATCCTTTAGCTTTTGAATTGTGACTGGCTTATCGACGTACACCTTTTCTTTCAAATAACCCTAAAGAAAGAAGTCCAACGGTGTCAAATCACATGATTGGCGGCCAATTGACATCGCCACCACGTCAGATAACACGGCCATTGAATTTGTCGCGCAAAAGAGCCATTGTTTCGTTAGCTGTGTGGCAAGTGGCACCGTCCTGTTGAAACCACATATCGTCCACATCCATATCTTCCAATTTGGGCTATAAAAAGTTCGTTATCATCTCACGATAGCGAGCACCATTCACAGTTACTGTCTGACCGGCCTCATTTTGGAAAAAATACGGCCCAATGATGCCGCCAGCCCATAAACCGCACTAAACAGTCACTCTTTGTGGGTGCATTGGTTTTTCGACAATCACTCTTGGATTATCATTCGCCCAAATGTGGCAATTCTGCTTATTGACGAATCCACTGAGGTGAAAATGTGCCTCATCACTGAAGATGATTTTCTTCGAAAATTTATCATCCACTGTTGCCATTTCTTGCCACCATTCTGACCATTGACGACGCTTGAACTGGTCAAGAGGCTTTAGTTCTTGAGTCAATTGCATCTTGTAAGCGTGTAAATGCAAGTCTTTATGCATAATGGTCATCAACGACGCACGACGACGAGTTGAGGTGGACGGCTCTTCAGCCACACTATCGCGAACAGAAGCAATATTTTCTGCAGTACGAGCTGTACGAGCATGCACTGGTATTTTCACATCTCCTACAGACCTGGTTTGTTCAAATTTTTGCACGATATTTTCCGATTGTACGCACATTTGGACGATTGAATTGACCGAAAGAAATCAGGAAGTGCTCGATATGCATTTTGATTTGAAAGCCCCTTTACATAATAAGCCTGAATAACTTTAACGGTTCAAATTGAGTTAGTCTGAAATTGAGAAATGTCAAATAAAATGCAGAAAAAAACTTGACATTTAGGTGTGGCTTATATTCAACATCGGCCCTTAAAATTTAACCACCCTTTATATACATTAGAGCGAGTTAAGCGAATAATCCGAGATTTTTGTGCAAAATTCTCCTCGGGCTAGTGCGTGAAATGTTGAGCTGTTGAGATCGATGAGTAGTGAATTGAGTCTCACAATCTCGGCTACAGCTGCCATTTTCTCGTCTGTGCGCACCGTACGATGACGCGGACCTTGAGTGTTGTTTACTAACATACCAGTCTCACTAACTTTTTCACTAGCAGGAGCGGTAGGTGCTTCATTTCGGCCAAAACTTCAAATAACGCACTTTTTAGGCTACAGCACTCACTTTGGAAATAAGTTTTCAATATTTCCCTACGTTATTCAAGCGTAAAGCGACTCATTTCCTTCCGGGGAGTTATGATACTCGTACTGATTTTACGTCAAGATTTCGAACGGGAAACAGCTGTCATTGTCAAAATAACCTATAATTTAAAAAGAAACCACTACAGATGATCCTGTAGATACTTTTTATTTGGTTACTTTAAAGAGTATCCTCCGGGTCATCAGTTTCTGATTTAAATTCATCATAAAGTCTGTTTTTAAAGAGTAGGTCATGGAGTTGTCATATTTCTGGTTTGTAGCTGAGTTTTTACCCGTTTACAGCTAACAACAAGAAAAATGTGACCACGTTATTCAACATCTTCCACCCGTCTGATTACTGCCCAAACACTACTGGCATGGTTTCTAAAAAATCAGCTCTAAATGATATATTGGGATGACATTCAACTTTCAGAAGATTGAGTTTTAAAATTGGGAATCGAAGTGAAGATTAAAACACAAAGCCACAATAAAATAAAAGTACAAGATTGGAAAGCGATGATCATAGTTTCTTTAAGACCCTTGACCATTTTCATTTTGGGATTTCAAGAAAACCCAAAGAACCCTTTCTGCGATTGTTAATCTTATAAATTTGATTGAAAAATTAATTTAATTTACAAAGATCTTAATAAACAATCCAGATAAAAAGGATCTTTAATAAACAATCCTTTTTATGAGGTTTTGGATTATTTCCATTTTGAATATTATGCTCCCGCTTGTATAAGTATGTGTGTGATTCTTATTTGATACCATCTCTGTCAGATACCTATTAACCTACACTCCAAAGTCTATCTTTCTTTTCTAGATAGAGCCATACTTAGTGGTTTTAGTTTTCTTCCAGTACATTTTAGACTTAAACTTATTTTGACTTCAGACTGAGCAATAAGAAGTATCAGTTAGAAAAAAAAAACCAAGCCATGCTAGTTTATATTTTATTGCAGCAAAATTATCAGCAAGATGTCCTTTATCATAAATATTTCATGCTTCAATGTTGTAATTAAAAAATTCTTATTTGGTGAACTGTATCATTAAAATACTAGAACATACTAGAACATATTACATTTTTATAGTATATGTTCTATGTTTAAAGTATATATTCTTTAATATTCCAGCCACTTTAATTTCAAAGGAATAAATACAAATTTTCATTAAATTCTGAATGGTCAATTCCTTAAAAATAGTTGAACTTGGTGTTAAGTTGAAAATTGACTTGTGCACATAAGTCATTAAATCCTTAATTTATAAGTTTTTAGAATTTAACTCTTTCATTAAATGGAGGCGTGCTTTTGAAGGTTTTCCGCAATTAAATAACAAAATAAATGATAAATTAATGCAGCAACATTTAGTTGTTTGCCCAAAACTAATGAATGCTAAAAACTTCTAAAAACATGCCATAGACATAGAGAGGGAGAGATGCACTTCCACAAACAGAACAAACACACAGCCATGTTGATAGTACACACACTAACACACATACCATTGCATACCTGAACACTAACGTTTCAGGACTCATCCACTGAAATGCAAATTAAATTAAGCTCTCGAATGACAAATGCAGCTTTTATGTTGAAACACTAAAACAGGAATATCTACAAAGGACAAAATGTTCCATTATCCTTTGAAACACTATCAACCACACGTTCACTCGCAAAGTTCTACACAAACACACACACACAGTCACGCACGCAGCAGCAACAGCAATAGAGCAAATATGCGGTACCTGGTATAAAAATAAGCTACGAATAAAAAAGAAGAAGAAGAGGAAGAAGAAGAAGACGACTTCCAACGAATAACATTTGCAGAAAATACGAAATTTTCATAAATCATTCAGAATCCAGTTGAGCTCAACGCAGCTATATAGCTCCGACGACTGCAGGAGAAAGGGACAGAAGTTGCGAGCGAAGCTAGCGGCCAGATGTAGTGGGCGCAGCAGTTTCACCGGAAACGGAAGTTGCTTGAATGTTCGCACAACTTTACGACAGCGTGCCGCCAACTTAACGTTGGAATAATTAGTTTGTTACGCTCTGCGTGTGTGTACCACTACAACTGTTTATGTGCAAGTATGTGTATATGTGTGTCACAACACTGGATAAAAACAGACAGCCACACCTGCAGACACACTTTAAAATATATAGAGTTCCGAGTGAAAGTTGAGAGAAAAACGTGGACTCTGTTGAGTGTGGCCTCTAGACGTGCGAAATTAATGTGAACCATCAATGAGCCATAAAATATGTACATCCGCTACATGCGTTCTGAAGATATCCTTAACGCGTTTTTTTTCTATTTATTATTCTTTTTGCATATCTTAATTGCTATTTTGTTTAGCATAAATTTTAAATTAATTATAAGCTGAGTTAAATAGAAGGTTTGAACAATTTTTCCAGATAAGCAGAATCAAAGACGACTTAATTGTAGGCGTGGAAAGGATGTTTTATGCGGATGTTCTGAACTTTTGAATTAAAATTAAATTTTTGAATGAAAAGATTGGTCAGAGGAAAAGGAAAATTGTTTGCTTTTGTTTTTATTTTTTTTATTTATTTTGTTAATTTTTCAATATTTCGTTGTTTAATATTCTACCCCGAAGCAATGATCTCTTGTGTAGATTGAAGAGTATCTGAAGATGTCTTCATATCCTCAAACAAAATTAAGAACTTCCAGCTTGAAGTTATGACAAAAAAACCAAAGAAGCTTTCATAGAACTTATATGACGATTAAGGAAAACCAAAGAAGCCTTCCTAGAACTTATATGACTATTAAGGACTTTGACTTTGAAGCAAGGTTTCTCCAAGCATAATAATCCTACTAAAGCTGTTATTTTTTATTGACCTAGAATTATTTGATCAATGATCAATTTATCAATGAAAGGCTTGAAAAAACTTTTCCGCTACAAAAAGACAACAACAAGACAACAACAAGATAACTAAAGCGTAGAATATATTTAAAAATTTTTGTATACAAAGATTTAAAAAATATTTAGGATGAGCTAGTTAAGAATAACCTAAAACGAATATAAGAACTGTATAGAAAAGGAACTCCCCACTTTTAGAACAGAATTTCTCTCAGTGCATCAGTTTGTATGCAACCCTGCGTATGCCGTTAATACGAGTGCGTTTCAAGCTTTAGAAAACTTTTTAGTTTTTTGTGCTGGGTATTTCCATGTAAATATGGACACGGTATAAGAATAATATATCATTGCTTTGCAACATGCAACTATATCCTCATTAATGGTTATTATAAGCAGCATTTCCACCAAGTGTTAAATTTAAGATTTCAAATTTCAATTCGTTATAAGAGCCTGTTCTATTTAGTTACTGTGTGTATAGGTGCTTTCGGTGTAAGATAAAACGCATTTTTAAATCGTGAATTGTCCGTGTTTCTTGTCTTAAGTTAGTAAGTAAAGTTTATGTATCTTATATAACATAACATCATGTATTCAATAATGCATCATTATAATATTTTTGGAAAATATAAGTACTTAAAAATTAAGAAAGAAAATGCCCTTGTTTCTTGAAACGCGAGTTACCAATAACTACATTTTTTTTCTAGTATAGTTGGTATATGTTGTCTAGATCAAAATATACTTGGATTATCTTTTTTGCTTCATTTTGCAACGAATAACCGTAAAAACTACCTCCGTTTTACTATATTGGACTTAAATTACTGAGACCACTTTTAGTAACGCAAGTTACCGGTGAATCATGTCATGATAATTTAACAGCAGTGTTTTAATTTTTATCAATATTTTTGGGCTCAAACTTTTTATTTTGGTTTTTGGTCATAATGCCGCTCTCAGCTGCCACATATGGTCTGATGCATGGTATAATTATAAGGTAGGGCCGACTCGGAGAAAAATGGAGTATAAAGCAGACAAAAGCGGGCTAGTTGCCAAAATCAGCTGTTCATCTCTTGTTTCTTTATGTTCCTTTTTCGCAGATGATTTTAGGTTCAACTTTTTACAAGCTTTTCTGTAAATTGAACACTTCCTCGGCATTTTATAGATTTATTTACAATGTTTTTACAATATTTTCACTCAAATTAACACAAAATTAATACACGTGTCCGCACTATTTACAACTTGAAAACATAATATTTTTATTCCATTTGAGGTTTCTACGAACTTCGCCATTTTGACAATTAGCCAACCTTTTCATTCTCCACTCTTCGTTGGCGCGTGAGTGCACTAAGCGACTCGGCCCTACCTTGTAATTCAAAAATGGTCTGATGAACACAGCTCGCAATTTAAAAACAGATAAATTGCTAATAGTATTCAAATACTGGAAGAAAAGAACAGAGTACGTTTAATTTGGTTCTATTTTGCAACATCCCATGGAAAGAGGCCTGTGAACGGCATAGGCGGTGCTTTAAAGAGAGTTGTTAGAAACAAAGTTAGGAAGAGGGAAGTAGCCGTCTTCAACGCTGAGCAATTTGTCAATGCAGCCAAAGATTCTGCTATAAATTTTATTAATGTTTCACCAAAACAAATTGATGAAACTGCAAAAAAAATTTATCTGGACTCAACATTTTCTGAAAATCCCGCAGTCGTCAGAATATTCAAAATTCATTTAATGTACTGGCAAAATGGTAAGCTTCAAATGGCTCAAACATCGAAAGAAGTGTACATGGGCATGTAGATGATAATATATCATTATCTGTATTGAAATATTCATTAAATTTTTAATTTATATTTAATTTCCTTATATAATTCTAAAATTTGTTCCCTAGAGCTAGAAACTGCTCTTTATTTTAGTAAGGAAATCGGTAGTAATGCGAGTTACCAGTTTTTTGTAACGCGAGTTACCCGTAATTTTCAGATTATTTCGAAAATTATAATTTAACTAGCCTTTTCCCGGCGCGCGTTGCTGCACCATTTCATCATTTTCCACTGCCCGTTACAGTTTCCCAGTAGCAAGAGATCACCAAATACTTAGTAACTCCATTTTGAGTTTGTATGTAAGTACTGCTACTTTTACTTTCAAAGCTATTCGATAATACAAATTTTAATTGTATGGGCAGAGCCACACCCACTTATATATTGCCCATCCCAGTTTTCTAGTAGACTGACATTACCCAGTTTTAGTACAGTTGCCGACAGTGAACTAAATAATCAAAATGTAGCCAAATCGACGAAAACCGTAGGAAATATAGCATTTTTATTGATTTGTGTGCGGTAAAAGGGGGTGTGACAGAAATTTAAACCATCTCGTACTTGAAAAAAATGTACTGCCAAAATTTCAGCTCTGTCGGCTCAGTAATTTTGAAGTTTCCAGCCATCACACAAACAGCGTTTTGCTTTTTGTATATATAGATTATTGGCTATAACTACTGATTGGTAAGAGATACTAAGATAATTTTTTCTAAACAATTAATTTTTTAGCTTGTTTATTTTTTCAAAAATATAAAAACACAATATAATATGGAAAAAAATTTTGTTCGAAAAAATCAAGGCCTTGTTTTTTGAATCACAGAAATGGTTTTTAATTTTTGCGTAAAATTGAAATAACTTTTGCCTATAAATGTTATATTTTTTAAATAGAGTTGAAAGTTTTCAAATTTGAATTAAAATTATTTTTACAACAAAAACAAATTTTGAGCCTTTTTTGAGAAAAACTCCAAAATTTCAGACCTTTTTTGAAAAAAATATTTTAAATATATATACTTAACTAACGGTATTTTTGCAATAAGGTTTTTATAGTACTTTGATGAAGCTTTAAGACAAAAAAAAATTTAACAAAGTGTATAAAAAAGCAGCGGAGATATTTGAATCGAAAGTCACAAAATTAAATTTCTGATTGTGTTTTTCTCATTTTTGAGCAACGATGTTGCTTAAAGATATCGTAGTAGTAAAATTTTTCATAGTTTTCAAGATATGTTCATGTTTTTGATGTCAAAATAACGGAAGTTTTTTAATTTTACTAAATTTAAGAAATATTTTATATTTTGTAAATATTTGCATATCTAACAACTAAAAATATGCGATTTTGTAAAAAATTTGTACTACAGCACCATCTGGTGTCCAAGGTGGTTCAAAAAAGATACTGTCAAAAAACTCATTGTACCCGAAAACTACTATATACCAATTTTTATTCTAATCGCATGAGCGTTTTGGGAGTTTTAGGTGGTTTTGCAAAAAATTTGTACTACAGCGCTCTCTGGTGTTCAAGATAGGTCAAAAAGGATTGCAGCAAAACACTCAACCTACATGAAAACGACTGTATACCACTTTTCATTCTAATCGCATAACCGGCTTGTAAGTTTTAGGCAGTTTTGTAAAAAATTTGTACTACAGCGCCCTCTGGTGTTCAAGGTGGATAAAAATTGATAGTTCACAAACACGCACCGTACCAAAAAACTTCTATATACAAATGTTCATGCTAATCGGATGAGAAGTTTAGGAGTCTATTGCATAGTCACATACGACATTTAGTTCCAAAGCAATTCGATATCATAAATTTGGCCTGTGTGGCCAAATTTCCCCCTTGTGTTATGTTCGCTCAAATACATAATAATAACTACGCCTTGGGCCCATAACGTCTACATATCAAGTTCCACTATCAAAACATGTACAACTCAGGAATAATAATGATTTCTAAAAAGTGGGCGTATATATAGTTAGACCACGCCCAGTTTTAATATAGTTGCCGACAGTAACCATACGAACTTATTTACCAAATTTTAGTCTAATACGACCAAAAAAGTCTTAAATATAGCATTTTTATTGATTTGTAGGCGGTAAAGGGGGTATGGAAAAAAGGGGTATGGAAAATTTTTACTATGGCTATATTTTTCGCGCAAATGCAAACTAAAGTGAGACTTGCCAAATTATTCCAATATTCCATTTATTTCCAATTACCCTTGCAAATATTTCCCCATATACACCATAAGTGCGCACCTGTATTTTTTCACACCTGTATTGTTGATAAGTTCACTTAAATGCCTATATTTCATGAACCAATATACATACAAGGACCATTTATACAAAACAACCTTCGTATTGACGTCACCTTTCATGGGAAATTTCAAGAAAAAAATCGGTTCACGCATTACCGAGAACATCAATTTCATACACAATGCAACTTATTTTTATTTATATAGATTTTGATGTTTCTAATAAATGAAATCATGTTTAAATCCTGCTGCTTTTGTCTATGTCTTATATAAAGCCAAATACCCACAAATTTCGGAGAATTTTTCGAAAAAAATGTACTCTATGAACCTGTTGTCCAAAAATGGTAACGGGAGTTACTTACACAATTACTTATCGATAAATATTATGTAACCATCGCATTTTTATAGTTATCTAGAACATAAAAAATGTGTTATGCTCATAAGGAATCCAATTACATTAGTTTATCCAAGTAATTAAAAATAAAAGCTTCGTTAAACTCAATAAAATTTTCTGTTTGTAACGCGAGATACCATGGAATCACCCTGCTTGGTTTGAGCTAATGAAGCTCAATTTTAAATTTTCTTATATCAATCAAAATATTTGGTTAATAATACTATTATTTCTATCCGTGTATAGATCAACCAGAGCCTTTCATAGAATTGTAAGGCCCTAGCCATAGAGAGTTCTGTTGGGCCCCGTTTATAAAAAAACTGTTTATAAAAAAAAGTGTATCCCTCATTTTAAAGATTCGAGACAACTCCAAAAATAAACAATAATTCAAAACTATTAATTTAAAAAAGTTTATAAACAAAGTTTTATACTACACTTTGGAACTGCTATAACTTTTTAGTTTTAAGGCCAAATAAAACACTTTTTGGGCAAAAGTGAACAAATTTTTAAGAAAATCAATTTTATGAAAAAAAATTGTGTTCAAGGGGGTGAATCGAAGTAATCGGGTTGACCAGTTGAAAATGATTTCGAAAGTCCAAAAGCTCTGAGAGGAAAATGTAGTATTAGTTAAACCCTTTTTAACGATATATCATTTCCTAAGATTGGGCATGAAATTCATAAGTTATGAAAAAAAGACTACTTTGGCTGATTTACCGGGGTTTTTGTTTTTTGTTTTTGAAGTTGTCTCGAGGTCACCTTTAAAATAAGAGATCCACTTATCAAGAATTTTTTTCGACCCTCCCTAGTGTACACATTGGTATCCTTTTAGAAATGATACTGGAAGTGCAAAAAATTTTTGAAATATCACTTACATTTCACATCCTACTCTATATTATTTATTATCTATACGGCGCAGAATTCCAAAAAAGTTGAAAAAAGCATTTTTCCAAAATGGATCGGCGTTGCATGGAATTGTTATTCGATCACTGCAGGTGTTCTGATAAAAGTTATTGCACGAAAATAAAGGTTAATTCTTTGACCTTGCGACAAAAATAAAACAAAAATTAAAGATTGCATTGGGATTTGATAGGTACTGCCTATGCAACGAAATTTAAATTTTTTTACATGGAACTGCAATGCGCTACTCTATAGATAAAACGGTAAATTATACGCCAGTAAAGGCTAGTTCTTAGCCCTCATGAAAAGAATAGACGAGAAAAAATTCGTCAAAAGACGTCATGAGGCCGCGGAGAGAACTACTACAAAATCGAAAATGCATCAATTATGCTATGGCGTTGCATGGAATTATCATTGGGTAAAAATATGCGGCACGGTCAATGTTATAAACTAAAAATTGAGAATATATTAGCTTTGCGACAAAAACAAAAAGTGGTGGGGTCAGGGGACCTCCGTCAAGAACGAAGCTCCCTACGCTTTACTGTACAATAACAAAATTTACTTATAAACTTATTAACTTACTTTACTAAATCTGCATTTAAAACATTTACAATTTCCATTTCTTAAATCTTAGTTAAAATAAAAAAATAAACGCACGTCTGATTAAAAACAAAAGCACAAATAATTATAATTATAATTTTATAATCCACGCACAGCTTCAAAACGACGCGCTACAACAGTGAGCTGCATTGTGTAGCTAGACTTAAGCAACATTATGTGCGCTGTAAGCAGTGTTGCCAGAATAACAGTTTTGTCTGCAAATGGCAGTTTTTTTAACTCGGAGCAAATTGGCAGTTTTTTTAAAAAAATGCAGTTTTTCAGGGTAAAATGCAGTTTTTATGAAAGTATTGAATTACTTAAGTACTGAATTACTTATATTAAAATGATCTGAAATGGGAATAAAATACCAGAAGTTTTTTTTTATATATTAAATACAACCATACATTTTTTATGTTTTTTATATTTTATATACAAACTAGCAAATACCCGCTGCTTCGCCGGCGATAAAAATATTAAATATCATTAAAAACTTTAAATCTTAAAATTTAACAGCCGTATTCATATTGAAGTGGGAAGAGTGTAAATAATGGTTTGTGTATTAGATAAATTCAGTGACTTGTAATTTATTCGTCGCAATTTCGTCAAGATTTTGATATTTAAAAATCAATAGTTTTTCTAATCCATCTGCACTGAAATAATTGTCATTTTATAATTTTTTTTTTTTTTATAAATATTTTGAAATCTTTGACAAATTTTCTTGTTTTTATTTTCTTTTTTTGGAAATTTTTTATATATTTTGAATTTTCTTGACATATTTTCCAAATGTTTGAAATATTTTGAAGAATTTTAATTATTTTTGACAATATTTGTGCTCAAATGAGAGCAAATAATTTAAAAACTGCTTTATGAGAGGTGTGTTATAAACCTCAAAAAAAAATTTGTAATTTCAACCATATTTAAAAATCCTCTAATTTATAAACAAACATTTTCATACACTTTTTGACATTTTGTTTGTTTTTGATACACTTTGAAATAATTTTATACATTTTTGACAATATTTTTTGTGCTTAGATGAGAACAAACAAATTTTTAAAATGCTTTATCGAGGGCTTATTGAAGTTTTCAACCATTTTTAAAATTCTCTTATTTATCAAGCATTTAAAAGTGCTTTTTAAAGCTGTTGAAACGTTCAACATGAAAAATGTTTTTAAATTTTTTTTCGATTTTTTCTTATGAAGGCTTTGTAAGAGCCTCATAATTTTTTATGAATACAGTCGTTTGAATTTCGGTAAAATTGTATATTTGTGTTATTGCGAATTAGTAGTTCCATCCGAATAAAGTAACCAGCTAACTAATGTAATAAAAAATAACTAAAGTAATAAACTTTCTGTATCTTCCTGATCATTTTTTTTCATGCATTGGTTCACTTTTCCTAGCGCTGTGACACAGTTTTGTTTTATCTAAAACATTTTGCCATGTGGTAACTATTTTTGATTTTGTTTTGCATGTAAAAAAGAGATAACACAAACTGGTAAAATTGCCTCGCTTTCCAACATGTTTGTTTTTCGTAGCAAACTGGCATTTCTGAAAGGTATTTTTATTTTATTGAAAAATCAATAAATCAAATAAAGCTTCTCTTGTTATTTTTATTTTATTGAAAAATCAATAAATTAAAGAAAGCTTCTCTTTTCAAAAGGCGTGTCAATTTTAGAATGAACTACGTGTAGGGGTTCTCACAATTTGATTGAAGTATCGTCTTAAAGTTCCTATATATCAACTTCAGAAGGGATCTGTAAATACCCTATACATAAAAATCTCGTTTATACGTAAAAATATCAGCTCAGAGGTAAGAAAAATATATGACGGCCTTAGAGAATTGTTATTTTAAAATAAAATATATCTTTCGTTTAAGCTGATAAATTTCATCAAAACATTTCAACAAAACATCGACACGGAATTTTTGTCGATGCTTTTATAAAAGTGGCAGTATTTTTACATTCAAAAAGGTGGCAGCATTGGTACCGCACTCAATACATGTTGCTGTCTTTTTTTTTGTGGACCTTCCCACCGGGAAAAAAGAATCAATTCTCTTCTCCAATATAGATTCTAGAATTGATTATTTTTAACACCCCATCGGGAAAAAGATGCAATTTTATATAAAAAAAGAATCAATTCTCTTCTCCAGTATAGATTCTAGAATTAATTATTTTTAACATGCTGATGTCCTACAAAGAATAGTACATTCTTTTCTCGCTTCAAGTGGAATCGCTACAGAATCGTTTTTTTTCTCTTTTTAAATAGATTCTTTTCATATATGCAGTGGCGTTCCTAGGCGGGGGCGGGGGGGGCGGTCCGCCCCGGGTACCACCATTTTAGGGGTGACACCATATCGATATTTTTTTTTATTTCTCAAACAGAAAGAGAAAGGTACAAATAAATTACGTTAAAAAATGTGTGTCCCATTTTGTCGCGTTGAAATTATTTCTAACAATTTGTGTATCAGTAGCTTCATGCGAAAGGAGTTTTTCAAAGCTAAAATTAATGAATACTTATTTAAGGTCTTCCATGTGACAGGCAAGGCTTTCCAATCTTGCTATTTTATCCATTGAAAACGAGCTTGCAAGTGATATTGATTTCGATGAGGTTATTTAAAATTTTGCAGCTCTTAAAGTAAGAAAAGTTAGTTTTTAAGAAAACGTCATTAATAAGATTTCTTTGTTTAACCTTATACCTTCATATACAAATATGTACCTGAAAATGTAATATATTTGTTCCGTCAGTTTTTTAGACTGCGAAGTTAATAAGTTGTCTTTTTTACCTTATGCCTACATATGGAAATATGTAGACACCTGGAAATGTAATAGTTTTGTTCTGTTTTTTACAAATTCTTATTGTTTGTCATATCGTCTCCTCTATGCCAAAAACGCCAATGTGAAAACACATGGTTTTTAAGTTTTTAATTGCATCTAGTGCATTTTAATGCAAAGAATATTCCCCAAAAACAATAAAATCTAATTCGGTCTAGAAAAAATTATAAAATTCCATGCTAAAACCATCTATGTGGATTTTCTGATATTTTTTCATGCCAAAAACGCCAATGTGCACATTTTTTCACTTTAAATATTTCCAATATTAGTAAATAACTTTTTTTTCGGTTTTCTTTTGAGGATACGTTCAGAATAATTTTTTTCCATCAAAAGTGAAGAAAATCAGTGGTCTTCCTACTTTGTAGCAGCTAAGAATTAACTTTTCTCTCAAGAATGGTACATTTTTAGGATTTAAAAATTCCCTAAAATCGACATGGAGTTTTCTTGACACTTTTTTTATCAGAATACATTGTCCTCACCTTTATTCAAAAATAGAAAAAAAAATCATTGATCTATCTCATCAGTAGCGGTTACAAGCTCAGTTTTAGTGAAAAAAAGTGCACATTGGTTATTTTGGCATAAAGGAAATTAACAATTCTGACAATGAAGACAATTGCAAAAGTCCTTCTGCAGTTTATTTTTCAAAGCATTGTTATTGTCTTGAACCAATAATTTCAGAAATTTACCTTCTGACCTGGGAGTTATATGGAAAAACTGAATACATTACGAGAAAAATGCTATTTTTGAGACTAAAATTGAGCTTAAAAGTGATGAGATCAATCATTTTTTTTTCTATTTTTGAAGAAAGCTGAGAACAATGTATTTTGATAAAAAATGGCAAGAAGTGTCCATTTCGATTATTGTGATTTGTTTTAATCTCAAAAATAGCATTTTTCTGATAATATGTTCAGTTTTTTCCATATAACTCCCAGGTCAGAAGGTCAATGTCTGAAATTATTGGTTCAAGACATTAAGAATACTTTGAAAAATAAACTGCAGAAGGAATTTTGCAATTGTCTTCATTACCAAAGTTTTTACAGAGTCGCATGTTCAAAATTTTCAGAATTTTGTGCACATTTTTTCACTAAAAATTAGTTTGTACCCGCTACCGATGAGATAGGACATTGATTGTTTTTTTCTGTTGACGAAGAACATAATTTCCTGTGTACGTATGAAAGACATTTTTTTGATGGAGCTTTATTCATGATTTTGAGATGTATTTTAATACAATTTTCAAGCAATAATTGTTACATGATTGCACAAAAAGTTTTTTTTTAATGTTTTTGTAGAGTAACTGGAACCAAATTTTAACTGTGCATAACGAAGACATGTGCCATCGAAAAGAAATTTTGGAAAATGTGGATGTTTCGTTTTTTCTGAGCCATTCGAATCTTTAAACTCAATTTCCCAAAAAACACTAAAATTCACATTGGCGTTTTTGCCATGAAGGGGACGGACAATATGTTGTTTGTTTCTTTTTCGGAAAACATAAAGATAATAATAAAAACACTTAATCTCATCGAATTGGTTTCTTTTTGCATTTAAAAATTTTTTATAGGGGTGACACCATGAGTATCCGCCCCGGGTGTCACCAAGCCTAGGAACGCCACTGCATATATGTAATCATGGTTGAATAAATTAGGTTGTCTCGTGGCTGATCGTACTCTCTTCTCAGTGCACATAATTGTCAAAATCAATGAAAAGCTACAACAACAACTTCATCGGCTTTGCATGTTATCAATTTATGCATTCAGATTGTGTATGAGTTGTCAACTTCGATTCGACATTTATTGGAACTCGCTCTCACCCATGCGACAACCTTATTTATTAAACCATGTATGTAATACTTCAATATTGGCAGCAAACTAAATTTTTAATGAGTTTCAACTACGAAATCAAAGAGAGATAGCCTACATAAGATTTTGTTGTTTGTATTAGTATATTTGAATATACTACTACTATACGTCAACGGGGCGGTTGTTAAGAAAAATGTCTACCCAAACATAAAACAAAACAAAGCATAAATATTTGTTTTGCATAAATCATAGGTACGCACCATTATACAACAATTATAAGACCAACGCGTGAAATATGATAAAAATTTAAAAAGAAAAATTCAAGCAAACAAAATTTAAGCCATAAAAATTGAAACAACAAAAATTTTAAATGAAATTTTTGACAATGAAAGCACCGCTCCTGAATTTTTTTGTTATAAAATTAAATTTCGAGTACATAAAAAAAACCAAAAATAAATAAATAACTGGTCATTTGAGCCATTGAAAGGACTTTGACCTACCTTCTTATGATCAATTGTGTTGTGCGTGTTATTAAGTTTGTACACAATTGGCCGAGAACCGGACCTACAGGTTTAACGCCGACTCCGAACGGCGATGAACGGAATGTTCTTATCCTCAATTAGCTTTACATGGCATTTTGATTACTCTCTGAGGTTTGCCATTGTCTGCAGAGAGGTGGCGGCCGTACAGAAAAATCATTTTAATTCAAATAATTTTTTGTCGCTGCTGGGATTAGAACCCGGGTCTCCAGGTTCGTTGACATAGCGGCCACGCACTTTTAACCAACTACGCCACGGACGCCACAATTTCGGGTACATTCACAGTACAGTGTACTGCCAATATAGAAGTATTACATATATGATTATTTTTAATAAAATGTATTAACTTTCGGAAATAAGAAAACAAATCAAAACAGACTGATGCTTTTCTCACTTATACCAGAATTTGTTTTAGAATCAGTTCGTTTTTCACTTATCAAAAAAGCAAGCAAGAAATCTAAAAACATTTTATATATTAGAAATAATTATATGGGTCGTAATCGATTATGGCTGGAATAAAAACGAATCAATAAACTTTTGCTTGATAGATTTCAATTCATAGGTTTTGCTATAAATGTATATATTCTTTGGAATACATTCTAAAATGTTAGCAATAGAATTCATTCTATTTACGATTTTTGTTTTTAGAATCCATTTTCATTTTGCCGGTGGGACGCTGACGTCCTACAAATAGTAGTACATTCTTTTCTCGCTTCCATATGAATAGCTACAGAAATCGATTCTTTTATTCACTTTTTAAATGCATTCTTTTAAATAAAAAGTATTCATTTTCGGAAATAAGAAAACAAATCAAAACAGACTGTTGCTTTTCTCACTTATGCCAAAATTTGTTTGGTTGATATATTCGTTGATATATTGGTTGATATATTGGTTGATATAAACTTTTGATTGATATATTCCAATTCATATGTTTTGCTTTAATTTTTATATTCTTTGGAATACGTTCTAAAATGTAAGCAAAAGAATCTATTCCATTTACGATTTTTTTTTTTTTTTTAATCAATTGTCATTTTCCCGCTGGGTTGTTGACTTTTATATATGATGCAGAAAAAGAGTTTGAAAATAGAGCTTTTGTCTCACAGCGATTTTGACATATTGTTCTATCTCATATATTCGTCAACATTAGAGTGCTGATATATTGTTATATGAGCGAGAAAATATATAGAGGAAATTAAATTTCAAAATAAAAAAACTCAGGAGCGGTGCTTCCATTGTCAATAATTTTTATTTGAAATTTTTGTTGTTTGAATTTTTTGATTTAAGTTTTGTTTGTTTAATTTTAATCATATTTCAGGCGTTATTATTATTCTTTTATAATGGTGCGTACTGTGATTTAGGCAAAACATATACGATTTGTTTTCTTATATGTTTGGGGCAAACGTTTTCATAACAACCGCCCCTGTGACGATTTGTGATTTTCTTTTGTATGTAGTAATTTTCATATATTCAAATAAACTAATACAAACAACAACATCTTATGTTGTTATGGCTGTCTCTCTTCGATTTCAGAGTTGGAATGCAGAAGTATTACATATACATATGTTCTACCTTATTAGCTTTGGGCCCAACCTTTTTTGAGTTGCACAGAGCTTTAATGAGAAAATTTTTTCCCTCTGAGAATAAGAATAAAGAAATTGTATGGTTATTCTCTTTGAATTTTAATTAATTATTTAAACAATGGTTATTAAATTTATATATCCCATGTCCCAACTGGACACCATAGCTATCCTAGAGAAAAAGAATTTTTGAAATAGCGCCTGCCGTTCTCAAGCTTTTCGCAGCCGAACATACGTGAGTCTTCTTTTATATAATAGTATATAGATGAATTTGTTTTATTTCTGTTTTTAATAAAAAATTAAAGACAATGCTTAAGGGGGGTTTCTTAAAACTTTAAGAGTCGAGAATATCACACCTGTGATTGTTACACCAGTGATTGTTACACCTGATGATTAAGGTGAAGTATTAAAAAGAGGGATTATCTATTATCTCTATTATCTAGACTCTCCCTTAAAGCTCTCAAGAATATGTGGTGAAAACTTCAAGTCGATATCTCAAAAAATAACAAATTTATAGCCTAGTGATCGAACTTAAGTGCGTAGTGCCCTTATTTTCAAATGCGTTTTTCTCGAAACCATGTTTTCAAAGTCAATGACCAAGATTTCTCAATGCTCAGTGAACCGATCGTTTTGACTTTTTTGCAGGCTTATTTTATTCATAATAATCTCGTACATAGGATTTTTTTTTCGTAGCTTCGTTCATTAGTTATGGGCAAAATCATGACGGATTTTTTGGTCGAAAATCGTTAGTTTACATTCGGAAGTCCGAAATTTTATGGAAAATCAATATTTTCAAACTCGGAACTCGGCTACGACAAGTACGAGTTTTAAGTATCTAGTTCAGTGGTGCACAGAGTTGGCAGACCTTTCAATACAAGCGCAAAATTTTTGTTTTAGTATGTGTGTGCGAACAGAATACTGAAAAAAAAATACGTTTGCAAACTCTTTTACACTCATTAAGTAAAATGAGAGGATAATGTGTTGATAGATATATTAAGGCTCATAATAAGGGTTTAAATAAAAAAATAAATAAATTCCCATGCAGATCGAAACATGTTTAATTCATTCATATATTGCGTCTGTACATCATTTAACAAAATTATTTGCGTATGAGATGCTTGCTCCAAGAAGTGCAAACGCAAACTGATTCTCTGCTAGCGTTGCAGAAGTTCGGTACCTTCGCACACACGACTTGTATGTGAAAGCCGAGTGGCTCCGTAAGCATCTCGTGTGCATCACTGATCTAGTTTAATAATATTTTTCATTTTTTTGTTTCAGATGAATTTAGGAGAAGCAATCTTGGTCACCGCATTTCACCTTTTTTGGTGAATGTGTATATTTTAAGGTATAAAAACCTCATTTAAAAAGTACCCTTAGGTTTCCTTAAAAAAATTCACAAACATAACCTTTTTTCAGTTTCTCCATATATATATAGTCCCCCTTAACAAATTGTTTTTTAGAATAGCAGTTTTTGTGTTCAAAATGCAGTTTTTTTGCAAAAAAAGGAATCTGGCAACACTGGCTGGAAGCAATGACAGTGTCGAAGCCAATCAACAAACGAACTGCTTGCAAAAAATTGAATACATTTTGCAATCAAACATTAACTTTAGGACAAAACTATTGATCTGAGTTGCATGTCACCGCGTACTTTTTTGTTGGAATCGGGAAGATAGTTTTTTTTTGTGCATATATCATATTCACATTTCTTTTACTGTTTATTTAAGCCAGTTTCTTAGCCTTTGACTTCTACACTATCAATTATTTCAAAATTCTAAGTATATACGAATCAATTCTTATCAATTTTCATTAAAACAGTGAAAATTTCACTTAAATCCTTTCAGCCGTTCTTGAGTTATTGGACAATACAAAAATGCTCAATTTATAATTTATGCTATTTGGTCTGCTCTGTACTCGCATGCATAAAACAAATACACACTGTTACATGACGATTTCTACCATTTCACTCCACCCGTAAGCTGCGTTAAAGACATTCGTTCTAAAAAATTAAATTATGACTCCTTGGTCATAGGTAGCAGCTTATGCAACAAAAATGAATTATTGTTGCATGGAATTATTACTCGCTGAGTAGAAGTCAAACGCAAAATTCTATTTTATGACAGCAAAAAATGGTTCTTTGACCTCATAAGCAAAATAAAAAGGATGCACGACATCAAGGAGGCAAGCGCTTAATGTAGTAAAAATGCAACAACAATGAAAAAGTTTGGCGCTACGGTAAATTTTATAGAACGAGCTGCGGTCTTCGATCACATGATAAAAAAAAAAATAAATAAAAATTAATGGCCTTATAAGGCCTTTCATGGAATTCCTTAAAGTAACGTTCATGCACCAAATGCAAAAGCAAATGAAAAATCAAATAAAATTAAAAAAAAACAAAATTTAATGAACATTAAAATAAGGGCATGGAACCACCATTCATTGCCATGGGTGGTTCATGAATGGTCTCATGAGCTTCAATAACCTCATTTGGTTACATACTCGCGGGCGCGTTCGCTTCAAATATTTTTTAGCGTTCTCGTATATGAGTAAAAACGATTACCTTTAAAATTTGGCTCTCGTACGTGAACATAAAACGTTTTACAAGGTACTCAAGCACGTATCAAACTGAGCTATGTTCGGATGCTTACATGAGCGGACCTTTCTATGTATACCTTGATTTTAAACTTATAAAAATTTAAAGCATGATGTAGCTGAAGCTAACTGAATTATGATTAAGTTTTCCAATTAAATTAACGTTGAATTTCAAATGATGCTCAAGCTTTTGGAATCTCAACTTAGGAATACCTGCAGCTGAAAATATGCATTATTTGGCTTTGCTTAAACTTTGAGATATTTTAAATAGTTCGTTATGATTTTTTTCGCCCAATGCTAGATACCCAATCCTTAGAAGCCAACCTCGTTGCAAACTAACTCATGAAAACCTAGGCGTTGAAGTTTTCATTTTCAGCGTAGAGTTGTAGATTTAAACACGTTACCACGACTTCCGGTCTGCGAGTCTGTTATCTATGACTACCTTGAAGGTAGAACAGCTGAGTTTAGGTGTGTGTGTGTTTGTGTGTTTGTTTGCGCCTGAACATTCATTTACCTGTCAGCTGCTACTACTTGAGTGTAAGAGAGGCTGAAAGCGGGTAAAGAGTTAGCAACGGCAGAGAGTACGTAGGGAGGGATGAGATAAAGTTTCATCTGTTTTTGCGGTGTTTTCAGTGCGGTTAGTTTTGCGGCTGCACTTCACATTATTTCAATCGACCAAACTATGAGCACCCAAGCGGAACTACAAGTCAGATGAATTCTTCCAGCTTCCTTTGTCCTGCAGGTGCCTTCTTCTTGGCAGATGCCATGAATGTGTTGCTCTAATCAAATGAAATTAAACAGACACACAGCCAAAGCGTCGGACTCACGTAGCAACGGACGGACAGACAGACAGACAGACAGACGGAGAGACCGATGGACAGACAGAAAGAAGACAGTCAGATACCCATGTTAACTGAAGCATAGCTCACTTCTTTCGCTGCATCTATTCTTGAGTTCACTCTTGCGCTTTGCTGCCTCTTTCTAGCGCTGTTTCACCTCACTTGATGTGATGTGGCCAAAGCTGCGGTTGTGCCTGGGGAAAAAAAAGTGTTGAAGTGCTAAGTTTCTTGAGAATGTGCAGCATTCTTAAAGGAAACTCAATCAATTCAGTTCGTTTTACAAAAGTGGCTGTTTGTATGTTCTTTTTGTGCTTTTCTCTGCCACTTAAAAAGAGTTGCTTTTTTATAGCAACTGAAAAGGATATCCGAGTGTTTGCGACGCTCGGGATAAACAGAGGTAGACATCACAAGAGGCTTAAATAATGGGTCAAGTGGACTGTGTGGCAGACAAGAGACTTAACATTGCACTCATACTTTGTGCTCCGTTTTAATCGAAAATAAAAAGAAGCTATAGATTGGAATACGTATCTGTTGTTTTCAGTTGTTTCAAGCGGAATTTTTTATTTTTGATTAATGCCAACCGAATTGCATATGTTTAATTATATTGTTGTTTCGATGAAGTAAATACCACAAATAATATATAAAGATTGATATTTGTTAATATTCCCATTTTTTGTTTAATTTCCATTATTAAAGAATTAACTGGATTGATTTAATTATTAAATTGGTATTTGGTAATATTCACATTTTTTGTTTTTATTTCCATTATTGCTTGAAATTACTACAAAACACATTTTTGGATTTTTTTTCGTCAATATACTGGTGGGTTATTTTGACACTGACAGCTGTTTCCCGCTTGAAATCTTGACATAAAGTCAGTATCATACCTCCGTGGAAAGAAATAAGTCGCTTAAGCTTGAACAACGTTGGGAAATATTGGAAACTTATTTCCAAAGTGACTGCTGTGTAGCCCAAACAGCACCTACCAGCGAAATGAAGCATCCCCCCGTGCCTGCTGTACACAAGTTTGTGCAAAAAGTTCATGATACTGGTATGATAGTGGCCAACACTCCTGGTCTCCGTCGTCGTACGGAGCGCACAGACGAGAATATGGCTGCTGTAGCCGAGAGTGAGAGACTCAATTCACGAACATCAACTCGCCATCGATCTTAACAGCTCAATATTTCACGCACTAGCCTGAGGAGAATTCTGCACAAAGATCTTTACTTATCTTATTTTTTACTTACAATTAACTCGCTTACAATTCGCTTACAATTGATTAAAGGTGCGCTGCCATCCGCTTCGTTTTCGCTTCGCAGTTTGGTCCATAGAGCAGCTTGAATTGGACCAGTGATGTGATTCTGATTTAGTTAAAAAACCCGATCACATCCCAATTTAGACCTATTTATCTCACCAAAATGACACGAAAAACGCACAAAAAATCCCACCCAAATATTTATACCAATAACGATGGCCACCTACTGAACAGGCCCACCTACTACTGAACGCTGTGAGTTGTGACGTCTGTATGATGCGTCAATGTGTAAAGTGTCGCAGTAACATCTCTTTGAATGTTCACTTTTGATAAATCATTGAGATGAATGCGCGTGCTGTTTTATCCCCACCACCGTTGAGAAATAAAATATTCGAATAAAACGAAGCTGAGCAAAAATAGTTCATCTCTATTTAGTGAATTTCAGAGTGTTTCTTAACGATAAAAAAATGTGAATATGAGTAGAATTCTATATTTAATGTTTATTTTTCACAATTCGACGAGCAATCAAACAATATTGAGAAATGGGAAAAAAATATTTCACGTCATATCATGATGGCGTGCCTGCCCACCTACTGAACAAAACGTTGGCCCACCTTCCGAAAGTTTTTCAGTAAAAAATTGTCATTTATATGATTAAAAATCGTGTTTGGAATTAGTTAAAATAGTTTTCGTGATTCTCGTCCACGTTCAGATAAAATTTTAGAATGCCTTCGCCTAAATAAAAGTGAAAAGAAGAACGAATATAAATTCTGATGCGATGGCTGCAGCCATCAAAGAAATTCAAATCTCTATTGTTTAAAGTTCAGTGAGTCATTGTGAACTACTGATGGAATTAACTTTTTATAAACTCTAAAAAACTAGTGTTTTTACTTCATTTTCTAATTTTTTTTTTCAACGATTTGTTTTAGGTGTTCAGTAACTGGGCCGAATTTTTCAGCGGTCGATTTCGAGACTTTTGCTAGATCGATTGCCAAATTATATTTTTTTGAAATTTTAAATTCTGATTAAAATTCTTGTAAGTTATTGAACTTAGCTTCCAAATGAAACCAAGAGCTCTGAAGAATCATGTTTTTAACCAAAGGTATAGCCTCCAAACAAAACGTGTTTAGTAGGTGGGCATCCTCCCCTACATTTTTTAACATTATAATAATTTTATAGTTTAATAATGTATAATGTACATAATAAAGTTTTTCAATAAATATAACAAATTTTCCGCAGAAAAAAAAAATACGAAAAGTTAAACACTGCGTTTTTTATAAAAACTCTCTTAAGTGTATGATAAATAAAAAAAAAATAACTGGCCATTTCAGCGCTTGAACGCAGTTAGACCTAGCTTTTTATGAGCAACACAATTCAATTCTATTGAACACACAATTGACCAAACCGGACCTACAGGTTTAACGACGACTCTGAACGACGATGAACGGAATGTTCTTGTTCTCAAGAAGCTTTATGTGGCATTTTGATTACTCTCTGAGGTTTGCCATTGTCTGCAGAGAGGTGGCGGCCGTACGGAAAAATTATTTTAATTCAAATAATTTTCTGTCGATGCCGGGGTTCGAACCCGGGTCTCCAGGTTCATTGACATAGAGGCCACGCACTTTAACCAACTACGCCACGGTGTAAGTGTATGAAGTAATCGTTAATTTTTTTCTTTGCATCAAAATGAAACTGAGCTTATATTTTTGTTTTTAAATGAGAATCTTATTTTCATTAATTTTAAGCCTCTTGAATATACATATCCCTTTCTTACATATTTAGAATTAATGAAACACCAGTTAAACGAAAAATTTTGAAAGATTACAAAAAAGTGATACCAACCAGTTTTGCTAAGAATTTACATTTTAAAAAATTATGACACAGTAGAAAATCCCACCTATGTATTAGAAATCCCAGAAAGTTCTCAAAGTTCTCAAATAGGCTAAATATCTCAAAATGAGCCCGAAATCCCACCAAATGACATCACTGCATGAGGTTATCGAGGAGAGAGAATTTCAAAAAATTTAAGGGCAACAACACCAACAATGCCATATGGATCTAATTTGTGTTTGGCAAATTAATGTGAAATGCGATTAGCAAAGAGAGAGAGAGAGAGAGAAAAAGAGAGAAAACGAGAATGAGAGCGAGAGAGAGAACGCGAGAGAGAGAGAGCAGCAAAAATTGTTTGCAAAACTAGAAAGGCAGAGAGATTCGGCCAAGGGGTATGAACGGGTATGGGCACCACTACATTTAAAGCTTCTGCGTTGTTTCTGTGTTTGTCTTTTGTCTTTGATTTGTTGTTGCGTTTTGTGTTGCTACATAAGCTTTTGCTCTCAATTCTTATTCTCAGCGCTCCCAGAGCGCTCTCTGCCCATATCTGGGTATGAATGAGAATGTATAAATTTATTTGAAATACAATGATCACATAATTGGGTAGACTAGGCATGGTTGAAACCAAGAATGATAGAAACCAGATTACGCGTTCCGCAAATGAAAGAGAGAGAGAGAGCATGACGTCACAAGCGATATTGTCAGACTTTGGAATAATTTTACTCCCACACTCACACCTAAATATTTTTTTTTCTTATTTTTATAATATTTATGGACCTTCTTAACGCATTGGTACAATAAAATTTTGTCAGTCTCGAATAGTTTAGGAGATAAAAATCTTGAAAGTTTAAAAAATTCATATTTTTCGTATACGAGAATATTCATATTTTTTTACAGAAGAGTAGATATTTTTACTTTACTTTTTCGAAAGAATTTATTTTCAATTTCGCCAATTTTCCTGAGAGATTGCACATTTGCATACGTTTTTGAAAAGAAAAAGTACTGTGGGACGTCATGCACTCAGTTGAGAAAGAGAGCATTAAACAACGGAACTGCGGAACGCGTAATCTTGTTTCTATCATTCTTGGTTTGAGACCATGGTATAATAATACATGGTAGCATTGACAACTGCTTATTTTCTCTTCAACAGGAAAACATAAACTGTCAAAAACAGCTTTTTGTGCAAATACATCAGCAGCTGCTGTGGTTGTTGTTTTTTTTTCACTTCAACGTTTTCAACATTGCTTGTGTTTTCAATGGCGGATTGTGAGCGCTCTCTTTTTGAGTATATTTTTTGACAGTATATGATTTCCCAAGCAACTGTCAATGCTACCTTGTATTATTATACCATGGTTTGAGACATTGAAGCATTTATCGTCCATTGCATCAAAATTATTTAAGCGAGCGATGACGGAAATATGTTAAATAAAATACAATATATTGGTCTACTAATGGGCAATGCTATTTGAGATTACGGTATTGTTTTTAATGTGTAAAATCAAATTTAAAAAAAAATGCAATTTGTTTGTCGGTATATATAACTGTCTCCGGGTCGGTATATATTAAATTAATAAATCATTAAATTTGAATAAAAAGTAATCATACAGCCATATTCTACAAACTTAAAAAAAACACGATATAAAACTCTCAATACTCTTATTTTAATAAAACTAATAATTGCAAAAACGTACGAACAAAAAGTACTTATTTTTCCGTTACAGAAACACAATGGAGTTACATAACCACAGTGCGCGAAGAGCGAAGCAACAAAAAAAATCATGTTTCGAATTTCCCCTTGAACCCCTCAACCTCACCACGCACTTTGGCAGAATATTCGCTTTGTTTCAACCGTTCACTGTTTCAACCGTACCCAGTCTACCCTATAATTAATTTTAATTTATTTTTTTTTATGGTTATTTTTATTTTTGGGTGCATTTGTGGCAAAGTATCTTTCGAATGATAGAAGTTTCATTCTATTTTCTTTATTATACATATTTAAAATGTGTGCGACAACATTTGATATTCGTGTATTAAGATTTTAAAATGGTTCAATTGTCCACAAATTAAGCACAAATGACCACGTTATGACTGTTTAGTCCTTGTCAAAGAATGAAACCTCTAAAAAACATCCTTTATTTGAGCACGTATATTAATGTACGGTGCTGAACATTTCTTACAAAATCTCTTTGAGTTCGTTGATTCCGAAAAAAACAGATTTTAAATAGAATCAACCTATCTTAAGCTTTCAAATAAATATACTATTTATAAGAGGAAGTATAAGTTCTCACTACTCAGCAAAAAACTATTCCCAATAATATTGACACATACGAGTATTGATTGATTATTATTTTTTTTTTTTTATTTTACGCTTGCGTGAGATCAATCGTTTCTTGGAACTGTCTGCCAAAGATGTAATCTTCCATTGGGTGTTAGAAGCCCCATAGCTATTAGCTCAGACTAGTCAGGTGTTAAAGCAATTTTGTCACAGGTATCATGTAACTTAAAAAAAAAAATAAATAACTGGCCATTTCAGCCCTTGAAAGGACTTTGACCTAGCTTCTTATGACCAATTGTAACTTACAATCATGTAACTTACGAACATTTAATCGAATGTTTATAGCCAATATCGTGTGACACTCTTTAAAACTGAGTAAATAATTAAAAAGTAAAAATTATAACAAACATTTTCTAAAATATTTCTTTAAAACAAGAATTCTCTCTATTGGCTGTAACTATCATAAGTTTTATTATTGCTCCAAAATCCATTAATTCCCTCGATAGAAAAACATTTCCATCAATCACTTGTTTGCTTAGCGCTTGAACATTAAATATTTATAGATTCCAAGTTCGAAACTAAGAGAAGAGTTAAAAAAAAATTGTTATTCCACACTGTGTGGTGGAAATTTTGGGTGATATGTACATATTTTTCTTTAATATAACTACAAAAATACTTTTTTCGTATGAAGAAGATCAAAGGAACGAAAAGAAAGTTGCCAAAAAGTATCAGGCGAAAAAAAAAACGAAAAAAAACGAAGAATGTCCAAGGATGCTAACCAAGCAGCGACAACAAATCCATTATTTATGCTGCTATAAAATGTCGGACCAAACATGAACGTTGTTGCCAATGACTGCAGCGGTGATGCTGATGATGGTGGTAACGCTGATGATGGTGATTATGATAATGATGATGAGCAAGAGGATGAAGATGAGGATGACGATGAGGATGATGATGAGGATGATGATGATGAGCAAGAGCATGAGGATGAGAATGAGAATGATGATGATGATGATGATGATGATGATTATTATGATGATGATGATGGTGATGATGATGATAATGATGATGTTGATGATGATGATGATGATGATGATGATGATGATGATGATGATGATGATGATGATGATGATGATGATGATGATGATGATGTTGATGCTGTTGATGATGATGTTGATGTTGATTATGATGATGATGATGATGATGATGATGATTATGATGATGATGATGATGATGTTGATGATGATGATGATGATGATGATACTGATGATGATGATATTGGTGCTGATGGCGATAATGGAATAGATAATATTGATGCTGAATGCTTGAAAGCCATACAGAGCATCTTTGTTGTTGTTCTTGATAGAGCAATGGATACTTTACACTCACAACAACGCCTCTGACGACAAGTGCATCAACGAATCTTTTCGGCTGAATGTTTGCTTTTCCGTTGTGGCGAAGCAACGAAATATCCTTAAGCTGCGATAAAGTATAGCTCATATGAATTGAAGATATGACCATACATACACAAAAACAAACACAGACACATACATTTATACAGACAAACATTTTCAGCACAAGCAACAATAAAAAAAATCGTGAAAAAGCAATCGAATAAAAATATTGAAAAGCTCTTGCAGACAAGTTAATATAAACGAACTGCAACAGCAAGGCAAGCACTATCCAGCGAGCGCCATCTTGACTTGCTACAACCGGAAATGTTGCTGCCACTGCATATTCTGGGCCACATTGCAGGCATTTTGGAGGCATGTAGCATAGAACATGCAGCAGACTCAGTGTCCTTTCACACATCGTTCTCATATCAAGCAGTTTTCGTTTTTTTTTGCTTGTTTGAAATCCTAACGGAGTTGAATAAAGGACCCACTGAAAAGCAGTAAATTTTGCAATATATCGAGAAAGGCTTTCATCATGTTGCTGGTGTGAGGCTTCGAATATATTTTTTTTTGTTTTTGTTTTTTTTTTAATATAAAGCAAAGCAGACTGTAGTGTAGTTCCTCATTCTCCTCCCCGTTTTGTGCTCCATTCATTGCTCAACAAAATAAAGTTAAATATAAATTATAAGTAAAAAAAACAAAAAAAAAACAATCAATTTGGCGGCATCTGTTGCAGCCAGCAGCAGCTGTTCGTTGATTGCCTTTGCAAGCAAAAGTTTCATCAAAAGCAATGCAGGATATCGCAAATTTTTTACTTGCACAAAAACAATTTAAGATAGGAAACAAGCGATGGGCGAGAGCACCATGTGTAGAAGGCCTTTGATGCAGTCCTTGGCACTGGTTGAGCAAGGTTGCTGCGGTTGGGGGCAGCAGCACAGTTAGGGCAGCTAAGCTTCTGATCAGTCACAAGCTCAGACAGCAGACTAGACAGCAGCAGTAGCTACATCATCATCATCATCAGCAGCAGCAGCAAAAAGCTAACTGATGTCAGATAAATTTCTTTAAAATTTAGTTTCAAAATATTGCATCAAAATCGGGCTGGTTTTGATTTTATGATTTTCGCCATTTCTACTTTTTTCAAAATTAACAGAATACTAGTGAATTTTGGCGTATTTTCAATCGACTCCAGCCATTAAAATTTATTTGTTTCCATTAATTCCATTTTCTGAATAATTAGAGTACAAAAATAATTAATTGTTAAATTATATGACAATTGGTGATTAGAGGAAGCATAAAATGCAAGATCAATAGACATAAACAATAGTTGGGCATCAATTTTCATCCATAGAATGCAAAATGCGTTTTGATATTCATTTAAATTAACAACAAATTTTCAAATTTTCAAATCATAAACAAAATCAGATTCAAATTTCAGCTTAGCCACACATCACATAATTTTCAACACACACACACATACACACACTCACTCGCAAATACATTAACAAACACTCGCAAACACTCAAGCGATTGGTCTCGTGTTAAATAAATTTCTATCCTAAAATTTAATTTAAATACGCCGAGAGCTTTAATGGCTACAAATTAAGTAAATTTATGAGAACTTCTCCTACAGCTACTGCGCAATATTGGAGTCATACTGTACCAAGCATGCCTGTGTATGTCCCTATGTGCGTGTGCACATTAGCAACAGTGCTGCCACATTATTGCAACACATAATGAGTTGACAGTTAATGGAGTCTGTTGCAGTTGTTGCTGCCGGAGCTTAACATTGTATTAAATTCGGCTTGAAACGATTTCCGTAAATCACTCTGTGCCCATTTTTGCAATTTTAATGAACAGTCTCTTTGTATTTTATGTGTACGTTGAGTGCTTATTACTACGCTCTAGCACGAAAAAAGAATGGTGGCCAGACTATTATTTCTCTCATATATCATTTATTATTTGGCAACATTGCAATAAATAAATTAAAATTTCTTATATTGACAGAATATTGGGTGTCCCAGAAGAGAAAAGAAGAAGAACTAAAGAAGAAGTTCTAATAGTAATTTTGAAGTGAAAATGTTTTGTTTTATCTCGCAGGTTTCCAAAAAAAGTTGAAAAAAAAACATTTTTCCAAATTGAGTTTTTCGTTCGACTACAGCAACTATTTACATGGAATTAACCTGTATTTTTCAACTTTAGATAAGCCTTAAAAGTAAGGAACTAATAAGAACAATGAACGGTATACGAGACATGAATTTTGTAATATGAACATCCGCCGCCATTATTTTAACCTTCGTGTCAATACGAGTTTTAAGAATATCTTCCTAATACGAACATACCCGAGTGTACAAACGTTATTTTTGTTTTTTCTTTTTTTATCTGAAGAATCTATAAAAAATAAAAAAATAAATAACTGGCCATTTCAGCCCTGGAAAGGACTTTGACGTAGCTTCTTATGATCAATTGTGTTGTGCGTGTTATTAAGTTTGTACACAATTAACCGAGAACCGGACCTACATGCTTAACGCCGACTCCGAACGGCGATGAACGGAATGTTCTCGTTCTCAAGAAGCTTTACATGGCATTTTTATTACTCTCTGAGGTTTGCCATTGTCTGCAGAGAGGTGGCGGCCGTACAGAAAAATTATTTTAATTCAAATAATTTTCTGTCGCTGCTGGGGTTCGAACCTGGGTCTCCAAAGTTCGTTGACATAGCGGCCACGCACTTTAACTAACTATGCCACGGACGCCACTAGTATGAGGAATCTATACTATTACATAAAATGAAAGTGAACATTTTTTGTTGCCACTCAACTCCAAAAGTAATGGTCCGATTTTTATGAAATAAGTTTTGAAATCTCATATTTGTGCTACAAGAGGATATAGGGATATTTTCTTTACGAAATTTGAATATTAAGTACCTGTAAGGCCCAGTTTAAATTTTTTTTTGATAAATTTTCGAATGTTTTTTTTTTATTTTATTATTTTCAAAAACATCCTAAGAATGTGTAAAAAAATTTCAGAATAAAATTCAAAGCCGTTTTAGACATACACCTTGTTGCAGTTCTATCAGACAGCTTGATATTGGCTCTCATTAAAACTTAAAACGCGTTTATCTCGAAATGACATTTTTTGAAACGGCTTGCACTCTAACTCGAAAAGTATGTGTCCGATTAACTTAAATCTTTTTTCATTTCGTAAAATAATTGAATACGAAGTGCGTGAACCAACAAAATCAAATAAAAAAATATTTTGTTTTGCTTTTTATTTCATTTATAAGGTCCAATTTCGTTTATGAAAAATGGAATTTTTTTCTTTTATTCGGCATTTTTTTATTGTTTTTAATTTTACACTTTTTGTTGGTTCACGCACAAGGCTGTTATAAAATTTTGGTTTTTTTTTTATCAAACCACCTGAAGAAGTGATATCGTGCAAGCCGCAAGAGGCCTCTTGTTCGCGACCCCAACTTTTAAGCGCTGTATAAACGTAAATATGGCTGCAAAAAATAAAAACAAAAATAAAAAAAAAATTGTTAATCTAAGACTGAAATAAAAACAAAAAAAAAAAATTGTTTAGAAATTTAATAAAATAAAACAAAATACAGGCATTCAAACAAGCCTGTTTTTTTACTCAAAAAATTGAAACTGGGCCTTAATTAAAGTTTAAAGGTTTTTAAAAAATCATCCACAATGCCATGCATTGCCTGATCGTAAGATTAAGAGGAACAAACGGCTGAATTTTGTTTTCCTTTTTTTTCATTATGACAATCAATAACTTTTTTTATAAATTGATAAAGATAACGTATTGATAAAGAGGACCACTATGGCGTGCTAGTATTCTATATAAATCGATCAAATTGCTTTGTTTATTAAATTTTTTTGTAATTTAAGATAAATGAAAAAGTAAAAATAAACCATAGCTTTTTTACAGTAAAAGTTTTTGAACGATGCCCGCCAAGAGATGGAAAATATGGCAAGAGAAAACCATTTTTTGAATGAAAAAATTATTTAATAAAAAACAATTTTTATTACATTTATTTGCTTATAGCAGCTATGATATTATTTTTGGTTGAAAGTCTTTTAGATCTTTTGTTGCTCTTTTGTTTTAAGCGTCCACTTTTATCGCTTTCTAAAAACTGCTGATGAAGTGTGGTATGCTCGACATTGTTACCGATGGTGTGTGTAGTCATTGCTTCTATTCCATTCCTTGTGCTTAAATTTCGGTATACAGTTGGTATTTCTGATTTCCGGTGGATCTTGGAGATGTTTTCGTCGCGAACATGTAGTCTGTTACTGGAATATATAAGATGAGCTGCCAAAGCATCCACATCCACTATATTATACAAAAAAAACGAAAGGGGCTATCTAGTTGTTCACCGCTTTGAGGTGTATTCTCTGAGCATTTCGTCCATAACATCCACGTCTTCTTTGTTCGCAATATAATAGTTGACAATTTCTGGCTTTGAAATGGTTCAAACTTCAGCTTTTTTATAATGAATTGTTGAGTTCAATATGACGGCTTTGCTTTTTTGGAACATATGAGGATATTGTGACATTTTCATTTAAAACTGAATTCAGTTGAGAAACTTGACGATATTTTGATAGCAAAAACTTTTCTGGAATATATTGTTTCTTTTTTCCAATTATTCCAAGGCAAGGAAGTGAAGAAGTTATAAACAACAATTATTTGACCACATTTTTATAGCCCTCTACTTGTTGACAAACTTCTCTTTCGCCTTGATTTATCTTAGGCAGCGCGCATAGTGAAACATATGACCGTTTCGTTGCTGTGCTGTGAGCGAAGTGTTTTGGTTGCGAAGAAACTGTTTACATCAGCGCAGGGCGCTCCATAGCTCACTGAGCTCTCTGTGAGCGCAACTTTTCACATGTACATAAAACTTACAACAGAAGAGAATATAATTCAGCCGTTCGCTGACGGTGATGCTGTGAGGATCTATGTCGTTTTGCGCTGCAAATTATATGTACACTCGTGAAAAATCAACTTATTGCATATTTATAATACTTATGCACATATTTTTTTAGTTTGTAGAATTTTATATTCGTATGTATTAAGGTTTCATATAATTAATATATATTTGCTTTTAAAACTTTTTCATTGTTCATTAACACTCCTTATTAATTTTTTAATACCTAATTTTTTGATTACTTGCTTACTTATTTTATTTAATTCCTTATGATTTACTTCATATTTTTGTTATTAGTTTTTTTTTTTATATATTAAGATTTTATTATATTATATTCGTATATATTAAGGTTTCATCTAACTCATTCATATTATCTATTAAGATTCTTTTAATTATTCATTCATATTACTTGTATATATTAATTTCATAGAAGAAATAATGAACAATACCGATGACTAAAAATAAAAACATAAAAATCTAGATATTTGATAGACAACTATTTCGCTCAGTGTGCGCAATTTGAGAGAGCACCAATACTAACAAGACAAAATAAAATGTGACTGTGTTAGAATGCCCAGCCCTGGTTTACATGCTTGCTTATGAGGGTGCGCATAGTGAAGCATATGAGCGTAGCGTTTCGTTGCGTTTCAAAGCTGTTATAGCAAGCTTTTCGCAAGTAAACGCCTCGCACCACTTTGGCGAGCGTTTGCTTGCGAATACATGTATATTTCGTTCTTGTTTGTTTCTTCAGAATTTTATTTTGTTATGGACCTAGTGACGTTGGAATTTTTTTTTATTTTTTTTGTAAGGCCAAGTATAAATCCTTCATTTTTCTTTTTAAACATATATCGTAGCTTATATACTCACCGAGTAAAAATTCAATGCAACGACATTGCTTCAATGTTGCATTGTCGATCTTTAAGAGGCTCTCTCTGTGTCCCCATGACGTTAGAAATTTTTTGTCTAATTTTTTTGTGAGGACTTAGAACAGGTCTTTATTGGTGTATCATATCTTTAATCCTAGCAGTAATACTCAGCGCGTTATAATTCCATGTAACAAATTTTCAGTTGCGTTGCAGCAGCTTCCACCGCATCCCGTTAACGTTTTGAATTTTTATTTTATTTTGATAATGAAGTCAAAGAATCAACCTTTACGGTCGTACCATTATTTTTTAATCGTAGATCTTATATTCAGTAGATATTATATTCTTATATTATATTAATAATTCAATGCGCCGCTGACGAATTTTGAAAAAATGCATTTTTCAACTTTTTTGGAAACCTGCGCGATAAAACGCAACTTCGTCACGTCAAAATCGATTTTCAAAAAATGTTTGCCTAAAATCTCCTGTAATCATCTAAATAAGGGACGGGCACATTTTTTGGGCACATACTGCAGCAGTGGGCGCCACCGTGCTCCAAAGCCAGTGATGTGATTCTGATTTAGTAAAATATCCCGATCACATCCCGATTTAAACCTGTTTATCCCACCAAAATAACACAAAAAACTGACAAAAAATCCAATACAAAATATATACGAATAACATTTTTATCCAATTTATGAAAAGAAATAATCATAAGAAAATTTTTTTAATGAAATCTGAATTTTTTTTGTAAAACACTTCAATTTTCTAGCAAACTACAATGCAAGGCTACATAGTAAGACATCTTGTAGCTACCGGAGATTTAATTTTTTTTTTTAGTGGAAAAGTTAAAAAGATTACTGGAACTCTGTAATTGAGTTTTTTGGACTTTCTAACAAATACTTATATTCCCATATCTCTTAAAACTATTTCGCATTTATCAGGTAAACAATTTTCTTCCTGCTTTTAAAACCAGTGCAGATGAATGGCAGATGCTTTTAATCAGAATCAAGTTATGGGCTTGTTGAATATACATATCCCTTTCTTAGATAATGAATATACATATCCCTTTCAATGAAACACCAATTGAACAAACACTAGTAAAAGATTACAAAAAAATTATGCCAACCAGTTTTGTAAAGAATTTAAACTTTTAAAAATTATGACACAGTAGATTACCCACCTAAGCATCCGAAATCTCACACCTTCTCAAATAGGCCAAATATCTCAAAATGTGCCCGAAATCCCACCAAATGACAAAACTGACTCCAAATAATAATTATATGCAACGCCGCTTCATGATTGATGCATTTTGAATTTTGTAGCGGCTCTCTCCGTGGTCACATGACGGCATGAATATTTTGTCTATTTTTGTCATGAGTCTATCGAAGAGGAAGAAATTAAGAAAAACAACAACACCAACAATGTAACACAGTTCAGTTAAAGGTTCTGAGCCAATCTTGCATTCTACTCTTCCTCGTGCATGCTACAGCAACGATGTTCAACAGAACTGTATTGCTATTGCTTGCATTGTCGCATAGAGACTAACTAAATAGAGAGAGAGAGAGAGAGAGAGAGAGAGTAAAAGAGAAAGAGATAAGGAGAGCAGTAACAATATTTGTTTGCAGAACTTTGTTTTTGTAATTTCTTTCTTGTCAGAAAGGCAGAGAGATTCAAACTATGGGTATGAGAATACATACTTTTATTTTGAAATGCAGTAATCACATAATATAATTAGTTTCGTTTTCATTTTTATTTTTTGGCACATCTTTGGCACAGTACCTTTCGAATGAAATAAGTTTTATTCCCTTGTTTTTATTATAAATATTAAAAAATTGTAAGAAAATATGCGATGTTTGCGTATTAATACATCAGATGAACTTTTACATTTGCTTCCTTTTACGAACCGTTCTGAATTAAATTCGATAATAGATTTCCATTTTAAAGATCAAAATGTTCATTTAATTTAAATTTGTGACAATAAAAGACAGAAAATTGTATCTGTCAATGGTTTTTAACAGATTTCATAACAGATTTTGTCGCGTAGAATACCGATTATAAAATTTGGAATAGATTTATAGACAGTTAGAAAATTCGTTATGATTTATAACAGTTTTCATACCAAATTTTGTCATGCAGAATACGAATTTTGAGCTCGTAACAGATTTTTTGACAGCTCAAAAATTTGTATGGGAAATCATAACAGAACAACAGTATTTGTTCATAAAAGAGTTCGCAGAAAAGGTCTGTCTAAAATGAATAAAATTCTGAATAAAATCTGTCCTTGTAATTTTCTCAAACTACCACGAAATTATTTGTCAAAAAATGCAAAGTCAAAATTTCACTTGTGATCTATTTTGCTTAAATAATTCTTAGGTATGAAGACATCTCTTGCCTACATTCCTGGTCTCAGGCAGCTTCAGTAGAATCAAGAAAATTTGATTTCATTTTTGGTTTTTTTATTTTTGCATTTAACTTCTTTATTCATGCGCCCTTCGACGTAAGTCAAAATAATTATTTTTTAAACCTAAATAAATAAAATAGCGACGCACCCAGTGTGAGAAGGCGAAACAAAATGAAGCATGCAACATGCTCATCCGAAGAAAAGGAGGAGTAAAAGTAAGGGGAAAAAAACAGAATAGGCGTGGCTAGGTATTGACTGATGCAGTGAAGAGTAAAGAAAAACAAAAGCAGAAAAGTGCAGATTGTTTTATGTTTTTTTTGAGTGCGCGCCTTCACTTGAAAGGATTAAAGCGCTGCTGATGTTGTTTTTGCTAGAAGCAGTGCAAACGAACAGTTTAATCCTTTCGTTAAATTGGATCATGTCACCGGGGCAACGAACAATAGCAGCAGCAGCTTTTCGACTTGTTGTTGTTGTTTTTTGCTTGTTGTTTATTGACAGCGTTGTATGAATGCAATAAGCCAGGATAGGACGGAATATCTGTGAATAGATGGACAAAAAACTAGCTGGACAGACAGAACAACTGACAGGCAGACAGACAGACAAATAGACAGAAACAATCAATTATAATGCATTTTTATATCGATTGGAGGAGCTTAGAGCCTGTGCAGCCAGCACTACAGCGAGTGATTTTTTGATTTTCATGATTAGCAGGAAAGATAAGGAGGGATTTCTATCTCCCTGAGAAAAGAGGGCATGAGAAAAAAATCTCTTCCTTTAATTTATTTTAACAAAAACTTTCTTATGCTGTAAATCTAGTAATTTTTTTGCAGCATAAATTTCAATGCAATCAAATTAAAGCTAACAAAAGTTCTTTCTCTGTGTGTGTGTGTGAATGTGTTTGTGTGAGTTGTTTGTAGTATTCTGCATATAAATACGTTGCATGCTGCAAGGGGCTCAGCTCTTGCTAAAGCAAAGTCTTTCAATGTCCGTAACATCCGGTTATGCTTCGGTATTTTCTCAGTCTTCCTTTCGCTGTGTGTGCGTTGGTGTGTGTTTTTGTGCTGGAGTTTGTATTTGTATGTTTGAATTAAAAACGTGACAAATGCATTGCTGTTGTTAATGTTGTTGCTGCAACACACATACCAGCATTGCTAGAGTAGCTTGAATGGCAATGCTCTGAAAGCCCAGAAATAAATCTGCATAAACGTGACTGACTTCAGATGCAATTGCCAGGCAACGTCAGCAGCAACAACAACATCAACAACAACAACAATAACAACAACAAAAACACAAAGGCATTCATCTACTACAGCAATGTTTAACACAATAATAACAACAACAGCAATTTGTCAACAATAGCAATTGCAATGTTGCTGCTGCTGCATTGAAGCAATTTTATTGCATTGAAAGCATATTTTTTCTCCATTGAACAGAGTTAAAATTTCCTTGCATACCATGATAAACTGTCACGTGTCACAAAAAAGCTTATTGGCTGCAAATACTTCAATGTTCTCTCCTGTTTTTTTCGCATCTCTTTTTTCTCCTCACTTCAATCTGATTAGGCTAAAAGTCTGCTTTGTTCCGTAGTTAGCACTGTCATCCTATTAACGGAAGTTTTAAGCTTGATTTTTTGCTGTTCATAGAATCCACTAATTGAAAGCTTGCAAAGCTTTGTGTGTCGCGTTTTAGGTGTTTGTTTCCCTTCTGTTTCCTAGCACGTTGGGTACGTGTTCAGTATTTAAAAAAAACAAAAAAATATGAGCTGCACTTTTTGAGAGAGTTGCTGAAAAAAACATTCAATAGAACTTTTTTAACAATGTTGACATTTTTTTTTTTATTTCTCAATGACAACATTGAACTTATAGGCTTCTAAGTCCCGCTATTTTCATTTTTTTACCTGTGGTTTTTTGCATTATTTATGTATGTAGCCTTAGGAGTTGTGCAAACTAAGAGCTATTTTTTAACCGACTTCAAAAAAGAGAAGGTTCTCAAGTTCGTTGGTTTGTCCGTTTTTTTTTTTTTAAATGTTTGTACATTAGAGTGGGTACATTGTATATTAGAGAAAAAAGACTATTTCGGCTGTTTTTCCGATGGTCCCAAAAAAAAATTTTTTATTGCATGGAATCCATTCGAGGTCAGCTTTGAAATAGGGGGTGGTTTTTTCAAACTTTTTTTTTTGTATGGAGGCCGACCCACTCTTATATACATCGATAACTCCTAAAGCACTTGCCCGATTTCCGTAATTTTTTGTCAACAGATAGATACCATGAACACGGAGGTCCTTTTTAAAAAAGTGGGCGATATTCGACAAAGGGGCGTGTCAATATTATAAAAACACAGTATTTCAGTTAATATTGACACCACGATACTGAAATTTACAGTAAAAATACTGGGGTAGGCAGAATTATTACAAATTACGGTCAATAAACTGGGCGTTATTCGACAATGGGGTGTGGTCATATTAGAAAACACTGTATCTCGAATAGTATTGACACTAGGGTACTGAAATTTAGTGCAGGGGTAGGTATAGTTATTACAAATTATAGTCAATAAAGTGGGCATTATTTAACAAAGGGGTGTGGTCATATTAGAAAACCACTGTATCTCGAATAGTATTGAGACTAGAGTACTGAAATTTAGTACAGGGGTAGACACGATTTTTAAAAATTACTGCAGAGATAGTGGGCGTTATTCGACAAAGGGGTGTGGCAATATTAGAACACACTATAAATCGAATAATATTGACTGACACTAGGGTACTGGAATTTAGTACATGGGTAGGCACAGTTACTAAAAATTACGGTAAAAAAAGTGGGCGTTCTTCAACAAAGAGGTGTGGCAATATTATAAAAATACTATATCTCAGTTAATATTGGCACTAGGTTACTAATATTTGGTTAGCAGGTAGGTGGGTAGGTAGAATCATTACAAAAGTGAGCTGGATTGTACATAGGGTGTGGCACTTTAAGGAAAGTACTATATATAGGTTAATATTGATACTTGGGAACTGAAATTTGGCACAGGGCTAGGTAGAATCATTATAAAGTGCGGTAAATAAAGTAGGCGGGATTATTTAAAGGGCGTGGCACTTTAATGAAAGTTGTAAAAAGACAGAAATGGAAAGTACCCAACAAACGTTCAGAAGTTAATAAAACAAATTTTTTAAGAACAAAGTTTCATGTTTGAAATTTTCCTCAAGAATACTATTACATAAAAACTTTCATATTCTCTAAAAAGGAAGAAATAAAAACTTTTTAACAAAAAAAAAAACCGACTTCAAAATCACTTAAAAGTAAAAAATAATTTTAAATAACTTTTCCCATAAATTTCTTGGTCAAATTTTAAAAGGTATTTATGTGTATTATAATATTGATAATCTTATTTTAATTTTTTTATTTTGTTTTATTATCATCAATATATTAATTGCTTTATGAACATAAAAGCTTTGAAGTCGGCGCTAATCTTTGACACACAATCATGATCTTTTACCATCCCTGCACTTTTTTAAACTTTTTTATTTGATGCTATGCTGCCTTGTTGACACTGTAGTCATTTTAAATCTTATTTGAAAAGTAATTTTGAAAGCTTTGTACACATTAACGTTCTCACTATACTGGTTTGGGTGAGCTTGTAAAGTTCATATTGAATATGTAACAGCTGCACAAATAACGCATGAAACACATTGGCTACATTCAGCGTACTCAACAATTGCCAACTGAAAGAAAAAAAATCGCGAAAAAGCTTTTATATTCATAAAGTTAGTAATATTTTAATGATAATAAAAGGAATTAGAAAAAAATTAAATTAAAAAAAAATAGGAAAAATGAAAATGATAAGATTTCCAATATTATAATACATATAAATAACTTTTAAAATTTGACCAAAAAATTAAAGGGAAAAGTTATTTAAAATTATTTTTTACTTTGTAGTGATTTTGAAGTCCGCATTTTTTTTTTTTTTTGTTAAAAATTTTTTTTCATTTAAAAGCTGTGTTCGTTACATTAAGTAGCCATTCTCCGTAGAGTGAAATTGTCGATATCAAGATCGTTTCGCGAAAAAAGTGTTTTTATGAAAAGTGTTTGAAAACATTAAAATTATTGTTTTATTGTAAAACCAAGTAAACAAAATTAACAAATAAAGGCAAAAGAGTTATTTTAAAAAACAAAAACATGGAAAAGTGTTTAGTTTCTTCAACCACTGTTGCCCAATGTTGCCTATAGATAACATCCTGACACCGAGGACTTTGAAGTTATTGTCATTTCATATTTGAGTCAAGACTAACACATATTTGTCCTAAAAAAATGTATAGCTCTGCCCATTTTAATTCGCACATTAAAGGGTTAATTAACTCTGGAAAAGATTTTTAATAAAAATTTTCTTAAGAATCTTGTTTTGCAAATTTTAATTATTTTATTGGCTTTTTGGTAGACTTTGTCATCTATAAAGTTAAAAATATCTAGAATTATATAAATATTAACTATTTTCGATAAAGCTTTTTCTAGGCGAGCTCATATTGGAATTTTGGTAAAGCTTTTGTGGGCACGGTTTGTTGGAGTAGCTTTTAAAAAATTGTTTAGGGACACCGTTTACTTTATAATAATAATAAACTGGCCATTTCAACCCCTAAAAGGACTTTGACCTTGTGACCTCTTATGATGAAATTGTGTTGTGTATGTTATTAAATGTTTTAACACAATTAATCGAGAACTGGACGTCATGGCACTTTAACGTACTCAGCCACGGCCGCCACCGTTTAACTCCGTTTACCTGGGCGACCCAAAATTTAATTTAAATTAAATCGCTAAAAATTAAATTGTACGAAAGTTATAACAGATATCGACAGACGGTTTTTTTTTATTGAATAGATAAAATATTAAACTTTATTCAAAAATACTGTTGTTGTTGTTGTTGTTTTGTTAGTCATTTCAAAGTATAAAAAAAAGGTATTCCACTGGTTATCAAAAAATGTTTGTGCATCATCTAAAAATAAAAAGCAAAATGGAAATATGATAACAACGAATGACGTTTTCTTTGGTATTAGAATTAAGAGGGTCCTTCCAAAAAATAACCTAACTGTAGCATACAAATGTGAAAATATTAAAAAAGGTATTTTTAAGATTTAAGATGTGTCCATCTCCGTTGTTTTTGGAGTTGAACTAAAATTTTGTTTTGATTTTGCTTTTCATAGTTTTTTGTTTGAACCTAATAGATCTTATCAGCTAAAGGGCATCTGATAAGATTTGTTGCTATTGTTAACTATAATGCGCCAAATGAGTAAAACACTTCTTCATAGAAAATAACCTCCTAAAACCAAGTTTTGTGCGACATTTTAGCATCAATTCTGCAAAAGTACGAAATTAACCCTTAAACACATTTTAAGTTTTGACTTATTTCTGGCATTTAAATTAAATTTTCAGCTTTGGTGTATTCAGAGACTTATAGTTGAATTTTATGACAAATTTTTCGTCAGACATTTTAATCCGTTATATCCTTCTTTTATGGCTCTTTTTTGCCTTTTGTCATAAAAGGGTCAAACAAGACCCATAAATGAAGAAGTTAGGGGGTTAAGTATTCCAAAAAAATATTTCTTGTAGTACATAAATCCTCAGAACACATCGTATACCAAAAAAGGAAGGATAATATGAAATCCTATGCCGATTCACTATAAGAATGTTTAAAAAGGGGGAAACTTAAGTCCCCCCTGTTTAATAAGACTCATACGTATACTTTGAAAACGCCGATACACGTACGTTATTGTTTTGTCCCCTCTACCCGAATCCATCGTCGGAACCTTGTTATTTTGGAAAATAATGGATTCTGTTGTTCATTGTAATCAACATACAAATGAAAAGAAGGTAGATCACCAAATATGCCTGACTTGTCCACAAAAAAAAAAAAAAAAAAAAATTTCTACAAAAAAAAAAATACTTTGTGGTTTTGCTAGAAATTTTCGCAGTATGTTCCCAAAACCATGTTAGTTCATATGAATAAAAAAAAAATTCGCAAAAATAAATTTCAAAAGTAAAAGGTGGTCTTAAGAGATTTTTGACAAAGCTATTTTGATAAACATTTCAAATCTATTTTGTTTTTTAAAGTTTACTAAAAGTTTTCTTTTTTCTTATCGTTTAAATAACTGCTTTTAAACAAATTTTTGCTAAAAATTTATGAACAATTTACTGCTAGTAGCTTTTACTGAATGTTTTTCTTAAGCTTAAGGTATATTTTGTGAAAAATTTTTTAAAAATATAACTTAATGACGGAACTTTTTTAGTATTTTTTTTTTGTCAATAATTTGAAAATACTCTTCAAATAATTTAAAGATATGTTTTTCGACCAAACTTTAAAAATATTATAGATAGAAATTTAAAATATTTTTTCTTTTACATTGAAACAAATTTGAGCTTTAGCCCATGTATGTTGCCAACAAGATAACATGAAGACAAAGAACGCAACAACCAACAACAACAACAACGGCTCTGTTGTCATACAGCAGACAGGACAGACTGATACAAGACTGTTGGCCGCTACACCAACTCATCAGTGGTCTTGCATGACTTTTCACCGTGATCCACTAAAGTTACTTAGGTTCTACTTATACTGCTAATATGCCGAGAAAGTTACCCGGAAGTTTATTTTGACAGAGAGAACGCTTTTACATTAGTAACTGAGTTCTTATCCACTTAGCTTTAATTCAATTATTAATAGTAGTAATTAATAATGGTAATTAACTATTAATGGTTAATTATGGTAATTAACTAAAATTACCATAAAATTATAAAAATGATAAAAGAAATGTTAACAAAGTTTAATAAAAGATGAAAAGAAAAACTTAATTGATAATTATAATAAAAGTAAGAGAAGAAACATAATAGAATAATGTATAATATAATGGACGATCGGAGAATGAAAGTACGTGAGGTGGCTGAATCCGTAGACATCTCAACTCAGCGGGTACATCACATTTTTACATTAATATTTGGATATGAAAAGGATATCCGTGCGATTGAAGCGGCGATTGCTCACACTCGATCATAAGAGCAGCCGTGGACCTCTTCAAAGGAGTTTTTGGCGATGTTCAACCGCAATCCGAACGAGTTCTTTCGCCGTTTCGTAGCAAAAGATGAGACATGGAAACATTACAACACACCAGCAATAGTCAAAGCAGTGTAATTCTCCAGGTAAACGTGGACCAAACCACGAATGATAGAAACCAGATTACGCGTTCCGCAAATGAGAGAGAAAGAGCATGACGTCACAAGCGACATTGTCAGACTTTGGAATAATTTTACTTCCACTCCCAAGCCTAAATATTTTTTTCTTATTTTCATAAAATGCATATGAACCTCCTTAATCCATTGGTACAATAAAATTTTGTCAGTCTCGAATAGTTTAGGATATAAAAATCTTGAAAGTTTAATATATTCATATTTTTTATATAGAAGAGTAGGTATTTTTATTTAACTTTTCCGCAAGAATTTTTTTCCAATTTCCTCAATTACCCTAAGCAATTGCACATTTGCATACGTTTTTGTCAAGCAAAAGTACTGTGTGACGTCATGTACTCAGTTGAGAAAGCGAGCATTAGATAACGGGACTGTGGAACGCGTAGTCTTGTTTCTATCTTTCTTGGACCAAGAAAGCCCAAGGTGTGTCTTTCGGCCAACCAGGTCATTTACATCGATTACCTTAAAAGGGTTAAGCGATTACCGTCGAATATTATTTTCGCAGCGCGGGTAAAGAGCTTTCTCTGCCGCCACACGTACATATTTAAGCACACGTACGCTGTTAGAGCTTTCAGTGTGGTTTGAAAAGTCATGAGAGTAGGGTGTGGATGCGGATTTTCTCCTCATGTATCAAAGAACACATACGTTAGAGCTTTCAGATGCGTATTTTTATTTCTAGTTTTATTTGCACTAAAAACAAAATCGTCCCATAAACATCTTATACATTCTTTTATTTCATTTCATATTTATTTTAGCATAATTATTTTTATAACATATTTGTTTTTATGGCATAACATATTTTTTATTTATTAACCATATATTTACTATTCTAATAAAAACTAAATTGTTTAAAACTTTATCAAAGCATGCCATTTTTATATAAAAGCTTTAAGCTGCGCACCCACTTTTTTTAACAGTGCAAAGCTTTTGAATGCACAAATAACATACATACACATAAACCCCAAGTTTGTGGTTGTGTAGGAATGCCGACCACTGATGTAAAAGCTTTTTTGCTGAAAAAAATTGCTTTTAATCTAAAAGCCACTGACTTATCCAATTGCTCTCGTATATCCATAGATATCTAAGCAATTCGTTCAAGTTTTAGAGGCATTTATCATAAAAAAAAGTAAAAATTATTAAATCGAATTCTCTTATCCAATAACCTTAACATATTTCTTAAAAAATATGCAGTAAAAAAGTTTTATTTTTGTACTTAAATTGTAGTCCATTAGCTTGTTAGTCGAATGCCTCCTCCCCATCGCTATGAAGCAAAATAAAGTTTATTTCGCTGACAAGTGTTTTTCGCTTTCAAACTTATTCTTTCATTTTGAAGTTTTTTTTTTTTTTTGCTAAATTTTGATATGTATTTTTCTAACCTTTATTCATTGTTTATTGTTGTCGTTGTTTTGGCTTAATTTTGTTTTCTTTATTGTCGCTGTTGTTGTTGTTGTTGTTGTTGGCTTTTTTATTGTTTTAACAGTCTTTTGCAGTTATGCTTCCCCAGTCATGCAACGACTGGCAGCAGCAACTTTTATAAATCTCAGCATTCAGCTTATGTTGCTGCTGAGAACAACAACAACAAACAAAGGAATAACAACAACAAAAGCAAAAACAAAGCAAAAAAGTAACAACACAAAAACATGCAGTCAACAACATAAATAGAAGGATGCACAAGGCAGCATATTTATAGTAGTCACAACAACAACAACAACAACAACAACAACAAGAGCAATTGTAAAAAGACTAGCAATTGTAACAATAACAACAACAGCGGTTGTTGCAACATGCAAGCGCAAATGACCAACATTTTGTCAATTCTTTGGGCAGCGCGCAGTTTTAAGAACAACAGCTACAGCTACAACAACATAAATACATGACGAACAAAAACAAGCTGCAATAAAGTTGTTGTTGCTGTTGCTGTTGCTGTTGCTGCTGCCATAGACAATGCCTAGCAAGGAGCAGCTTTTGTTATGCAAGGCTTTTGTTGCATTGGCCTGGCTGTTGTCTGCATTGTTTTTCGCAGGCAATCAACATATTTTGTCTCTGTCTTTTATGTGCTTGCATGCATTTATCAATCTATCTCTTTCTTTTCCTACTCACCCCTTTTCCTTTGGTTAGTTATCTAGTCTGCGACAGTTCGGTGTTTTCTTGTTTTTGTTGTTGCCGTTGTTATTCAGCTGTCTTTATGCTTATGTCCGACTCGTCGCAGCAGCAGTAAAAATAACAACTACTACATCAACAACAACTCCGCATCTACGAGATCGTTCGTTAGTGGCTTCAGTAGCTTGAAGTTGGCCGACGTTGCCATTGTTATGAAAGCTTTAAAATTGGATTAAATTTTTTAATTCCTTTTATTCTTTTTTTTTTTGTTTTTTTTTTTGTTTTTGGTGTATTTGCTAGTCTTTGTTTATCATCAACTTAATTCTCGAATTTTGTGTGGTAGAAACCACGTTTTGCTCTTTACGCTTCGTCGTTAACCCGACGGAATTTTATTTTATTTGCTCAAAAGCCGCTAACAAGCTTGTAAGCTCACGTTGGCCACGTAAGGATTTAACAAAATATTATAGCTTTAGACTTTATGGTTAAACGATATTTTTGTAAATTAAAGCAAAGTTTTTGCCGAATGCTTTGGATGATAGTATTCGGCAAAACTGAACTTTTTTAAGTAGTTAAGTACAAAAGAGCTTGACTTATAACAAATGTCAAATCGTTAGTGCCATTGATGGAAATATTTTCACTTTCTGCATTCACATTTGACAAGAGAATTCATTTAATTATAAGGAAAAATTGATATCACTATATTTATCGAGTTTTGAAATCACAGGATTGCTTGAAGAGGGAGGTGTCAAATTCTTACATATGTTAAGTTTGCTACTCCTCTTGTCACGCCCATAATGAGGCTTGATTGGTTTAGGAAAATGTGCATATTCTTGATTAGCATCACCTCATGAGTGGATTTAACGATATCTGACAGTCTCTCGTCTCGTATATTTAATAATTAATCTTTTTTTAACACATTTTCTGGTGACGAGAAAAAAGAGCATTTTTCTAGGTGGTTCCGTGTGACAAAAACGATTGACAAGAGTTCAAATAAAAATGGTTTCGTCAAGCATATGTGTCTTACAAGGTGATTTAAAAAAATTACTCCTTCTGACCCATTCAAAAACATTTAAGGCACTATTCAACAAATGTTGTCACACAGTGGTCTTTAAACAAAGATCTTACTGCTCAGGTCAGAAACGTAACGGTAATTGACGCAATGTCATGACGTTTTGGTGTGGCAGTTTAAGAAAATTGCCCGTCAGATGAATATATCTGACATGGCAGCGAATGTGTTAAAAAATATTAAAAAATGGGCCAAATCGGATGAAAACCACACCTTCCTCCCATTCAAAGTGACTATGCCAAAATGATAAAACCTCTAAACTCCACAATTCCACAATTCCACAATAATTAATATCAAAGCTTGAGATTTTGCACATAAGCTTTGATTCCGACTGCCTATATCCTACACAAGTGACGTCATCAATATGGTAAATTGCTAAAAATTAATAATAACACATGAAGATTTTACATAAACCTTGGAACCAAATACTTTTAGCTAAGAAATTTTCAGAATTTAATGAAAAACATTACCTACCTACCTATACAAAGTAACGTCATAAAAATAGTAAAACCTTCATAAATTTCATAAAAATTGTTGTATTGACTTGATATTTTAAATATAAGCTTAGATATTTGTAACGTACAAAAAGTTGAAATTTGGATAAATTGAAAGAAAAGCACGCCCATTTTACATACCAACTGACGTCATCAATATGAAGGAACCTTTCAAGCTTCGAATATTTTATATTACACACTAGTTACCCCACACTCGTGTGTCACTCCGACATTCGGGGTAAGTTCGGCCTAGTAGAAGATAATATCTTCATCACTAAATAGTTTAATTTCATTTAATCTCAGAGGATTTTATCTCCATGAGGCACTTGCTTCATTAGAGAATGATAAAAATACTGCTGCTACAGCAGAGAAAGGTATTGTTGGACAACCTACCAAGTGCTCAATTGCAGGCTTCAGCAGATAATATAGTAATATTCAGACGGAGCTTGCCTACTACAAACTGAAACGAACCGCGCAGAATAAACTGCGTAAAAAGGAGGAAAAAGTACAGTTGGGTCAAGCAGATTTGACTTCGTCAGGAACAAACTTTGGAATTCTTATAAATTTTCTGTGTTCTAACGCCTTCATTCTGTATCACGTTCATTCTATTAGAGACAAGAAATGGGCTACTTTTTCGCTGAGTTATTGCATCGCAAACATAAAGGAATCTCGGAGCAGTTGAAATTTAGAAGTGTTATCACTACATCATTGCTGACCAAAAATGAAAAACAATTATCTTAATTATCTTATGAAAAAAAAAAAAAAATCCCAAGCAGTTCGGAAGGGGAATCTTTTCATTACGACCACCTGGACCATTTCGTTGCTCCGCAGAAGAAACAAAGTCGATGTGATTTTTGCCACAAAGACCAGCCCAACTAAGAAAATTGGTTTCAATTTTAAGACTTTTGTTTTCTACATAATTCCTTAACATAATTATTTTTTTTCTTCAAAACTTAAATCTTAACTTGTAATAATTTTAAACTGTAATAATTATATCTTGTAATAAAGACGCACTAATTTCGGAAGATATTAAAAAGCTTCTATAATAAAAAGTGCTCTTTAAGCTTAATAATACAAAGATCATGCTGCAGAAATATTGTCCTTAGTATGTCCAAATCCTTATTCTGTTTCTTGTTCTTTCCTAATCTTATCCTAAATATTGTTTTAGGTGTGCCTAAATTTTGTCCATATCAGTATCGTTCTTCCAATCCATGTTTGAGTTCTTGTCCTAATACTTGTCCAAATATATGCTTTAATCTTTGCTTAAATTCCTTGCCCTACTCCTTATCATATTCCTGTTTCTAGTCTTTGTCTAAAGCCTTGGCTCCTTTTTTAAGCCTTATCCTAATCTTTATCTCTTATCCAAATCCTTCTTCTAATACTTGTTCTCATTTTAATTCAATTTGTATTTTATATTATTTTTTAGTTTTGTTTATTTATTGCCTTTGGTACAATTATGGTTTTGCTTAAGAGTTCTGTTTTAGAGTTTCCCCGAGAGGACTCGTGACGACATTATTTGTTTAATTTTTTTTTTTTTTATTTGTATCATGTGAGCTTAAAATTTCACTTTTACTTTCGTTTAGGGCGGGCATGATTAGTCATTTATAGAGCGTGAGTTTTGTTCGTCGAGAAAGGGATCTGCTTCTCAATTGTCTACTTAGTCCAAAGTAACACCTGCTGGCAAGAGTTATCCTTCGTTTTATCTCAATACTGACATCGTTGAAAGAGTTTATGCTGGAACGCAAGTAGACGAAGTCCTTAACAACCTCAAAGGAGATGTTGTCAACAGTGACGTGATTCCCAAGACGCTGGGAGTGTTTATTTGTTGACACTAGGTATTTCGTCTTATATGCGTTCACTGCAAGACCCATTCGACTGAACTGGAGAATGCTGCACTGATTTCGTGCGTATTATGGCCAATTATATCAATATCATCAGTATACGCCAGCAGCATAATAATTTTGTAGAATACCGTGCGACTATGTCTCAAATAAGCAGCTCGGATGATCTTCTTCATCATTGGGTTGAAAAAGTCGCACGATAAGGAATCACCTTGTCTGAAACCTCGTTTAGTAGCGAATGGAGGAGTGAGATTCTTCCCGATCTTAACTGTGCTGCAAAGACTGATGAGCTTTGCAGGAATACCAAATTCAGAAATGGTAGAGTATAGATGATTCCTCATTGGAGTGTCGAAGGCCGCTTTGTAATCGACAAAAAGATGTGTGTGTCAATTTTTGTTTTTCTAGGGTCTTCTCCAAGATTTGTTTTAGTGTAAATATCTGGTCTATGGTGGATTTGCCAGGTCTGAACCCACACTAATAAGGTCCAATCAGCTGTCCACATCAGCAATCCACATAATACGCTTGACAGGACTTATATAAAATATTAGCGATATGCGATTATAAATTGTAGGATCGTTTGCAATGCATTCTTCCGACCATATTCAGCATAGAAGCTCATGAATGCATTTAACCCTTCGAGCCACACCCTCCCTCCAGTAACATAGAGCCACATGGGGGTATGTCATCACCCCACGTCAAAAAATAGTTGTAAAATCGTAAAATCCCGAATTTTATATAAGCTTAAAACCTTACATGGTTACAAGTCATCGCGTTAGCTACAAAAAACATATTTATTCAGCCAAGAGAACAAAATAGTAAAATAGTCAAATTCAAATTCAATAGTTCAGGCACTTAACTTATAAATTTTTACACAAAAATAAATTTTTTATTTTTATTTATCAATTTATATTCATACATACCTTAAAACAATAAAAAAATAATTAAATTCAATAAAATGAAATATTTCAGTTATCTCTAAAAACATACACTAAGCCACACGTGGGGTATATGAGAGCACCAGTCGATTTTAAACGAATGCCAACGACACACTAACGTATCCCTGGCCTTCTAAATTGCTTAAGAGTAAAGATAGTTAAGTTGTGAACACCCAGGTGGCGTAAGGAGTATGCAAAAAAAATTTTTGATTTAAAAAAATAGTTTTTTTTAAGGCATTGGGGCGATAAAAAGCACCAGTGTGGCTCGAAGGGTTAAATAGAGCTTCGCCTCCATTCTTGAAGAGCACAGCAGCAAACCATCGGCTCCTGCGGCTTTGTTGTTTTTAAACCGAGTTATAGCTTTCAAGACTTCACTATGGTTGGGCAGCGGAACTTCAACGCTGTCGTCCACAATTGGGGTTTCCGGGATATTATCTCTATTGGTAGGATTGTTGTCGTCGTCTCCATTCAGAAGCCCAGAGAAATGTTCCCTCCATATCTTCAGTGTACTCTGGATATCTGTCACTAGATTTTCGTTTTCATCTTTGCAGGAAGAGGCCCCGGTCTTGAAACCATCGGCCAGGCGTCTTATTTTTTCGAAAAATATTCGGACCTCATTCCTGTCATCATGCATCTCAATTTTCCTCGCAATCACTCTTTTCCGCTTCTCTTTTCTTTCGCCTTTCGTTTGACGGCTAATCTGAGCGGCGGGCTACCTGCCTTTAAAGTGCTGTTCGTCGGGTTTGAAGCCCACCACGAAAAAAATATTTTAATGAAAACTATAAGAAAAAAGATACGAACAGTCCTCAAGATGCATCAACAGCTTTATATTCGAATGTATATTCGAAAAGTTTGCCAATAAAAGTCTTATTTTCAAAGATTTATTGCTTAGGGTGTTTTTTTAATTGGATGAGAAGTTTCGATGGTTGTTTTCTATGGTTTGACAGTTGAAAATGCAAAACTGTGTCTCTACCTATAAGAAAAAAAAAAAAAAAAAAAAAAAATCATGCCATTTTGACGATTTCCAAAAGAAAAGCAACTAAATCGCATGCAAATGCCTGGATTAAAGCTTAAAATAATGCATTTATAAAGTATCCACTTATATGTTATAGGTTATATCAGCTAGAAATAAAACACAAACTTTATTCCAAATATTTTATTGCTGATTATCTTTAACCCATTAATCGTGAATATAACAAATCGCAATAAAACCACACGAACTCTGTAGCCTAATAAAAACGTTTTGGAAATAAATTTACCCGATGTGAGGACGTAGTTGTTTGTGCTAAAATGGCTCATTACATGGTTGGGCATGACAAGCCGGCAGAAAGAGCGCAACTATTTTATGAACAAGACAAGACGACAGAGGCTGCTGGTAATAAAAAATCAATCGTCGTATAAAAATCAATTTTCCGCCAAGCACAGCAATAGCGGGTAATAGAACATAGAACTAGTGGAAGTAAACGTTGCCATCCACTTATTTATCACCACTTGTACCGAGCAGCACTAAGTTTAGCTGCTGCCTTTATTACCATGGTTAAAATGCTACTATATCTGTTACTATGATATTTGCCTCCCGCTCACCAGCTACGAAATCAATAAATGTTTCCGTATTGTTCATAAATGAAAAATAAATTTTGCTTATTTCACAAGGAGGTTGTTGGATTGGATTTTCAGTAGTAAGCAAAGTGCTGCTGCGCTCATAAAACATCAAGCTGACACCTATGTGTGTTTGTATTTGTGTAAGCCCCTGGCTTTTTTTATAAACACTTGTGAGAGTATTTAATGTGTGTGTGTGTGTGTGTGTGTTTTGCCACTGTTCTGTGCAGCACCATAATCTGCAGAGATTTTATGGACTTGTGTAAAAAGTAATCGAATTCATATATTATAAGTTTTTGTTGTTATTGTTCCACCTTTTTTTTTTTTTATTCTGCTGTGTGCAGCCTTGGAGCTGCTCATTCTGTACTTGCTCGTAGCTTGTTTTGTTGTTTTGTTGCTGTATTCCCTACGGTTGTAAATCTTTCTAATAGCGCAGAGTTATGGATAATATTTGATGCTGCAGCAATTTTATTTCAATAACTTATCAAATGCAAACGTCGCGTTGTTCGTTGTTCGATTATTATTGCAAAATGTGAGAATTTATGTTTTTTTTATAGTTTTCGATTCCCGGCAAGGTTAGTTGAGAGTGGGTCACCAACTTGGTCAATTGATTTTATTTGAAAGTTATTGAAGAGCACAGCAGGCGTTTCATTGAGCGTAAAGATATTCGAAGCTGTAAGGAAAGATTTTTATCACTCATACGTCATGGTGTACAATAATCACATTTGAACGATTTTATGTAAATATTTGTGACAGGACAGGGTGAGAAGTATTAAAAATAATTATTTTTGTAAAGAAATAATGTGCTTGAAAATATAAATACCTTAACCCTTGAGCAGTTTTTAGTTTTTTTGTAATAGAGGAAATCGATTAATATAAGAATTCATAGAATGGAATCGATGAAAGAAATAGAATAATTAGAAGATATAGTTATATTAACAGATATGAAAGTCAAAGAAAAGATAGAGAGCTATAATAGAAAAAGTAGGCGGATTAAATTTGGTAAAGAGCAGGACAAAAAAAAGCAGACCGAACTTTAAAAAGAAAAAAAAAGAAATATAGAGAGAGAGTAAGACAAAATAGAATGCATTTTAAAAAAAAGACGTAAAATGAAATGAAATAAAAAAACAAATAGAATTATTTAGAATTTATTGACATGATAAAATAAATAAAATACATTTAAAACATAGCATATGTATGTGACATAAATCTCAATGTGAGTGTAATTTATGAAGTCAGTGACTTTTTGAATTTACCGTGTAGTAGCTTTAAATGCAATACTAGTCTAGTCAAATACCATCTGTTAATAGACAAGCTACTATTAGTCATTTAGTTGAAAACAGACAACCTCGTGAATTTTGACGAATATAGAAAAAAGGGAGTTTCGTGTATCAAGCATTATTTTTTTGCTTAAAAAAGACATCACCGCAACCAAGGAAAGGCTTCAAAAATACTATGGGGGCTCTGTGCCTTCATTTTCAATGGCTAAGAAATGGTTTACTGAGTTCCCTTTGTAGTTGTACCAGCACAAGTGACGCTGAACGCTTAGATCATCCAAAAGAGGTCATCACGGCAGAAATCTTCGATAAAATCCTTGGAATGATATTGAATGATCGGAGAATGAAAATGTGTAAGGTTACAGGCATCTCAACTGAGCGTTTACTCACATTTACATGAATATTTGGACATGAAAAAGCTATCCGAGCAATGGTTGCCGCAATTGCTCACACTCGACCATAAACGTAGTCGTGTTTATTACTTCAAAAGAGTGTTTTTTTTAGACTAAACCAACGCTCAGGGGATGCCCCCTATAAATACGTAAGCATTCAGTTGATTCGGAAGATGGGTGGTGATGGTTTAGTTGGAGGGTGGAAAGATTGAGTAGTGTCGGTGAAGATTTGTTTTGAACCTACCCAGCTGAAAGCCATCGGGGAACATACTCGCAGGGAGATTATTCCACAATCTTACTGTGCGACCGAAAAACGAATTATCTCTGTAATGCGATGTTCTATTGGACATCAAGGCAATGGTATAGGGATGGGCTTGGAGTGCTGACCGAGTGGACCTGGGAAATACTCGAGCTGTTCATTTTGGTGTTGAGATTTGCAAGGAAATTTTTAACTGATTTCGTTCGAATGTAATGTCAATAATGTAAAATCATCTTCTCTCCGTGAAACTGTTGATCTTTTTGCAGACTTCTTTAAATCGAACATGCTGTGGATTCGTTGTGGCCAGAAGATCTGGTATTGGCCAATGTTGATACTTTTATGGATATTGGGTCTTTGTCACTATCGGTCCACGATGTTTTTGAATCCTTAATTGCGATGAAAACCTCTGTTAAAGCTGACATTGATGGAATTTCTCCGATTTTGCTGATAAATTGTGCGCTAGGCTTATCTGCGCCACTTTGCATGATCAATAATGAATCATTGTCATCAGGTATTTTCCTTGAATGTTGGAAAATTGCATCAATTACTCCGATTTTCAAAAGTGGTGTAAAGAATGACGTATCGTCCCATATCTAAACTCTCTAATATTTCTAAATTGTTTGAAAGCTTAATAAAAGAAAAATTATTTTTTCTAGTTAAACGTCACATTTGTCCTCAACAACATGGTTTTGTTGCAGGTCGTTCAACGGTGACAAACCTAGCTCTGTTTTTGGAGTACTGCATATCATCTATTTCAGTAGGTAATAAAGTTGATGTACTATATACTGACTTTGTTTGCCAAGGCCTTTGACAAAGTATCCCATAAGGTCTTAGTTGCTAAACTTGCCAAAATAAGGTGCCATTCAAACTTTTTAGAATGGATTAAAGCGTATTTAAATGCGCGACCGTGCTTTGTCACAATAAATAATGTTGCTTCTTATAAGTTCAAGGAAGCATTCTTGGACCGCTATTTTTTATATTATTTATAAACGATATAAGTATACATATGTATTAAAAATTCAAATTTTCTGCTATATGCCGATGACCAGAAATTATATAAACATGTTTGCAGTCTTACAGATGTTGCTCTACTGCAATCAGATCTGCAAAATGTTTTTAATTGGTGCCTTATTAATGGTTTACCTTTAAGCCTAAAGAAATGTTTTCATCTCAGCATTGCAAAAACAACTAATGTTGTAATTTCTAGCTATAACCTTTTGGATTCACCCATTAATTTGGTTGATTCCATCCGCGATCTGGGTGTGTTCTTTGATGCGAAGTTAACCTTCATTGATCACATAAATTTCATTGTTCCTAAAACTTACTCTCTTCTGGCGTTCATTCGTAGGAATAGCTCTGAGTTCTCTGACCCTCAAACTGTGAAATGTTTGTATAACTCGTTTGTTAGGTCAAGGCTAGAGTATGCGTCGATAATCTGGAACCCGTGCTATGCAACGCATTCGTTTTGTTTAGAAAGAATGCAAAAATCGTTATCAAAACATATTCTACGTGGCCTAAGTTTTGTAGACTTTATGCCCTCATATAATGCACGGTGCTTGCTGTTAGGCCTTAAATCCTAAGAAACTAGAAGGAAGATTCAGTCTATGATCTTCATATACGATATTATTTCGGGAAATATTGATTGTTCGTCTTCCCTCAAGACAGTTGCGGTATTTTCAAATATTTTTCATAAAAAATCATAGAACAAACTATGCAAAAATGAGCCATTATCAAGAGCTTTGTCATTATTTAATGATTTAGAGGTAAATACTTATTTTGATTTCACTATTTCCAAAGATGCGTTTAAAAACCATGTAAATACTTTATTTGTATTTAAGTTATAATATATTAACCTTATATTTTATTGTTATGTCTAGTCTGTAAGGAATTTGTCCAAAGACTGAAATAAACTAAACTAAACTAAAAATATATATGTGACCCGGTCTACGAAAAGGGACCTTCGGTGTGAAAATATCATTTTTCACTTTTTTGGCGATTCGGATAGACTAATGTGTGCTCTTTCTAATGGCGCAAAGCAGAAGTTTCCAACTCGTAAAGAATTTTTAATTTATTTCGGAATCAAAAGACGCATAAAAATGATTCAGTAAACGTAATCACCTCTTCACTGTTGGTCGTTAACTAAAAAAAAAGAACTCGTATTAATTGACTTAGAAATACAAATCTGTATTAATAGACTAAGAAATACAACTCTGTAAGAATAGAGGATAAGCTGAAATAAATGAAAAGACGCCATTCAGTGTGCGACAATTAAACGTTTACAAACAGCTGTTTTCTCGAAAACTTGTTTTTACACTGAAGGTCCCTTTTCGTAGACCGGGTCACATATATGCATTGCAGAAGATGTACTTTCAACAAGAGGCAGTGGCTGATTGCTAACCGGGATTGTGGAGTTCTGTGCGAACAATCCAGCCAACAAGTTCACTTTATCGGCCGGATCTGTGAAGATTTGGTCATCTTTCAAAAGAGTTGGGATTGACGAAGAAGTCTGGTTCTTCACTCTCTTTACAAATGACCAAAAGTTTTTGCTTCCTTTGCAGCAGAGAAGAACCTGTTCTCTGATGCGTGTTTCGTGAAGAAACTTTTCGCGCTTTAAGACTGCATTACAGTGATCCCTAGCTTGGATGCAAAGTCTTTTAGTATCAGCTTTTAGTATCATGTTGGAATGCCAATTCTGAAAGGCTTCCTCTTTGGACTTGACTGCAATCCTGAAAGTCTCATTAAACCAGGAGTGGTCTTTTGGTTTAATGCTTCCCATCTTATTGGGAATGGAAGACAGCATACCAAATAAAATAATTTCCTGTACCATTAACGCCGCGGCGTTCACATTTCTATCAAAATTTCCAATTGAAGTTGTGGTAAAAATTATTTAACGCAACCCAATTTGCTTTTTCATAAAAGCAAGCAATTCTCTTCGGGGCTTTAGGCGTAGAGGTGCGTAGGCTTAAATATGGAAAAGCAGCGGAGATAGTATAATGGTTCGAATTACCAAGAGGTGCATTGATACTCATTTTATATTTTTCTTGATGTGAAATAAGAAAAAGGTCTAGGACTTTTTCGTTCTGCAGGCCAACTCGTGGAATATGAGTTGGCTCTTTCACAAGTCGAATCAATTGATTCGATTCGGCAAAGACCTCAATATATTGGCCTTCAGATGTCGATTGTCCTGAATGGTTTAGCCAAGCCGGATTGTGGACATTGAAATCGCCGGCAAAACAATTTCGCTGTTAGGGAATCCCGAATCAGAGAGAGAGAGAGAGTCCAGTTTGTTCAAAGTAGCCTCCGTCCCTAAATTCGGACTTCTATAAACGTAACAGAAATGCAATATGTGCGAACGCACTTTGAACATTACCCAAATGGAGCTAAACTCCGGATCGACACTGCCCAGATCACGCAGGCACTGATATGCTATATCTGAACGTATAAAAAGTCGGCCAACAAGTTCATTCACTTCGTCATTTACATCGATTAACTTAAAAAGGGTAAAACGATCATCCGGGAATATTATTCAAAGCTGTTGGATAAATTTGATTTTGTTTTGAAACAAAAACGACCGCATTTGGTGTAGAAAAAATGCTCTTCCACCATGACAATGCATCAGCGCACACGTCTGTAGTTGCTATTGTAAAAGTCCATAAATTGGGCTGTAAAATGCGACCCCATTCAACTAGTTCCCTGCTACTTATTCATAAGCTGTAAAAATGGGCGGCGGTTAGAGATTTGGGTCGACTAAAGAGGTCATAACCGAAACATACGTTTATTATGAAAGCGTTGATAAAACGTATTATTTGGAAAAGATAATAAAAAAATTGGAAAAACACTAGACTAAATGTATCGGTCCAAAAGCAGATTATGTTGAGAAATAAAACGTCTATTTCGTTTCAGGCAGATACGTTAATAAGATAAAATGGCCATATACAGAGCTCTGAAAATCCCCAAGCGATTGTCGAGAAGCCATTGCATCCGCGAATAGTAAGTGGCTGGTGTGGTGGTGTCATTGGACCGTAAAATTTTAAAAACGATCAAGGAGCAACTGTTACAGTCAATTTAAGCGCTATGGTCGTATGTTAACCGATTCTTTTTTGGCCTGAAATGGTCTGAACGGTATGTGGTTCAACAAGATGAGGTCACAAGCCACAAAACAGCACCAATTAGGGCTTTTTTGCAACAAAAATTTCCAGGATGACTTATTTCAAGATTTGTCGATGTCAATTGGCCTCCGAAAAAGTGTGATTTGACGTCTCTGGACATTTTTTGTGGGTGTTCACAAAAGAAGATAAATAAAACTTAATTAAAAACAAAAATTTGTCAAGTCATGGCCGAGGTACTGTCCGAGTTTTGCACAAAAATCATCGCAAATAACCTGAAAAAGGCTTGAGTCTTGCAAAAGCTCCGGTGCAGGACATTTGAATGATATTCTATTCTACATATAATGGCAAAGTCCAAAAATTATAACAAACTAAAAATTTTATCGAAATCTTCTATCGTTTAGTGTATTTTTTTAAACCTGTATAACCTCGATAATCTTGTAGATACATGAAAGTTATGCAGAGAACACAACAGTTTTAAATGCCTATCTGGGTTAAGACTGTTTTTGATCACTCCTTCGCATAATTGGGGCTCTATTTCAAAGAGAGTGTGTTCAATTTTCGCTTTAAGAGTTGGCATTGTTTGCAGATAGTAAGCGTAGTCTTTACTCTTATCATAAACCTCAAAGAATGAAGGCTTACGGTGATAAATCGCAGAATTTTGGTGGCCAGTTGATGTCTCCAAAATGCAATATTACGTGACCAGGGGAATTCACACGCAATAACCCGATTGTTTTGTGACATGTATTGGCACGAAGCACTATTATGTGGAAAGTATAGGTCATCTGTGGCTGTATACTTCATCTCCCACCACAAAAACTTCACCATGTTTTCATGTTTCTTTAGCGCACGCCATTGATTGAAAATATTACGAACCTATGACGCCTCCCACTTACAATCTTCGCCAAAGAGCCACTCTTTATAAGGTTAACTGTTGCTCAAAGGCGAAAGTTTTGTGAAAATGAGCTTCGTTAGAAACCAGGATTTTTTTTTTTGTTTTCTCGTTCGTTCTTTTCACTTCTTTCTTCACGTTCTTTCCACTGATCAAATATTTTCGGCTGAACTTACGAGGTGGAGTTTTTAGTTATCTTCACATCTTGCTTTGAGCCAGTCTCTTGGAATTTGTTGATTATGTTGCACGCACACGTTTCGGAGGGCACATGATTACGAGAAAAATTTCCTGTAATTTTTCCTCGAATCATATCTGCGATTGAACGCGAATTCGCAATGAAATTCAACGAATTTTATTTTTTTTTACTGTGCAACTTTTTTTGTAAATTTCCAGGATTTATAAATGGCAAGTGTCAACATTTTGCAACTCCCAACTGACCAGCTGTTAAATAATATGCCATTGCAACGCTTTAACTCTTGTTGATACACGCTTGATACACCTCAGTTATCAAACGGTTAAACAAGATACATACAAATAATAAGTAGATAAAAGTGCTAAAATAGATAAATTTAATGAAAAAAGAGTCGTTTATAAAGATGAAGCTTTGATTGCAATTAAAAAAATACCAAACTTATTATGCATCCTAGCATTTCATTTCCACCTCTTAATGCACAATGTTGCACACTTAATGAATTTTGACTCATTTTAATTTAATCAAATGCGTGCAACATCAGTGAACGTTGCGGCTGATTTAAGTTGGCATAAATTTATTGCACTTTATGCAACCCTGCATTTCGAACATAAATAAACAGTGCAAGCAGACAGACAGATAGACAGACAAACAGATGAGCAGGCGAAGGAATAGTGAAATAATAACAACGAACTGAACTTATCGACGACAACAACAAAGCAACACAATCTACTGCATCCACACAAATAACAATATATCAAATGCAAATATCGTATCGTTCGCCTGAACAAGCCAACACACACACACTAACAAACAGACACTTACATTCTGGCATTAATAAAAACCCTCACACATGAAACCCAGCTCATCATTGATAATTTCATTTACAATTAGACGCGGTTCAGCGAACATTTGCGATACGGCATAAATTCTTCTTCCATGCCACATACACACACCCGCAAATATGCATGTATTTGTACACAGCACACGCACACACACACACACATGCATTGACCCAATTTCTAGCTTGCTTTGTGGGCACAAGCTGGCCACGCCCATAGCTTAAAATCTTATGCACATCATAAATTCCAACAAAAGCTACCAAAATGAAATCGTTTTACATGCATTTAAGCGGTTGGAATGATGCGGCGAAAGGGTGCCATAGAGCGTTTATATTAATGAAAATTTGTGTCTGTATGTAAATGTGTGTGTGTGTTTTAACAGACCCAATAGGCAAGTAAGTTAGGTTTCTGCAAAGAAAGATCAACATTGACTGCCACTTTTGGCTTAAAAACATATCCAAGTTGCATCGCTGAGTGCTTCTTTAAGACTCTCAGCATCCAAGTCAGTACAAAAGAAATGTTTTCCTTCCAAAGTTTTTCTTTATATTGGGTGTACCACCTTAATCAAAGAGTGCTCGGAATCACCACCGTGTGACGCTCTCAGTCACCCGATTTGAGTTCTCTTTTTTTTAGCTGGCCACATCTGTCATTGACATTCCATGAAATTCTCAGCTTGATAGATGGACATTTGTAAAACTGACGCCGAATTGAGTACATCTGTGATTGTGCGTGTTTTCGATAAAAATAGAATTGTATTCGCACTAACTAGTTTGTATTAAATTTTGGGTTAAAAACGGTGTTAATGGTGCGACGACATTGCAAATGTTAGAAAAGTGTTTCGCCAACGATACTCTGAAAAAAACAGTCGTTTATCAGTAGCACGAACGTTTCAGAAGTGGCCGTAAGTCCGTGAACGATGATGAACGCAATGGCAGGTCATCGACATCGAAAACCCACCAAAACATCAACAAAATCAAAGAATGGATGACCTTAGACCGCAAATTGACCATTAGAGAGATGGCAGAGGAGTTGGGCATTGCTTTTGGATCCCTACGAGACATTTTGGTTAATGATTTGGGCCTCAGACGTGTCGCTGCAAAGCTGGTGCCGAAAGAACTGAATTTCATGCAAAAAAGGGCATCGCATTGACGTCGCAAAAGACATGATTTCCGAGGTTGAATCCGACCCAACATTCATCAAACGGATCACGAGAGACTGGAGACGAGATGTGGATTTATGAGTATGACACGCAATCCAGAGATCAAGCGAGTGAATGCCGTGCATCGAATAAGCCGCGACCGAAAAAATCACTTCGTTTTCAGTCGAAAAAGAAGGCGATGCTTACAGTTTTCCTTCCTTACATGAATTCCTTCCACAAGGCCAAACAGTCAACAAGGAGTATTATTTGGGCGTTATGAGACGTTTGCGTGAAGCAATTCGCAAAAAAAACCGGATTTGTGGGCAAACAACTCGTGGATCTTGCACCACGATAACGCATCGTCGCACAATGCCATCGTTATCCGTGAACATTATTCACGGAACATATTGAATACCATTCAACAATCACCCAATTCACCTGATTTGGCTCCCTGAGACTTTTTTCTATTCAGCCAACTCAAGAAACCGCTCCGCGGAGCTCGTTTCAGCACCCAAGATGAGATCATGCGAAAATCGAAGATGGCTCTGATGGCCATGCAGCAAACCGAATATAAAAAATGTTTCGAGGATTGGGTCAAGTGCTGGCATAATTGCGTTGCAGTCGATGGGCAGTACTTTGAAGGGAACAATATCGATTTTGATGTACAGGCTTTTTCAATAGAGACTTGACAACTTTGAATTAAATTTCTGAACACACCCTTTCACTAATCATCAAACTATCATTGTCAACTTATTCAGTAAACTCAACATTTTTATTATGGTAAAAAACACGAACGAACAACGTCTGAAAATTTTAAAAATTTACTTCCGAAATTCAAAGTCGGTGATCGCAACTTTAAGAGCGTTAACTGCAATTTTCGGTCGTAATTCTTGACATGGTAGACAGACAATAACAAGTGTAGTCTAAAAATTTGAGAGTGAGACAACGGGTTTGTCGAAGTGTCAAAAATATCGCTGCCGTTCAGTCGTCCGTAGCAAACGATACAAAATAGTCAATTCCACGGCGTTCTCAAGAATTGGGCATCGTCCAGACCACTTTATGACGAAATTTGTGTAAGTATCTTGGTTTATATCCATACAAGATCAAGCTGACTTAGGAATTGAAGCCGATGGACCATTTGAAGCGACGTACGTTCTCCGATTGGGCTCTGGAAAAGATTCGCCAAGATGATGCATTTCATCGCAAAATCATCTTCAGTGACGAAGCCCATTTTTGGCTCAATGCGTTCGTCAATAAGCAAAATACGCTTCATGAATCACCACTTCATCCACAAAAATAACTGTTTGGTGCGGTTTGCATGCCGGCGGCGTCATTGGTCCATATTTTTTCATCAACGATAACCATCGTAACGTTACTGTGAATGGATATCGTTATCGCGCCATGATTACCGATAATTTTTGGCCCGAATTGGAAGATATGGATTTTGATGACATGTGATTCCAAAAGGACAGTGCAACAAGCCACACAGCACACCACATTACAATCGATTTATTGAAGAGTAAGTTTGATGAGCGTGTCATCTCAAGAAATTGGTCAGTCGATTGGCCGCCTCGTTCGTGCAATCTAATGTCTCTAGACTATATTTGGGACTACGTTAAGTCATTGGTCTATGCCAACAAGCCCACGACGTTGGAAGAGCTCAGAGCCAACATTGAACGCAACCGTTTCGGCCGAAATGTGTGGCCAAGTCGTCGAATATTGGGTCCAAAGAAGTAACCGCTGCATACGTACCCACGGTGGCCATATGAACGAAGTCAAGTTTCATTCTTAAATGTTTTGATTGTACTTCAAGCCGATAATAAAGGATTTGAAATATCCTAAATAAAAAAATAAAAAAATAAATAACTGGCCATTTCAGCCCTTGAAAGGACTTTGACCTAGCTTCTTATGATCAATTGTGTTGTGCGTGTTATTAAGTTTGTACACAATTGACCGAGAACCGGACCTACATGCTTAACGCCGACTCCGAACGGCGATGAACGGAAAGTTCTCGTTCTCAAGAAGCTTTACATGGCATTTTGATTACTCTCTGAGGTTTGCCAGTGTCTGCAGAGAGGTGACGGCCGTACAGAAAAATTATTTTAATTCAAATAATTTTCTGTCGCTGCTGGGTTCGAACCTGGGTCTCCAAAGTTCTTTGACATAGCGGCCACGCACTTTAACCAACTACGCCACGGACGCCACAAATATCCTAAATAGTTTGCGTTTTATTAAAAAAAAAGTTGTCAAGTCCTTAATGAAAAATCCTTTATAATCTTGTATTTTTAATTTCCTGAATAAATTCCGGGAACTTTTCGATCAAAGTGGAATCACATTGAAACCCGAACCTCTTTGTATGAAAATAATGCTTTATTTTAATTAATTAATGAATTAGCATGTTATTGAAAATACTGTCCATCGCCTGCGATCACTTTTTGCCACTTTTCTGGTAGCAATGAATTCCGCGTCGGAAATAAGCTTCGTCCTTTGAGGCCAAGAACGAATCAACTCAATTTTTGATACCTCGCTCAAAAGTAAAGCGTATTAGAGTGAGAGCGTTTTGCATCGAACGTAATAAATTGTAGTCAGAAGGCGCCAAGTCTGCTAAATATGGCGTGTGAGGTAAAAATTCCCAGGAACTATTCTCTAGGTAATTTATGACCGGTATAGCAACGTGTGGTCGAGCATTGTCAAGATGGAAAATTACAGACTCGTGCCTGGTCGAATATTCCGGCAATTTTTCTGTCAATGTACGCTTCAAACGAATTAACCGTTGTCGGTAAAGCTGTCCTGTAATGGTTTGATCTGATTTGAGCAACTCGTACTCTTATTCGGCTTTGACATCGATGTTCCTAGTTGGCTGGGCTTCACATACGATTTCTTGCGCTTCGGGTTATCAGAATGTTTCTATTTTTCGACACCAGTAATAGTTCGATGCAAAAACGACTTACTTTTGTAACGCTTCAGTTCGTGTGGCATTCAATTTCCTACCTTTTGGATGAATCCTTACGCTTTCAAAAGCCTGGAAAAGGTTGCTTATGTCACGCCTTCTGCGTTTGAGAGCTCATCTTGCGTTTCACACAAGCCTTCAATGAGGAGGGTCTCTAATTCTTCGTCTTCAAATTTTTTTCTCTTGACCTGGACCCTCCTTCATGTCGAAATCTCCACTTTCGAAGCGTTTAAACCACTCAAAACACTGTGTTCTAGATAGAGCATCGTCGCCATAATCATTTTTTTTTTTTTTTAGCTTTGAACCAAGGATTTCAGGTGGAATAACTATTCAGTCAAGTCTGCCTTGGTTCGAAATGGGGTGATAGATTAGTGGGAAGGAAAGGGCAATCAAGTGAAACACGTGTAGGATGTTTTAAGCGTGGTGGGAAGCCAAAGAAACATGTGAATTTGAATCAGAAGCAAGTGTTATGCCTTTACCTCAGCCAATTCAAGTTATAAGGCAATCTCATCCACAAACTTCTCTACCATCAACTGCAACTTCAAGTTGTAAATATTGATTAATTTTTAATTTCAGTTGATTAGAAATGAGGATAGAAAATTTAGGAAGGTTTTTAAAGCGAAGGACCATGGCCTGGCCGGGAATCGAACCCATGACCTCTGGGGTGGCAGTCGAGCACGCTACCAACTCGACTACCGAGGCCGCCTAATTTTCGTTAAAAGTCAAATATATAACATTTTAATATTTTGATATAATAAAGGCCTTCATAAGCCTCATCAAAGATAATAGAAAGAGAATAATTCGAAAATCAGAGAATATATTAAAAAAAGACGAAAAGGGTGATTTTTACAAGAACTTTGTCACTCCCCTTATAGCAGACGTTCTTAAGAAGTGCATCTTTCAGGCGCTGCTACAAAAAGAAAGCGAGCTCTTATAGTAGCTCTACGAAAAAAGGCTCTACGAAATCTATGCCAAGGCCTGGTAATAGCGCCTCGGACTCCTGTCATCATCCTGCCGACTGGGGCACAAGCATATAAACCCACACATGCACTCGCTAGAATTAAAGAACATTTTTGCTTATTAAGCTTCATTTCCAGCTGACTTAAATTGATGTTATTTTTTTTTTATCTGTGTGCGATGGAGTCTTTGAGACTAGTCGTAATTTTCATTGTGTTTTTTAACGTAGGATGCGTTGTTTCATTTTTGCAATAAATATCGTTGTTTATCGGGCAGAAAATTGTGCAATAAAATGGTCGGCTAATGAACATAATGGAATTATGAATAAATATACTATTTTACGAGTACTGCGAAAATTGAAAATAAAATTCCAGACTATAAGTTTATATCCTGTGAGCATTGCTAGCAAAAAAATTCGTTTGGGAAAAAACTTAATTGAAATTTTCTTTAACTATCTTTCAACTGCTGTACTCCATTTGTTAAATTGTCCTCTTGATTTCACAAGGACATTCACTAGTAAGTTCCCTACAAAAGCGGAATGGCGTAGTGGGGGCCTTCGACTTTTCCTTCGACATTACCTTCTATACTGATGGGTGCAAGATGATTTGCGGAGAAGTAGGAGATGTTGTAATAAACTCAGAGAAACTGTGCGTTGCCAATCCCTTCCATCTACTGGACTTTGCCAGCGTTTTTCAGCCGGATTTTTTTGCGATAAGGAAAGCATATCGGGTTATAAGTCGTGCCAACAATAACAACCTAAATGCAGCCATTCTGTAGGACTGTCAACAATAACAACCTAAATGCAGCCATTCTGTAGGACTGTCAAGCTACTATCAGAGCCATAGCTGCAATAAAATCGGATGCCTAATTGCTGAGGCAGTGTAAAAAGAAACTTGCCAGGCTGAGTTATCTAATTGGGATGACTTTTATTTGGATCACGGGCCACAGAAACATTTATGGCAACGAAAAAGCTGATGAGTTGGCTAGGTTAGGCTCCTTAAATTGGCAATTGGATTATCAAGGATTTTGTTCATACACGGGCCCTCATCTGCATTGTGTCCCTTGAAAATTTCAACTCCTCGTTTATGAGCAGCAGGAAGGTCAAGCTGTTCTTCTGAAAGTTTCCCTTTTTAATGGTCGACCAGTAGTGCATTGGGATGTTTGAATTGTGTTGTTGAAGAATCTAAATAAGTCTCGAATTTTTTAGGTTCATCTGGGACAATCAATGGGATGAGCTTCATCCAAGCATGTCTAACTTTAAAGACACATTCGCGTAAGAATTCCATAGAGTGCCTGTACCTGTGTACTCGCAATTAATCACACTAAGTCATCTCACCATTTCAGCGGACCCAAAGGATCTTTTCCCTGCATATGAGCGAGAAGGTAATTAATCATTATCTCCGACAACTTGACTTCAATGTTCGGGAATTCTCTTAAGATCTGGAGTTTACTTCAGTGACTTCTACTGTAGTTTACTCTGACTAGTTCAACTCTGACCTGCAGGTTGTCCCTGGCTGATAGGGCCATCATCAGTAGTCGAGTTCCGATCAACATTTGTTTTTTTCGATATTCCTTCGCCCACATTCTGAGTACGATTGCGCTTCGAAGCAGCTCCAGTAGCAGATTGAGTAGCCTGATACCTGAGGTACACGTCGACCACCGCTTTGAATCGCTGCTTTTCTTTCGCGTAGGGGATATGACTGGTGGCAGCCACTGCATTCTTAGCAATCCAGCTTAGAACGAAGACGTACTTAGACCTCGTGAGGACTTTAGGAAGTTCTCTGAACCCACTATCAATGGCCCTAGAGGAGTTCTATGTAGAAGATTGAATGGCAAGAACAGGAGTACTATGGTGGATATTCTTCACGCTACCTAAAATTGTCTTCTGCCTGAACGCAAGCAGTTCTTTTTCTGCACTTTTACTTGCAGTCTACAGGTACACTAGTATTTTTTATTATTTTTTTATTCATCTGGTTTTTATGCCCACGTCCTACCTAAGCTGCGTAGCAATCAATTTGACTGCCTGCTCGAGTTAAGTAGAACAGTCTTGTGGGACCCATTTAAACTTTCCAAGATAGAGAGAAGAGTACTAGCACATATCTGGTTGTAGATGGAGAACCTGTAAAATAGCATGAAAAATGTGGCCATTATAGGACCAACGAAGAACTCATGAACTGCTTTCAAGAACCCGCGTTGATATAGCTTACACGTACACTCCAAAAGAACTGGTATTCCCTTGAACCAATACCATCGTAGTTTTACCATCACACTATCTTTGTGGCTGCCCAGCACTGGCAAGATGTGTATTAAGAACTCTAGGTGAACCATTATTTGACTATCTAGAGGAACTTACAACTTTAAGAACCAACGATGAATTTTTTTTTCTTAATAGGACTGGAAAGTTCTAAAGGATTTAAGGATAATATTCCAGTGTACCATGTATGTCAACGTACTGGAATAAGGGGCAGTGGTATCAAAGTGGCTCAATTCAGCTACTTGGTTACTGCCTGTAGCAATATCAACAGACAAACCAATCCGACCAACCAAACAATAAAAAATCTTGATTTACTTAAAATAAATCCAAAAATGGACTTACTTTCGTCAATTGATGATACCTAGCTATTTTATTAAAAAATGCAATGGAATCAATTTTTTCTACAATTTACATCTTAGTGATCAATACACTACATATTCGTTGTGTGATGTTGCCGTGACGGTGAGACAACGGGTTCGAAGTGTCGAAAATATCGCTGCCGTTCAGGCGTCTGTAGCAAACGATACAAAACAGTCAATTCCACGGCGTTTTCAAGAATTGGGCATCGCCCAGACCACTTTATGGCAAATTTTGCGTAAGGTTCTTGGTTTACACCCATACAAGATCAAGCTGACTCAAGAATTGAAGCCAATTGGGCTCTGGAAAAGATGCGCCAAGATGATGAATTTCATCGCAAAATCATTTTCAGTGACGACGCTCATTTTTGGCTCAATGGGTTCGTCAATAAGCAAAATATGCGTTATTGGTCGGGTGAAAATTCACATGTGCTTCATGAATCACCACAAAAAATAACTGTTTGGTGAGGTTTGCATGCCGGCGGCGTCATTGGACCATATTTTTTCGACGACGATAACGATCGTAACGTTACTATGAATGACCATCGTTATTGCGCCATGATTACCGATAATTTTTGGCCCGAATTGGAAGATATGGACTTGGACGACATGTGGTTCCGACAGGACGGTACCACAAGCCACACAGCACACGTTACAATCGATTTATTGAAGAGTAAGTTTGATAAGCGTGTTATCTCAAGAAATGGCCAATCAATTGGACGCCTCGTTCGTGCGATTTAACGCCTCTAGACTATTTTCTTTGGAGCTACGTCAAGTCATTCGTCTAGGCCAACAAGCCGACGACGTTGGCCGAGCTCAGAGCCAACATTGAACGCGAAATAGCGACCGTTTCGGCCGAAATGTGTGGCCGAGTCATCGAAAATTGGGTCCAACGAATCGACTGCTGCATATGTGCTATCAATTGGAACGATTAATAAGTGGTTTACTGATATTTGTTGTGACAGTGTGAGTACAAAATACGGCAAAAGTTCTGGTTTGCCGCTTAAGGTAACATCGGTGAAAGTCATCGATAAAATCCATTTTATTATATTAGACGATCGGCGAGTGAAAGTGCACAAGATTGCTAAAGCCATGGACAACTTTACCGAATGGGTACAGAATACATTGCATAAATTTTAGATAGAGAAAGCTATGTGTCAGATGGCAGCCGTAATTTGTGTCGATTGACAAAAAGCGTAATGTTTCAGTCAACCGTGGATGAAACATGGATTAATCATAGCACACCGTAAACATAACAAGAAATATTTCCATAAAAAGAGCAAAACAATTATTGGTGTATATTATGCAGAGCAGTTGGATGATTTAAAGCCTATTGAAAAGAATGCGGCCGTATTTGACACAAAAGTCCGTGCTCTTCCGAAGTGCTCTTCCACTAGCAACACGCACTTGCGCTCAAGTGCACAGTCTCAATAGCAATATTGCATGAATTTCTCTAAGAATTGGTTTGTAATCCAAAATATGGTCTAGTTTCGGCCCCTTATGACTTTCCAATTTCTATTTTCAAACTTGAGATGGCTCAGCAGAAAGAGATTTGGCTTTATATATGAGGTCAACTCCAAAACGAACGCCAATATTGAAGGATATCCGAGATTGTATTATTCGCAAGGAATCGAAAAATGAAAAAAAAACTATGAACGAAGTACAAGGGAAAAAAATAAGTTTTTACCAAATAAATCATTACTTTTTCGTATTTTTCAGGGCGATTCCTTGTCTTCAATTTTTAACAAAGTTGTCATTCAAAATTTTTTAGTAGCCTTAATTAAAAAAATCTCTTTTTCATGTCTCTATAAAAGTAAAAGTGATTCATTTAATGGTAATATTTTCAAATAAAGAAAACAAAAATTTTTCTTGTAGTTGGGTCTATTCTATATATCTATATATATGTGTTTTACATTGTAACTAAGGCTAACATAGTCCATTCTGAAGTTATTTTTTCGGTGACGCGCTTAATCATTTCAAGCGGTAAAGGTTGTATCAACAAAATTTGTAGAGTTTCAAAGGCGTATTATTTAACACGTGGAAGCACAGTATTTGTCAAATGTTGAAATTTGTTATTCATAAGCTCGGGAAATTTACCATAAAATGCTGAGTAGTGAAAGAAAAAACAGAAAACGTGGATTACCATGCAGAAAAGTCGACCATATTTTTTTAATAGTCACGTGCTTTCTGACATAATCAAAAATTTCAAATGATGTGAAAAAAAAACTAAAACGACTTCGCCTGTGACATTCAAGCGAAAACACTGACGCAGTGACGGAAAGTGCTGAAAATTACCATAGCACCTCAATTCGACACCGGGCTAAAGAACTCGATCTCTCCACTTCCACACTGCAGCGAAGGATGTGTCTCTTATGGACATATGGACAAATTCCATTGGACTCAGCTATAGAAGTCAGTGGATAACCAGCTACTCCGAATATTCTCTGAATGGGTCTTGGAAAACATCAACAGTAACTTTCGTGTTTTCGAACAAGGCTCATTTTCATATTGGGGGCTACATTAATAAGCAAAACTGCCGCATTTGGGTATCAGAAAACCCTCGAGAGATTCAGGAGATATCAATGTACTTACCGTAAGTGATTGTTTGGTATGGATTGAAGGCCGGAGGCACCATAGTGCTGTTCTTTTTCGAAAATATTTTCCGAGAACAGAGTCTTTACAGTCAATAGATTGCGCTACAGAGACTGATGGATAAATAGTGTTTTGTGATCAAATATGGAGTACACGGACGACTCCTAGAATTTATGCCCGAAAAAAAAAATGGCAAAAAGGCTCAATTTTCCATAGCATCGAATTTTGGAAAAAATGCCGAATATAAAATGGCAATTGAGCCCGAAAGAAAGAAATTATGCCCGAATGGTTTTTTGCCCTAAATTCCAAGATTATTTTTCAGATCTTTCTTCCTTTTCAAATATTTGGAAAAAAGAGCCGAAATTTTTGGGCAAAAACCCAAGCCGAATTTTTTGGGAAAAAAATATATAATCGTCTGAAATTTTGGGCATCTTTCCCAGGAATTAATTTGATTTGGAGAATTTTGGGTTTTCTTGCCATTTTTTTGCCATTTTTTTTTTAACGTAAATTTTTTGGGTCTACACGGACACAGATAACCTCTACTTTCAACAGGATCGTACTAAGTGATCTACATGTAGCGATCGCGTTTTGGAGACACCAATTGAGCACCGAGATCTTGCAATTGACCACCGTGGTAGTTTTTCCTTTGGGGTTATGTTAAGAGTGTGGTCTATGCTAACGATCAGGAAATAATTTTAACTCTCAAAGTGAACATTGAAGTGAATTTTGCCAAAATAGAGCCCCAAGTATGGGAAAGAGTGATCGAAAGATTAAAGTCTACAAACTTAGCCAAGATAATCATTTTAAACGTATTGTCTCCACTGCGTAATTTCCATGTATCTACTTGATAGTCCAATGAAAATAAAAGTGACGTCAAAGCAATTTTTTGTTTTATTCATTATACACTTTTTATACCTTTTGTTGACACATCCTTTAAATTAAGCCCAAACGAAGGTTCTGCTGTGGAATATTAAAATTTGTTAACCTTTTTGAAGTTCCTGGGTAAGCTGGGGAATATAAAATTTATACGAATTTAAACAGCGTATTTTCCCAGTATATCTGTTTTCAATCTTTAACAGCTAATCTTCTAAAGAACACCAAATAAATAAGGATTTAATGATTCTGATTTGAAATCGCACTCCATGAAGAATATGATTCTTAATCGCTGCTCTATGGTGCGAATTAAGCCAGCGTAGCTGTCCTTAGAGCTCCGAAGGCACTTGCGTGGCTCTAATCACAGCTAAACAATTAATTACAGCTCTGCTTTCGTCTTTCCGGAAGAAGAGAATATAATTCAAATAAAATAAATGTTGCTCATACGCCCTGGAGTACAACCAAACACGCTTTGAAGCTCAATGAATTGGATTTCGTTTAAACGATTTTGTGGATAAATTATGCCGTGGCCATAAGTCAGAGATAAGACATAACTAATGTTTTGTTTAATATTATCTGCTAGTTACTCCTAAGTTGCCTCCTCATAATTTGTTAGTTGAACAGATTTGTGTAGAGAAAATTGCTTTTTACTTGCGAAAATATTTTAATATTATGTTCAAATAGCAAATATTTATTAATTTTTGTTTTTTTTATTGTCTTCTTCTTGTGAACTTACAAAAGTGTAAGAGGAAAATCAAGTGCCTTAAAAAGTATTTTGGTTTTGTTTTTATAAATGTTTGTGATAATAAATAATGTATCACATCAGGCAACAGCAATAAGTTGCTTTAAATTGGCTTAAATGTCACAAAATGTTGCAGCCAACATCAACAATCTTAAAAATTCTAACTCTTATCTACTATAAACGTAGATTTATATGTATAAAGAACTCGAAGCGCAAAAATTGGGCTGGGCGAATACGTTAACAACACTCACATTCAAACACAAATACACGCACATATACATTCTCTCACATACATCAATGTCACACATGAACTTATGAGAAAAAGAAAATAATAGAAATTACTTCTTTTTTTCGCTGCTGTTGTCGACAGCAACATATCAAATTAAATGCAACAACACTAACTCAAGCAACTTTAGCGTAAAGCTTTTAGCCGAAAAAGAAATATGTACAAAATCGCATAAAAATGCTTATAATAAAAAATAAAATGTAGGATATGAAAAAGTTAAGCTTTTCTGTTACTTGCGAGTTTTTTGCAAGCTGTTGCAGCAAACAATTTATAAAAATCATTGTTAGTTTTTACTGCATTTGAATTCAAAATCTTTGATATGGGTGTATGTGTGTGTGTTTTGGAATTTTGAGTTTGGCAGACTGACTTTTAAAGTACGCATTCATACAATCCGAATGGCTTTTGGTTTGCTGTACTTAAAATCAATTCGAAAATTGCTAATATTGCCATAAATTAGCCATTTCAGTCCTTGAAAGGACTTTGACCGAGCTTCTTATGATCAAATTGTTTTGTGCGTGTTATTAAATGTTTGTACACAAATTATCCACTAGTTTTATGTCGACTCCAAATGGCTGATATGCATGTTCTCAAGGAGCTCAACATGGTATAATTTATTCTCTTAGGTTTGCCATTGTGTGCAGAGAGGCGACGACCGATCAGACAAATTTATTTCAATTAAAAAAAAAACTTTCTGTTGTTTCAGCTGGGGTTCGAACCTAAACTCGCATTAACATCGACTGGTCCAAACACCGTCTAAGGCACTCGGCCACGGCCGCCACTAACATTTTCGAACTTTAGTTGTTTTTGACGAAAAAAACTTACAATTTCACGTTACAATCTCACGCATATTTTTCCTCATTTTAAAATTAAACTCAAACAAAAGCTAAACATTCTATTGACGAATGTTATTAAGTCAGCTAAGTGATTCATTTCATTCAACCAAAATATATTGGTGTTCCTAACGATTAAGTCGTTTAAGCGTCTAAGATAGACTGTCACGTTGCACGGTTGGAAAGTGAGGTCGGATCTATTGTGTTTACTATTCTCACGAAGAAGTTAAATTTTTGTCCAACTACGTATGTTAGAGCTAAAAGATCAAACTAGAGACAGTTTTAATCTAAAAAGAATATTAAATATAAAAAATTGCAAAAACTTGAGCCTAGGTATGTTTAAAAAGAGTTGGCTGTGTCGTGGACACACCCGTAGGTGTGACGTGACCGTGTTTCTTTATACTCCTATTTCATGTCAAAACTCTTGTTTGAATCCATGACCAAATTCTTGACTTAATCAAATAAACCGAATCACTTTCCTATTTTGAAAAGATGGTTCTTAATTTTTGTCTAAATCCATATTCTTATGCATGTCATAGTCCTTTGGTTGGTGTTAGTGTCTGTGTTGATGTTGTTGTTGTTGTTGTTGATGTTGGTGTTGATGTTGATGTTGATGTTGATATTGATGTTGATGTTGATGTTGATGTTGATGCTGATGTTGATGTTGATGTTGATGTTGATGTTGATGTTGTTGATGTGTTGTTGTTGTTGTTGTTGTTGTTGTTGTTGTTGTTGTTGTTGTTGTTGTTGTTGTTGTTGTTGTTGTTGCTTTTGCTTTTGCTTTTGCTTTTGCTTTTGCTTTTGCTTTTGCTTCTACATTGCTTGTGCTTTCCTTGATGCATTAACATAACAATTAATCTAGCAAAAATGATTCATATACGCTACATTAGGCGATTCCCTGAGGGGTCTTATGACGCCGTCATTTTTTTTTTATTTTTATCTTGTGCCCGAAGACCTCGCCTTGATTATCGTTCTTTAAAATTTACCGTTACGCCAGTAGTCACATTGTTAAAATTCCATGGAACGTTTTTTTTTTTTAAACTAATTTTAAACATCCTGAAATTAAACGGTAAGATTTTTTTTTTTAATTTTATTATGAGGCGTAATAACACATCTATGCTGTCGTAAAACCAAATTTACCGCAGCACGTCTCCTGAATGATTAATAATTCCATGCAAGAATTAGGCAATTCACAAGGTGTTGTATCGTGGCGTATCGTTCTATTGTTGTATGTTTTTACAACTGTCGTATCAACACTGTTTTCGTTTCCCGCTATTCTATCAGCTGATTTTGTTTATATTTTTATTCCTCCTCTTTATATATTCGTGCGGCTGAAATCGACCATTACATTTAAAAATGCAGGAAGGTGGCAAAAAAATGGTAGATTTTGAATAATTATAAATAATATGACATACAACTCCAAGATTGTGTTCACAAGGGTTGTATTTTTATACAACTTTTGCTTACAACATACAACTTTAGAACATCTTGTGAATTGCCTAAATGTTACATTTCTGTTACATAAGCTGCTTACATTTCTGTCACGATCTGGTGACGTCAGAATGTTTTTTTATTTTTGTCGTAAGGCCAAGTATAAATCCTTTATTTTCCGTTTAAACATTTACCGTAGCTTATATACTCACCGAGTAAAAATTCTATGCAACGCCGCTGCATGATCGTTGCATTGTCGATCTTGAGAGGCTCTCTCTGTATCCCCATGACGTCAGAAATTTGTTGCCTAACTTTGTTGTGGGGCTTTGAACAGGCCTTTATTGGTGTTGTATATTTTTAATCGTAGATATAATACCCAGTGAGTAACAATTCCATGTAACAAATTTTCAGTTGCGTTGCTTAAGCAGCTCCCACCGCATCCCGATAACATTTTGATTTTTTGTTTTATTTTTATAATGAAATCAAACAATTAACCTTTACGTTCGTACCATTTTTTTAATCATATCTCTTATACTCAGCGCAGGTTTAAACTTTTTTGCACAGAGTAGTGACCTCCTCTGTGATCTCTGTGAATGATCGCACAGAGTAGTGACCTCCTTAATTTTGAAACCTTACGCCCTGTTTCACTTGTGTTGAGATAATGATCGGACAGAGTAGTGACCTCCCTAAGTTTGAATCGCTTAGGTCCCTATCTTACAACTTTGAGAGGAGGTCTCTCGTGGTTGGTGAACGAATCGATGAATTTAGTAGCCAGTTGCTCTCGGACTGTACGTATTATGCACTCTCAAATCAAAGCGATCGCAGAAAAGACGCAAGTAGAATTTGGTCTTTGATTTGCGGTTCTCTCTGTGATTGGTTCAGAAGATATTTCAAATATGGGTCAAAATTTGTTTAAAAAATCCCAAACACCTAATATCTGGGCCTCTTTATTTATTGCGGAGTAATATTTAGCCTTGAATGAAAGATCAGATTTTTTGGAAAATGTAACTTATTTTGTGAATGTCTTGTCGTAAAGAGGACAAGGTATCACAATTAGAAAGGTTATTTTTTAACCTTTCATTGGATGCCAAACATTATGCCATAGCAAATAAGGAAAGCTAGATATTCGATTTTTTGGGGATTTTTCAACGAAACTTTGAACTATTTTGAGAATATCTCCTAAACCAATAGTCACATAGAGGTCAAAGTACCACAAAGGTTATTTTTTAAATTTTTATTGGTTTAATTTCAAAATAGGAGTCAATCAAAATTCAAATTCAACGAGTCTATCAAAATTTGACCTCAAACATTTCGTTCGCATACTAGAGAAAAAAGTCGCATACATTTTTACAGTTGACTGCTATTGGACTGCTATATACATTAGATGGGTTTTGGGTTCCATACATTTTCTTAACATATTCCAGAACCTCCCTGCAAGATCAGATTCTGGATCCTGGATGTAATATAAGCATGTGACGCGAAAAAAAATCAAAAAATTCGCAAACTGGATTGGCGCCGCTAAAAAATGAGAATTTTAAGAAGTATAAAATGGATGTTTCAAATCGAGTTTCCTATTTAAATTTAAGTCCTACAAAAACTTTTGACTATAACATATCCTAATGTAAAATCGTCCGCTGGACCCAAATATGTGATTAGATTCTTAAAAAAATTAGTCTTTGACCCAAAATTGGCCTACTTTATTAAGAATTTCCTAATTTTTTCTTTCGATTTTGAAAAAGAAGCTTTACCTTCGCCAAGGTTGCAGCAACTTTCTCAAATTAAAATATTGCATTATTATTGGCCTTTTTATGAAGTTTAGGTTTAATAGAAAAATTATTCAAATTGGGCCATTCTTATGGCAGAAAAACGATTGACGAAAAGTCAGCTTTTGGGAAAAATTTATTTTTTTATAAAATTTTCTTCCCTTTGTTTTCTGCATATTTACAATAACTTTAAAAACATAAATTTGTTCATCGTCATTATCAAACATCATTGCAAATATGCAAAAAACACAGTGACGGATTTACATACGGGCTGAAAGGGCTTTAGCCCCTCCCCCCTTGGAGAATTTTTTAGCCCCTCCCCCCTTGGCTTACAAAACTGTAGTTTCAGCCCCCCTCTGACGAATTCTAGATCCGCCACTGAGAAAACAAAGTGAAGTTAATCTGAAATAGATTTTTTTGAGGAGCTGTGTTCCTCTACTACCTGCAAAGTCAACTGTTTTTCGGGTTTTAAGTTAGTAACATTTTTATTGAATCGTGTTATTAAATTTATTGTGCACAATCGTTCACAACAACAATTTTTCTGACCATTTCCTCAGCACGTAAATTTATTTCGTCAATGAGCCAGCAACTTGTATCGATGTTAAAAAAGCTCATGGGATCTCCTTAGTTGGAGATTCCCCCTATAGGAACAATATTAAACAGTTTTTTGTATTTCAAAATAAATGTTGACTCTTTAAGTTCCTTTTGTGCAGTATTTCGGTGATTTCTGCTTTTACGAAGATTTTAATACTCCAAATGCAACTTTTCAACAAGAGTTTTTATTGTTGATTTCTTCCCCGTTATGATGGATAAATTTGACCAAACTTTCACTAATTCACCGACGCTTGACTTAACGTCAAATTGTCCAGTACCTTTAGATGCAACAAACGGCTAAGCACATGCTCGAACGTTGGCAATGTTACTTTTTGAAAGAATCTCAAAGTATTTTCTATAAACATTAATACGCGAGAATTCTTTTCACTAAATACGACTCCAAATTCGTCATAAAATAAAACTCAACAATTAAATATATGATATTCCATATTTTTTTATTCGATACAAGTATCCTGAACTGCTTGCTAAATTACCTCAAAAGATAAAAGGACTGAAACAATTCTCGATTAACTGTCCAAAATGTATGACAGTTGTCGGACGGGTTTCTAACAACGTATTTCCAACGTAGTGAAACCATAGCGTGTTAGAATGACGATTATTCCATCCTTGCCCAAACGTCAGCTCAACAAAAAAATCGTTTTTCTGCCATAAAAATGGCCCGATTTGAATAATTTTTTTACTATTCCTAAACTTCTTAAAAAGGCCAACAATAATGCAGCATTTTATTTTGAGAAAGTTGCTGCGACCTTGCCGAAGGTAAAGCTTCTTTTTCAAAATCGAAAGAAACAATCTAGAAATTCTTAATAAAGTAGGCCAATTTTGAGTCAAAGACTAATTTTTTTAAGAATCTGATGACGTATTTGGGTCCAGCGGACGATTTTACATTAGGATATGTTATAGTCAAAAGTTTTTGAAGGACTTAAATTCAAATAGGAAACTCGATCTGAAACATCCATTTTATACATCTTAAAATTCACGTTTTTTAGCGGCGCCAATCCAGTTTGCATATTTTTTGATTTTTTTTTTTGCGTCACATGCTTATATTACGTCCAGGATTCAGAATCTGGCCTTGCAGGGAGGTTCTGGAATACTTTTGGAAAAAAAAACCATCTAATATACATAGGTCCTATGATTTTTCACACCTTTGCAGTTAAAAAACTTGTTTATCGCAACACTTTTTTTTTTAGTACTTTGGGGTCGCTGTAATCGAATTCGGTGTCGGATTCACGAATTTACTATCGGTTCAGGAAAGGTCGTCAAAAGGTTAACTGAATGTTATGATGATAGTGAAAGAAATGTTTCACCTAGGATAATGAAGAGACAGGCTTTATCAAAATTTTGAGTTAATAACTTTCAATTTTTTTTTAACTCATGGTATATGCGTTATTTCGGGAAAGGTCAGGGAAGAAAAAGTTTTATAAAAGATTTTATAAAATGAATAATAAGGAGATTCAGACAAATGCAATTCACAAACTAAGTGATTTTTTATACTTCTATTCAGCTGACTTATGTTACATGTTTTGACAAAAGTTCAGGTCAATGTTTTGTAGAAAGTAATATTTGGTAGCTCTTTAGTCCTAAGCGATTTTAATCCAAAACGAGATTTTCTCAAGGCTATTTATCTATAAATAAGTAAGAAAGTTTCTTAATCTGCATTTATATTCATGACTTTAAGTGAAATTTGGAAATTATTTAAAAGAATCAAGGGGGAGAGGGGGAAAAGCATCTTATCTCTGTTGGAGCCCTTAATTTGTGTGAGTTTCTAGCAAGAAATTTTCGATTTGCGTAAAAATATTTTTAAATTAAGAAAATTCGATTTAACAGTGTATTCGCCTCCTTCTAAGGACTTCCTTCTCTTAACTAGCTTAGTTGGAATCTTCCTTTTCTATAAGCACAACCAACTGCATTTAATATCGTATTAATTTTTACTCCACACTGGTTGGTTGGTTGGATTTTATGAACCATCCATTATATGTGAACATTTTTTGTTTTAATAAATCTATTTAAAAAAAGATCGTAAAGCTTATTCCCTTCAAAACATACATACAACGACCATAACAGATTTAAATTGCTTTTTGTGTTAATTCTGGAAAAATTTTATTTATGCTCCATTTGGGCATAGAAGAAATGTTTACAATGCGCCTAAATGTATGCAGCACATTTGACAATTTAAGAGTTTTCTTCTCGTGTTTTATAGTCGAATTTAGAGCAGCCTGAAAGTATGCAGCAAATTGTGTGTTTTATGAGTCAAAATGCTGTGTCAAAGTGTGCAACTGGATGATTGCAAAGTCCATGGCATGGCAATTTATAACCCACAAAAGCAGCAGCAGGCAGGCAGGCAGGCAGGATAAGCAGAAACAGCAGCATATGGCAGCAGTGGTGGGCATGTAGCTAGCTGACAGTGTGTGTGTGTGTGTGTACTGCTCGCTGTGTGGCGGCCTATAACTTGAACTCGTTAATCAAAACTCGAATTTTACACAATTTGCTGCAGCAGCCAAAATAAAAAGCTTACAGCCGGGTGGCAACCCCAGTAGCTGTGCTAGAGATTTCAAGCCGATGATGAGTGGTATGAGACGGTGTTGGTGACGTTTGAGGGCGTCACGCTAAGCAGAAGACATACAAAAAACATACAACAGCTTTTCAAGGATGCCATCAACTGTGTGCTGATAGTAGGCAGCGAATGGCTGCAGTGTCAGGTTGAGTGGCTGTTGAGTGGGTGTGGGGAGGGGTAGTGGTAGGAATGTTTTATAGGGCGCTAATATCATGGGGCGATGGTGGCCTAAGCTACACTCTAGTAGCTGTTGGTGTGTGGATGTGTGTATGTGTGTGTGTATGTTAACAACTTCAGTTTCATTTAAAAATGTTGTCAGCACTTTGCAGGATGTTGTCGTTTATTTCTATTTCTTTCTTATGCTCTATCATCGTTGATTTTTATTTTGTGTTTTTTTTTTCTTCTACTTTATATTTGTTTTTTACTACATCCTGCTCGTATCTTAGCTGCCAGCGCGCTATTTGGTTGTTGGCACATTTTGATCTGATCTGTCCTGCTTTTCGGATGTGTGCCACTTTGCTTGTCTCGTTGTTATTGTACAGCTGTAGCAAATCTGTTGTTGTTGTTTTTGTTGTGATTCTCAAAAAACAAATGAACACCAGTGTTGCCATTGTCATGTATTACTCCCATTTTATGTAGCCCTCGTTTGGAATGTTCTTATTGTTGTTCTTGTTGTTCTTGTTGTTGTTGTTGCTGCTGTACTTGTTATGTTGTCGTGTGATGTTGTTGCTAAGTATTTGGTTGTCATGTGATTTGCGTGTATTTCGACGATTAATTTTAATCACCGTCAATTTTTTTCAAACGTTTTTCCATTTCTTTTATAATGTTTTTTGTTGTTGTTGTTGTCTATTTTATTAAGAGATTGTTTCTTTTGACATTCTAGATTAAAGATGCTCGTAAATCACTCATCGCTAGAGATGCTCTGTTGCGTGAAAAAGTAAGTGGAGCAGGAGCAGGAGCAGCAGAACGACAAGGAGCGGGAGCAGTAGTTAGCCTAAAGAACCCACTTCAAGCACACTTGGTGAGTACCGGAAGTTTAATATAAAATATACATATATATATAAATGTATAGAAAGCATCTTAAGAGGAAGTCTACGATTAATGCTCCTAATTATGGCGGGCAGTGCTGCTGTGCAAAGTTTTGTAATTTTTTTCCTATTAAACGGCCATATTTATCTGATTTTCATTGAAGACGAACTTAATGAGTTTTTAAAAATCATGATGGTAGAGTAATTATGGCATTTTACGATGTCGACAAGACTGCAGTCAGGTGTCTTCTGGGCTTATAAGTCTTAAGTTGAGTTGTTGGAAAATTCTTATGTGGAATACGTTCTTAGGTGCCTCAGAGAAATCGAAGGCTTCTACTTTTAATAAATCTAAAGATGAAAAATCTATACATACTTATTTTATAAAACGGATAGAAATGTCTTCATGAAATATTTTTTGGAAATTCTTGTTGCAGTGGACATTTCAACAATGTTGCACCCCAGAGATTAATTTTGAAAATTTTTATCGTTCTGTCTGTGCGGTTTTTTACTTATTACGTGAGAACTATTTGACAGATTACAATAATACTTATTATTCATCCTTACAATCCCAGAACTGGTTAAAAATTAAACTAGCTTGAAAATTAGAGACACATTATACTAGGTTTGCTATTTATGTTTCTGGCCTTGGAAACAGTACCTGGCACAATTTATCATCTGATGTTTCCAATGGAAACTTGACAACATTGAACTTACCCTCATTTACAACATTTTTCCTTTTGCGCGCGATTTGTGTTGTTCAAAGAAACTTAAAAAATTATTCTCTGGTAAAAACTGGATTACACTCGTGAACATTTTCGTGCGATAATTTTTCATAAATTTCGACGTGGACTATCAACTGAAGAATATATCGACGAACTTAATTCTTTTAACGAAGATACGGCTCTAGCCGACAGAATTGTAAGCAACAAGTATAAAGACGGACGATGCAGAAAAAAACTCCGTGAAGATCCTCTAAAATCGATGCTGTGATGAACTGATAACTATATTATTTCCATAAAATTGTGAGAGCGGAACTTCCATCCGCATATCTATGCCTAAAAAACTGAATGTGCTACAGGTGTTAAATGTATTCGCTGCATTTGCATATTGTACTTGCTCTCTCTCTCTCTTTATATGATCGCCCTGCTTTGCTCTCCATTATCTTTATATACATTATATTATTACTCGTATGTTCTCTTTATTCTTAAGGCAACACATGATCCAATAAGTCTCCAGACTAAATAATAAAAAAAAACTTTTTTTGCAAATATTCTTCTTTATTCATCCACGTAGGTTCCTTCAAGAGCAATACATTCATTCCACCGCTTTTCTAACTTTTCAATACCGGTTTTGTAGAGCGATTTGTGCTTCGCCTCAAAATACGCTTCAGTTTCAGCCATCACCTCTTCATTGGAGCCAAATCTCTTGCCGGCAAGCAATTTTTGAGGTTAGCAAAGAGCCAGTAGTCGCTGGGGGCCAAATCTGGAGAATACGGTGGATGAGGAAGCAATGTGAAGCCCAATTCATAGATTTTCACCATAATTTTCATCGATTTCTGACGCGGTGCATTGTTTTGGTGAAGTAGAATTTTTTTTTCTACTTCAGATCTGGCTGATTTTTTGCGATTTCATCCTTCAAATGCTCCAACAACGCTATGTAATAATCGCTGTTGATTGTTTTTCCCTTTTCGAGATAGTCGATGAACAAAATTCCATGCGCATCCCAAAATACAGATGCCATAACCTTTCCAGCCGACTGTTGTGCTTTTGGTCGCTCTGGCCTGCTTTTATCGGTTGCTCTCCACTCAGCTGTTCGCTGGCGTGATTTTATCGATATCTTCAGAGCCTTAGCTAGCTCGCACACCTTCACTTTACGGTCGGCCAATACCATTTTGTGTACTTTTTTTATGTTTTGTGGAATAACTGCCTAATTTGGACGTCCTGAACTTTCAGCATTATTTGTGTCTGTACGACCAATTTTAAACTCAGCATACCATCGGCAAATGGTTGCTTTTGACGGAGCAGAGTCCGAATAACACTTTCGAAGCCATTGCTCAGCTTGGACAGTATTTTTTCCCATCATAAAACAGTGATAAATCAACACACGGTATTGCTTTGTGCCAATTATTTTAAAAATATTAACAGTAGCAGAAATATTATATAGATATTTCGTTAGAGGTGCCACCTAGTAGTTAGTCTCGGGACTTATTGGACCATGTGTGAGCTCTTATTGTGCACATCAACTTTTTGAAACATGAAATATTTCGATATTGTCCCCATTTTTCGATATTTAATATTTTTGTTCCCCATTCAGCGCAGTGTGTGAGGAAGCGAAACCAGATTTTTTCGTCGAGTTTGAGGCAAAGCTACCAAGCACACATCTGCTTATTCAAAAATATTTTTTTCTCATTCTTTAGCCACATCGATTTTCAACATAAAAAAAACACCTTGAAACATCTTAAACCGTTCAATAGCTACAGAATTGAGATCGCCCAGGGAGCGCACAGTGATGCAAAAGGGCATGCTATACGAATAAAATACAAAATCGAATTTTATATTCTTAAAAATACAAAAAATTCTTGAAAATTAACCCAACAAGTGTTATTTTTGAACTTTTATCGATGAATTTTATTGTTATACCTGATTATATTTTTTAAATATATTTCATTATCCAAGAGAGTTTGAAACGGCATACTTCATGACTAAAATATGTTCCTTTGAAATAAAATAAATTCAATATTTGCTTAAATATTTTGGAAAATAAAAAAAGAAACACCTCATATTTGCAATTTTTGTTTTTTCATTTAACCACTATTATGTATACGTTAAGCTCTAAGAGTGCCAAGGTGTGCAACTTTTTATTTTTTTTTTTCCAATCTATATAATGGTCCCAAAAAATGCCTGTATAAACCAGGCTCTGACCATTTCGTATGAAATGTACTGAATTTAAGGTCGGTAAGACTGCGGGGCTTGAATATTCTTAACACGTCGCACAATATTTTTACACTGATGAAAATATTTCAATATGCATTAAATAAAAAAAAATGTATTTAAGTGCAGTTTTTTTTTTCTTTTTATAAACGTACAATTTGACAAAACATTTTGTAAAATAAAAAAAGAACAACCTCATATTTTCAATTTTTTTTTTTGTCTTTCTTGAGCTCTAAGAGTGTCAAGGTGCGTAAACTTTCCGTTGTTTTGTTTTTAACCTGTTTGATGGTCATAAAAATGCTATTTATTTTCAACTGTTTTTTATAACTGTTTATTAAACCAGGTTTCAACTGTTTTTTATAATTGAGATAATTTGAGGTCTGTAAGATTTAAAAAGGGTGTTTATTTTGCCCGTTATTTTAGTGAATAAATACATTTTTATGGAATTTCAAGAGATTTTACCGTTTCCATAAAGTTAGTTTGTATGGGAGGCAGACGTGATTTTCATCCGATTTGGTTGAATTTCATACTCAGAGTGCATATTAAATATCGAAGCTCATATACAAAATTCCAAGTCTATAAATTTATTTTTTTTTTAATTCTAAGAGCTTATACCGCTTTGATTAAGTCATTTTATATGGGAGCTAGGTGTGGTTTTCATTCGATTTGGCTCATTTGCGAACTTGATCTTTATTTTTTAGATACAAGCATAAATATTGAATTTCGTGATAATATCTTGAAAATTACGGTAGTAATCGTGATCACAGATAGATAGACGGACAAACAGACGGATCATAATATTATTTATATCAGTGTTTTGTATCATATCAATCCTAACATTGTTAAAATATGAAAAAATAAAAAAGTAAGAAATTTTTAACATAAAATTTCATTATCGCAGCTTTTTTCATTTCTTAATTATGGGCCAAAATATATTTCACATATATGGGAGGTTCTACGCCTACGTATCCAATTCCACAGAAATTTTGCAGAAATTTTAAAATTAGCTATGAACCGATAGTTCTATTAGCGTTGCTTATAAGATACGCTAAGCTACGTCGCAAAATGTGTTTAAATATTATGTTAGATGCCACGCCCACTTGTCAAATTACGCCGAAATTTTATATATATTTGGGAAATCACATTCTAGATGTCTATGTTTGATTTTGTCATTGTAGTTTATCTCATTTCTTAGATATAGTACACAATGTGTTTAAGTTGTATGGCAGATGCCACGCCCACTTGTCCAATTACACCAAAATTTTTTATGTTTTTTTGGAAATCACTTACTAGATGCATATTTTTGATTTTGCCATTGTAGTTTATCTCATTTCTTATATATAGCGCAAAACGTGTTTAAGTTGTATGGGAGCTAAAACGCTCACTTATCCAATCGCGCCGAATTTTTTTATGGTTTTTTTAGAAATTGCATATTCGCTGTTTTTATTTGGTTTTGTTGTCTTAGCTTATCTCATTTCTTAGAAATAGTGCAAAATGTGTTTCAGTTGTATGAGAGCTACCACTCCCACTTATTCAATCGAGCCAAATTTTTGTTTATATTTTAGAAATTATATATTAGACGTCTGTATGTGATGTTGTTATCGTAGTGTATTTTATTTCTTAGATATAGTGCAAAATGTGTTTAAGTTGTATGGTAGCTGCCACGCCCACTTCTTCAGTCCCGTCGAAATTTTTTGTAGTTTTTGGAAATTACATATTAGATGTCTACGTTTCATTTTTTATCGTAGTTTATTTCATTTCTTAGGTATAGCGAAAAATGTGTTTAAGTTGTATGGCAGCTGCCACGCCCACTTGTCCAAAATTTCCAATATACTTTGGTTTTTACTTTTCTATACCTAAAACATCGAAAACTATCAAAAAATCCACAAAAGAATTTTTTCGTCTTACTTTTACCAATTGCACCAGTGTGAAGCGTTTCGTGCCACTGTGCGTTGTAGCATTCAAAACATTTCATATGGAGTCACCTCAATCGGAGTGGAAAAGGTGCTTCCAAAGTGATTCACACACATACAAAATACGTTTTAATTTTATAGATAACTGAGATGGTCAGAAGTAAAAAAAAAAATATATAATTATTAATATTTCCATTGCAACCGCGATGCTGCAAAAACTGATAAAATTTCAAAAGAAACAGTGCGAATAAATTATCAAAAATATATTAAATCAAAACATAAGTGAGAGAAACCGATTCCAAAAATTCGACCAATACGAAAAAGAAAAAGGTGCCTTTACTGCAAACAACATTCACACCAACCACCTACCACACAAAAAATGCTGCAACTAGTGCTGCGCTTCAAGCAGCAATTTACACAAATAAACGAGGCGACAGATATGCGAGCTTATTAAGAATTATGTGCAGACTAAGGAAAAAGAACACCGATTGGTAAAAAATAGCATAAAAAGCAAAACTGAAAAAGTCTCTCCCGAAACTGATAAATAGTGAAGAAACGAAAAAAAAACAAAAAAAATTCCAAAATGTGCTCCTCTTGCAAGTTTTTTAACTCTTTGCACTTTTAGCCTTCTTTATTTTGGGTTTCCTAGATAGCATTTTTTTTTTGTCCTGATTGCAACAACTTCTTAGTACGACGCGACGGCGGTGTTGCCGGCGTTGGCGTTAGCGTTGGTGGACGTGGCGTCACGTCGTCTTCAGTCTACTTTAGTGTGTAACTGTGTGTGTGTGTGTGTTTGTTGGAGTGCACTTTCCAGACAATCTGACTGTCTCATCGCATATCCTACGTAATGTCATTTTTATAGTTTTTACCTAGTTGCAAAAATTTTCTCAGGAACTTTTTTTTTACCACTAGCCTCCTTTCTTTTCGCTCAATCACACAAATATCACAACGCTAGTTCGCTCATTGCCCTTAAGCCAGCTAAACTCCCTCAAACCACCCACTCCATCCATTTCATTGTATCAATTTGATACCATTTTATTGCCATCCTCTTCTTGCAACGTGCAACGACTAGGACTTTAAGCTGCACTTTGGCAGCTAATGTGTTTTATGAAAACATCCTTTGTAGCAAATGGCGCGGATAAAAACTAATACTAGCTGCAATCTGCAGCGCTGCCAACATCAGCGTCAACTTCGACGCCGCAGTTCGAAAACTAATTATGTTTATGGAATTATGGCGATCCACATAAATTACTTCAGGACGACTTTTTCCTACGTTCTGCCTGAACCATGTTATGTTTGTACGTTGCTTTTTTTTTTTGTGCTTGTTCATATATTTCTTGCGCACTACAGGCTAGTTAGTGTTGCATATTTTTTGGAGCGTGCAAAATCGTCGCACATTTTCGAAATTAATTTGATTTTGAAAACTAACAGTTTTGTTGTTTTTGCCTTTTAAACTAATGGATTGAATGCATTAAATTTTTCTTTTATAATAAATAAAGGAGCGCAAAATTGCAAAAACAAGAATTAGTTAAATGCGTTTATTAGTCAATTACGCTAATGAGCCGCTAAGTATGCTAGAGAATTTTAGCTTTTTCAAAGTGCAGCTGTTCTATTAGAAATATTTTGATACTTAATAATTGTAACAATTTCTGAAAAAAGCGCGACAGGTTCACTTAAAATTAATTATTTAAAATTTTTAATTTCTAATTTTTTTTTTAAATTCACACGGTACCATTTTTGGTAAGTATGGAGACTGGTTCATGATAACAGAGGTGTTTTTGTTGAAAATTCACGAACAAGCAATGCAGTGTGAGCCGATGCAATGTCAGGAGGCAAAAGCTTTGAATTTTTTGTCACAAATACGAGCGATTTCCTCGGATCGGTTCACACAAACGTCGTTGAACCTATAGTTAGTATTCTTTACTGATTGTTTGACCTTGTGGCAAGAAGAAATTGTAAACTTTTCCATTAAATCGAAGAACATAGTAAGCATAACATTGACATTTGACTGAACTTGTTGAGCTTTTTTCCGACCTTGGCGATCCGGAATGTCTCCACTGGGACGATTATGCCATAGTTTCGACATCATACCGATAAACCCAAGTTCCATCACCTGTTATGTTACCTTTTAATGGTTTTGAATCCAATTTCAATTCCAATTTAATGGTTTTGAACTTCAATTCGCCGATTTTTCGGTCGAGATTTAATAGTTTTGAAACAAATTTTGCTGTTCAGACCCAAAACATCAGAAAAATTTTAAACATGAGCCAATATCATCAGAAACTTCTAAATTTATGATTCGGCGATCATTCATAAGAAATACTTTTACTTTTTTTCCATGTTTTCATCGGTTGTTGATGTGCGTTCGTCATCTTCAACGTCTTCACGAGCATCTTGAAAACGCTTATACTACCACTTGTAAACTCCTGCTTTACTCAAAGCAAGTTCACCGAAAGCAATATTTAACATTTCTTCGACTTTGTTTCATATGATTCCATTTTTATAAGAAAATCTAATGCAAATTCTCTGATCCATTATTTATAAAGAATGGAGAATAGCCAACAGTATCAAAAAACTCGTAATATTTTCAATCACTAACCTAAAAAGTATATAAACGTGGTTGAAAACGTTTAGATACTTTCTGGACATACTTGCAAACATAAAAAAACCAATAAAAACTTCTTGCCAATCGGACCGACACAGCCCGAGAAATTTCAAATTATTTTTTTAACACTTCTTGTAAAATGCAATCCCAAAAGCTGTTGAGGGTGTAATTCAGGACTGACTCAGGCTTGCCAGTTTCTTAAAAACAGCCTTGAAATACTGCAAGTGTTGTTTTTATTACTTCTTTGATTAAATACTAAGATTTTTGTAAAGAATGACAAGAGTTTTGTAAAAAGCTTCTCCAACTATCTCTAAAGAGTTCTAAAATTTAATCAATCGGCACGAAACTTTGGAGATTTTAGTTTTATATCAAATCGATTCTTTTTAGCCTGAACTGAAGAAACTATTCCATCTTGCACATTTATAAAAACTAGTATAGCCTTTGGTCTAAATTCGACCATTTAAAAATGGATTTTTTTTTATTTTTATTGAAAACATATTTTTCTTTCTTCACTTAGTGCAAACGTTATTGAACTCATACCGCACCATACGCACCACCAGCAGGAATTCACAAAATACTTCACTCTGAGTTTCCATGTTCTGTGACTTTTACTTTCAAGCTATTCAATAGCAAAAATTTGACTTATGTATGCGGTGCCACACCCCTTTGTCCAATGCCCCTCCCAGTACCCTACTTACCATATTCTACTTTTAAGTAGAAGGATATCAGCAAGTGGGAACTCCATATTGAGTTCCATTGTTTAACGGCATTTACTTCCAAAGCTATTCGATGTAAAAACTCTGAATTGTATGGGTGGTACCACGCCCCTTTGTCTAAAGCTCTCTCAAATTTTTCAGTGGAAGAACACGACTAAATAGGAATTTCCTACCCCGCTTTATTGATTTTTTACTTATAGTTCGAAAGTTTTACCCAAATTTGGGCTGCTGAAAAGTACCACGCCCCTACGTACGATTGATTTGAGGCCGAATACTGATTTTTAAGGCTGTGTGACCTGTTCGATATACCTAAAGCTATTCGATATGCCAAATTTGGGTTATATGGGATGTGCCACTATAGATATCCGGTGCACTCCTTCTCCCTACTCTTATTGATTTAAAAACAAAAATTATCAAATTCAGTTGACCCAGGAGAAAATGGTTCTTCATTGTTCTACCTACGCCTATTTATATATAGATATAATAATAATATATATAATATATAAAGTAGATAAGGAAATGGCTTAAAACATACATTTGTGTATATAACTTTGGAGTGGTTTGAAATATTTGAAAAATTTTTTCACAGAAATTATTTATTTAGCTGTAGAACATTATAAAAAATACAAAAACAACATTTTGAAAAAAGTAATTTTCATCAAAAAAATCATAGGGGGTAGCTCATGATTTTCGATGATAGAAACACTTAATTAAATGATGTGTCAAAATGAAGCAATTTTTGCAAATAAATGATATGGTATATGAAAGAGTGTGAGAGAAGAAAATAGAAAAACAAAAATAAAATTACAAAAAAAGAATGTCTGGTCTAATTTTTTAGTAAAAATTGAATATTTTAGAGTTTTTTTGAAAACAACATAAGAACTTGAATTAGTAAGATAACGGCAAATCTTTTCTTATTTCTCGAAAGTTATTTAATTAAACTTTCAGACAAAGAAAATTTAGGAAAAATCGATTGAAAAATGGCTGAGATATTTGCATGCAAAATCAAAATTTGAAATATCAATTGTTTTTTTCTCATTCTGAGGCAATGACATTGCTTTAAGAAATGCATTGCATGGAAAAAATCTACAGGTTTCGAAATATCGCAATATTTTTGGTGTCATAATAACGGGAAATTTTTTAACATACTATTCGTGGAAAATATTAGCAAAAAAGTTTTCGTATACCGTTATTTTTCTCAACCAACGAATTTTCATATAAAAAACGTTGTACTGAAAATATCTATAGTTTTCGAGATATCACATTCATTTTGATGTCAAAATAACGTAAATTTTTCAAAATTTACTGTTTGTAAGCAATTTTACCATCACAATATATATATGGACACTTGTTAAATGAAAAAGTAGTTATTGTAGGGTAACCGTGAATGATGGTGAAAAATATCAAAGTATTTTAAAAGTATAAGATGTGTATTATGAATGTCTAAATTTCTCTCTTATACCATGTTTTTCCATCTCTTACAGTTTAGCTTTTATTTAATAAATAATCTTTTTCCGCTCATATTTGAGGTCAAAGGTCACCAATTTTATATTCAATCATATTGTGCAGCCAGACCTTTCATCTGATACCACATTCTTCATTTTACCTCTTCCCAGTTCTGAGATCCCTAACTAAAATTGATATAAACTTTCAACGTTAATATTTCGGGTCAAAGGTCATCAATTTAAAATCGAACATAATTCGGCACATCTAGGGTGCAGTACCTTTCGAATCATGTACGTTTCATTGTCCTTATTCTAAAATAAATATTGAAAAAGTGTACGACAATATTCGATGTTTGCGTATTAATATATAAGATAAGTTATACTCTTTGCATTTTCACTGTGACTTCAATTAGAAATGATAATATATTTTTAGAAGAAAACTATGGTATTAAACTAATGTTCTTACTTTTGCTCAATATTTTGCTGACACCCCCTTTTGTTTTATTACTGCCTCACATTGATTGCCCATTGATGTTATGAGACTCCGATATCACTCGATTGTTATTGACTCCTAGATCACCTTCACTTTATCAAAAAGAGTTATATCTATGTATATTAGGGTGGCCCTTAACTGTATGCGCAATTTTTTTTTTTATAAATTGAATATGTGCGGTGCCCTCGTTTGTTTCTTATCATGCCAAAATTATATTCTGAAAATTTCAGGAAAAAATATTAATATTTAGACGTGCCGCAAAGCGAAACTTCATTCGAAATACACATTCATATTGGAAAAAATTGTTTTTTTTCAACAATAATTAAAATTAAGACAATTTTGTGTGATTTTTTAATCAACGAAACAAAATATCGCATTAGGCATTTAATTTATTTTCCCAACGTGCTATCATTCGTCGAAAACAGTTGACTAATACGAAAATTACATTTTTATTGTTTTTAAGAAATATTTTTTTTCCGAAAACAAATGAAATTAATGTAATTTTTTTTTTCAATCTTTTATTGGCGCATGAGCATAAACATTTCTTTCCAAGGAGATATTATGTGTCGAAATCGGGTAAAAATGCGAAAACTCGAAATTTTTAGTGGAGCAAAAAAGCTATTTTTAAAAAATACTTTTTTCGAAAATACATAAGTAAAATTAATTATTTTGAAAAAAATTATGTTTCTAATTATAAATTGTATAAAGTTTGTACGTTTCTAACACAACAATAACCACATAAAATTAAATCTTAATCAATGCATTTATTATTTTATTTTTTTTTTTTTTTATTTAAACTTAACACCGTTTATTATTCATAATTGTTTTTACTTTAGTTATTGTTCGTAGGGTCAAAATAAAATTTCACGACTGTATCCTGGATATTTCTTACGATAGTCCCGGATAATCATTAAATTCTCAATCAAATAATCAGAAATACATATATACTTTTAGGAGATAATCCTGTTGGTTTGTGTTCTTAGTTAGGAGGCTATTAAAATCAGTTATTAATTTAACCGCATGTTAAGATGTGTCATTACTTCTCTAAAAGTACTGATTTTCAGAACATCAGTGTAGTCTTTTTGAGATTTCCAATCTTTTGAATGTACTTAAAGGAAATCTGTTCCAATTTTGAAACGTTGGGAAAATTTCATTGATGATGGTGATAAAAAGTCTCAAAAAGTCAAAAGAAGATGGTGTTTGTATAAAAATACTTTCTTTCTGCTATCACTTTCAAACTGGTCATCTTCCTGGATTTTTTTAGCCATGTCAACTTTAATTTCTGTTGGAAGACTTTCGTCGAACAACACAAAAGGAGGAGAAAAGGTATATTTGTCTATCTGGGTTGTATTAATTCTCATGGAAACTGTAATTCATATAATATTTTTCCTGTGCTCTTTCTACATTATAATACTACACTGAAAAAAAAATGTTTTAAAATTGACGACAATTGTTATTAATTTGACGATATTTTTGTTTAAAAAATAGCTTGCAACAAATTTCGTCAAAGTAAGAGCAAATGTATTTAAAAATTTTGAAAAACATATGAAAAAAAAGTCAATTTAACAACACATTGTGTTTAATTTTAAGCTAACTTTTTTTTTCAGAGTAGTAAAACTCAAATAATAAAGCTAAACCAATTTTTAATTATTTTATAAATCATACTTTTCTCCCGCTTCTTCTCCTCGAGTTTGCGCTTCCTCTGTTTTTCTTTTTTTTCCGAATAAGTTTGAGCTTCTGCCATGCTCTTAAGACGTCAATCATGCAACCGGGTCTTCCATTTTCTCTCTGGAGTAGTAAAAACTGTCTGTCATCCTCTATTCGGATTAGGTTCAGAACGTCCCTGTGTGAAATATCAAATAGATTGTAAAATTCATCGCAGAATAAAGTCTCCTCAATTTGCTGCTTTTCTGTTGTGCGTTACTGACTTCTTTGTAAATTTTTCGAACATTTGTGCAAATCTAACAACTTTTGAACACATCGATGGGGGAACTCTGGTAGGTATGCTTGCCTTTTTCCAAAAATCTATGCAAGTTAAGATCACCCTTTATTCAATAAGTAAATTGTAAATGTAAAGAAAATTGTATCTTAAAGATTCAAGAATGGTTTTGTCTTAAGATTCTTTTTCTTAAGCTAAAATTTGTTATGTCAGCAAATATTCTGGCTGATGCAATATTTCATCTTGTGATGAAATACTTTTGTTTATAATAACGCGATCAAGCCATCCTCAGTTTTGTTTATATTAAAAGCCTTTAAATAAGAGAAGAACTGATTTTCACAGTAAGGTTTTTAGCCCAGCTCAGCCAGTTGAGTTCCTAGAGTATTTAAGTGAAGTGAATAAAAAATAATAAACTTTTTTAAAAACACAAAAAGGTACAAGTGTTTAATTAATTTGCATTCTTCTATAGTAAGACTTGCACTTGTATTCAAAGATAATTTCACTGTTTTTATCTTAAAAAATTTTACTTAAAGGACATCTATGTTAGAAGGTAACCAGTGCTTTCACTTTTAGTAGATTCAATTATATATATTTTTTGTCTTAAATGTAATAAGTTGATTGGTTAAACATAATTGCAGAACGTTAGTAAAATAATTTTAGAAAAAAATTAAAATTTTTTTTTTCGCTCGACCAAATAGTTGTAGTTTTCTCACTTTGTAGCCAATTTCAACGGATGATAGCTCGTTTGAGAGATAATGTTATGTAAAATACGATATTATGTTGATTAGATTAGAAAAGAACATTAAATTGTCTTCATTTTAATTATTGTTGGAAAAAAAACAATTTTTTCCAATATAAAGGCATATTTTGAATGAAGTTTCGCTTTGCGGCACGTCTAAATATTAATATTTTTTCTTGAAATTTTCACAATATACTTTTGATATGATAAGAAATAATCGAGAGCACCGCACATGTTCAATTTCTAAAAAAAAAATTTAAGGGCCACTCTAATGTATATATATAAAAAAGGAGCTTATGTTTGTAACTATGCAATAGACTCCTAAACTACTCATCCGCTTAGCATGAAAATTTGTGTATAGAAGTTTTTTGGTACGGTGCGTATTTGTGGGCAATCAATTTTGATCCATCTTGAACACCAGAGGGCGCTGTAGTACAAATTTTTTACAAAACTGCATAAAACTCACAAACTGCTTATGTGATTAGAATAAAAAGTGGTATACAGTGGTTTTCATGTACGTTGAGTGTTTTGCTGCTATCTTTTTTGACCTATCTTGAACACCAGAGGGCGTTAAAGTACAAATTTTTTGCAAAACCACCTAAAACTCCCAGACCGCTCATGCGATTAGAATGAAAATTGGTATATAGTAGTAGTTTTCAGGTACAATGAGTTTTTTGACAGTATCTTCTTTGAACCACCTTGGACACCAGATGGTGCTGTAGTACAAATTTTTTACAAAATCGCATATTTTTAGTTGTTTTCTTAGGTTACATATGCAAATATTTGCAAAATATAAAATATTTCTTTAATTTAGTAAAATTACAAAAAATTTCCGTTATTTTGACATCAAAAACATGAACATATCTTGAAAACTATGAAAAATTTTACTACAACGATGCAACATCGCTCAAAAATGAGAAAAAAACGATCAGAAATTTCATTTTGTGACTTTCGATTCAAATATCTCCGCTGCTTTTTTATACATTTTGTTAATTTTTTTTCGACTTAAAGCTTCATCAAAGTACTATGAAAACCTTATTGCAAAAATACCGTTAGTTGATTATATATATATTTTAAATATTATTTTCAAAAAAGGTCTGAAATATTGGAGTTTTCCTCAAAAAAAGGCTCAAAATTTGTTTTTGTCGTAAAAATAATTTAAATTCAAATTCACAAAATGTCAATTCTATTTGACTATAATATTTATAAGCAAAAGTTATTTAAATTTTACGCAAAAATTAAAAACCATTTATGTGATTAAAAAAACGAGGCTTGATTTTTTCGAACAACATTTTTTTCCAATATTGTATTTTTATATTTTTGAAAAAATATACAATCTAAAAAATTAAGTTTTTAGAAAAAATTATCTTGGTATCTCTTACCAATCAAAAGTTATACAGCCAATAATCTATATCCATATAATTTGCGGTCTGCTTGCTTATCTAGGTATCTTCTATAGATATAAAAAGCAAAACGCTGTCTGTGTGATGGCTGAAAATTCCAAAACTACTGAACTACTAAAATTTTGGCATTTCATTTTCTTCAATTACGAGATGGTTTGAATTTCTGACACACCCCTTTTTACCGCCCAAAAATAAATAAAAATGCTATATTTCCTACGGTTTTCGTCGATTTGGCTATATTTTAGTAATTTAGTTTGTATGCACACTGTCGGCAACTGTACTAAAACTGGGTAATGTCCATCTACTAGAAAACTGTGATGGGCATTATATAAGGGGGTGTGGCTACGCCCATACAATTAAAATTTGTATTATTGAATAGCTTTGAATGTTAAAGCAGCAATACTTACATACAAACTTAAAATGGAGTTACTATTTGGAGATCTCCTGCTAATGGGAAACTGTAACGGGCAGTGGAAAATTACAGTAGTGTCAAACTATGAGTTTAAGAAAAGTTTTGAATACACCTATTATGTTCCCATATAGTTGCAGGGTGCAGCAACGCGCCCCGGGAAAAGGCTAGTTTGTTATATTTTTAACGCTTACGGCTCTTTCCACGTCAGCCCACAGATACTCAATGGGTTTAAGTTTTAACTGGATGATGGCCTTTCCGAAACATTGACGAAATGTTCTACAAAGAATTTCGGTGTGAGCTTAGCCGTGTGCTTCGAAACGTTTTTTTGTTGGAATTTTCTTCAGACCACGTCAGCATGACATTGTTTAAAATGTCAACGTTCTTCTCCTTATTTTAAATTACATAAATTTTATGAATTCTCCCAACACCATTCCATGAGAAGCACACCCATACCATAATGGACCCTCCACCAAGCTTCACTACGCGAGAAATATAGCGAGGATCTAATTCTTGATTGATAGGCTGTCTAACATGTTTCCGACCATCAGGAGCAAGGTGATTTATTTTTGTTTCATCGCTCCAAAGCACATTCTTCTACTGATTTGTAGTCCATAGGTAATTCGACGTTTTTTTGTTAATATTACTGAGAAGTGGCTTCTTGCGTGCTGCTCTGACATGTAGCCAGGCTTCTACCAAACGGCGTGAATGGTCCGCTTGGATATATTGATATTTAATTTTTCTTGAATATCACGTTGTTTGTCTGTAGATGTGGGGTCGGCTTTGGATATTTGGGTTATAATCGGGTCGGTTATGCGCTGATCTTTTTCTGGGTCTCTTTTTTCGCGAAACTTTGGTAAGGGTTTCATATTTTCTTATATGCTGTAAAGCATTAAAAACCATTTCTGTAGAACACTTGAGCTGCTCTGCTATTTTTATACCCCCACGTTTAAAAAACGTAAATGGGGGTATATTAATTTTGTCACTCCGTTTGTAACGCCCATAAGGAGGCGTGGTAGGTATAGAAAAATATATATATTCTTGATCAGCATCACCACCCGAGTTGATTTAGCCATGTCCGTCTGTCTGTCCGTCTGTCCGTCTGTCCGTCTGTCTGTGATCACGATTACAGCCGCAATTTTAAAGCTATCATCACGAAATTCAATATTTAAGCTTTTATCTAAAAAATGAAGGTCAAGTTCGTAAATGAGCCAAATCGGATGAAAACCACGCCTACCTCCCATACAAAGTGACTTTATCAAAACGGTAAAATCTCTTAGAATTCAACAAAAATGAATATATGGACTTGCAATTTTGCATATGAGTTACGATACTCAAAATACACTCTAAGTATGGAATTCAACCAAATCGGATGAAAACCACGCCTACCTCCCATACAAAGTGACTTTATCAAAAAGGTAAAATTTCTCTAAAATCCACAAAAATTAATGTATGGACTTGAAATTTTGCATATGAACTTTGATATATAATGTGTACTATGTGTATGGAATTCAACCAAATTGAGTGAAAACCACGCCCACCTCCCATACGAAGCGACTTTATCAAAAAACAAAAGCGAATATTTTCTGTTAAAAAAAAAGGAAGACGTTTTTACAGATAAACATTTTATTGATTGCTTAAGACTTTGAATATACTTTGGTTCGGCCGTGGGGGTATTTTAACTTCGGCCCAGTCGAAGATCATTTCTTACTAGTTTTATATGATTTTTCAACATTACGAAGTTACAAAATCGAGCGTCTTTGTGTAGGAGTGAAGCTTTTGTTTTTCCCTGTTATAAATCTTGAAAATAATAGTTTTTGTATTTATTGCAAATTCAACTAAGACAATAATTACCGTAACAGAAACAAAAAATAGCACTTAAAAAAAAATTTTAGTTCACAACTTAAGGTTTCTAATTAGCTGTCGCGCTTTGTTTGAGCTGTACTAAGTAACGTGCAAATACATTTTTAAAATTATAACGGTATAAGAATAAAATTAATGAAAGAATAAATGAGAAAACTATTTTGGAGTAAAAATTTAATACTCAATTTTTATATTTTTCATTATACATACTATGTACTGCAATAACCTTATGTAAAGACTCTTGAATGAGTTGAATGTTTACATTTCTTTATTGAAACAAAATTATTTTCTTCATCAAATGAAGTAGTTTTTTCTTCACTTGAGTGACGCAGTAATAAGACTACGTAGTAGTTATAATTGGTGGTTCTACCCTTCTCAAGGCAATCAATTATGATAATTCTTCTGAATCCCAAAATAATATCTCCATTTTCTTATTCGGTCGCCAAGGTAAAGAGTGCCCTTAAGTTATTTTTTTATGAGTGCTGATCCAAATCTCGAGGATGAATTCACCAAGTTTAAGGGGGACTATACTATCCAGAGGCCGAAAAAAAGGTCATGTTTGTGAATTTTGTTAAGGAAACTTAAGAGATATTTTTGAATGAGGATTTTTATACCTAAAAATATACATATTCAAGAGTATGTTTATTTTTTTTTTATTAAAAGATTATCCCTTTACTATCAAAATGTAAGGGGACTACGTTCTAAAACACGCGACATATTTTTGGTGTCTCAGAATTTCTCTGAGGATATTATCGCGTTAACAGAAACTTGGCTGAACGGAAGCATTATTGACTTGGAACTGTTTGACAATAGCTTTCAAGTTTTTAGAAGGGACAGACACACTGACAATTTTTCTGCTGTTGGTGGTGGTGTCCTTTTAGCTGTAAGGAATTCCTTTGTCAGTTCCTTAATTGATATTCCCTGCTCTTCTAATATCGAACTTTTATGCGTTAAGGTGTTACATTGTAATTCCAATGTATATGTTATTAATGCATATGTTCCCCCAAAGAGTAGTGCAGAAGTCTATGCAAGCCTTGCGGATTGCATAGAATATATAATAAATCTACTTGACGTTAATGACGACATTTTACTGTTGGGCGATTTCAATCTGCCTGACAAAATGGCATTCTTCCGACGATGATACATATTTTTGTGCATCAAATTCGAAGACTCGTCAAGAACATATATTTGTTGACAATATATGTTCTGACTTACAAGAAGTTAGTTGTATTTATAATAGTCTTGAAAGACTTCTTGACCTGGTCTTAACTACAGACAGTAACAATGTGATTGTTAAGAGGGCCTTCCATGCTCTGACTATTGTAGATGAATACCATCTACCTTTGAGCATTTGGTATAAATCGGACAGAGAGAGCATAGTAAAATCGAGTTCAATCGATAAGTTTTATGAATTCAATTTTAAAAAAGCTGACTTTTTGAAGTTGAATCATTTACTTCATAACAAACTAAATGTTATTTTAGAGTACTTAAATGGAAATAACCTTGATGATTCCATAAGTTTTTTATACGGAGCTTTTTATTGTGTTCTCTCAGTCCGTACCATATTGCCTCAAATTTGCGAAAAATTGTGCGTACCCTTGGTACACAAAGGATTTAAAAACTCTTCGCAACTACAGGAATAGGGCTTGGAAGAAATATGTCTGTAGTTTAGACTCTAATGACCTGGAAACCTACAAACGTTTGTTTCTGGAATTTGAAAATAGCTCAGCTGCATAATATAATGAATATTTAGACAATATAAAGCTGAGAATACTGTCTGGTCCAAAAAACTTTTGGGGATTCATAAATACAAAGAAGAAATCCGATGGATTCCCTTCATCATTCAAAACTTTTGATGAAATTACTGACGATCCCGTCATTATTTGTAGTTTATTTGCAAATCTTTTTAAAGAGTCATTTTGTTCGGATTCTTTTGATCCTGATGAGGGGTATTTTGAATATATGAATTCTACGCCCAGAGTTTCTTTGGACTCTTTATCCTTTACCTCAGAGGATATTTTAAAATATATTAGTTCGATCGATGAAGATTTTAGCGCTGGACCTGATGGAATTCCTGCCGCAGTGTTAACTCAATGCGGTTCAATTTTGTGTCAACCACTCTCTTTGTTGTTTAATAAATCTATAAACGAAAGTCATTTTCCACTGTTTTGGAAAAAATCATTTATTAGTCCTATTTTTAAAAAAGGTTGCAGGAATGATGTTATTAATTACAGGCCCATTGCTAAACTGTCATCGAAAAGTTCACTGTCGTGAAGTCATAACAACTCGTCAGCATGGTTTTGTTAATGGCAGATCTACGGTATCTAATCTGCTCGATTTTACAACGTTTTGCTTAAACACCATTGAATCTGGTTGCCAGGTCGACTGCATCTACACTGATTTTAGCAAGGCTTTTGAAAAGTTACCACACAATTTAATTCTATTTAAACTTAAGTCCATTGGATTTCCACAATATTTTGTAAACTGGATTAAATCGTATTTGACGGAACGTTCTTATCAAATACGATTCCGAGGGGTTTTGTCTACTGAGTTTATTGCATTATCAGGTGTTCTTAAGGAAGTCTCCTAGGTCCACTTCTGTTTATTTTAGCAATTAATGACCCATATCATTAAAAACTCTCATCTGCTTATTTATGCGGATGATATGAAGATATACAGAAAAATAAATTCTCAAGACAATTCAGCCCTACTCCAGTCCAATCTGAAATCTTTTGAAGTTTGGTGTTTTAAAAATAATATGTTTCTTAATCCAGATAAATGCCAAACTATGACCTTTTCGCGAAAAAGGAATAATTTACTTTTTGATTACAAGATAAAAGATACTGCTTTATGTCGTGTGGATGTCGTTAAAGATCTGGGAATATGTATGGATTCTAAGCTTTCCTTTAACATTCATATTGATAACATTTGTAAAAAAGCATCTTCTATGCTTGAATTTATTAAACGCTGGGCCAAGGAATCCAATAACATGATTACGACTACAACGTTGTATTACGCAATAGTGCGTCCTCACTTGGAGTACGCAAGTCAAGTTTGGTTTCCAAGTTACAATGTGAATGTGGATCGAATAGAGAGAATCCAAAAATCCTTTGTTCGGTTTGCCCTAAGCGACTTAAGTGGATTTGACATTTTAAACCTTCCTCCTTATGAGGATCGCTTAAAACTTTTAAAAATGCAATCATTGAGTGAGCGAAGGAAGTTTGCTGATATCGTCTATTTGCACCAACTCATAACCGGTGTATTCGATTCTCCAGAACTTCTTTCTCTTATTAATTTTAACTCTAATCGTAGAAGTAGTATAAATGCTAACAATTTAGTTTACTTGCAATTTAGTAGAACAAATTATATGTTAACTGCTCCTTTAAACCGTATGAGTAAATTAGTTAACAATTATAGCTTTTTTGATGTTAACTTGTCCAAAGATCAACTCAAGAGTAGATTAAAAACTATTGTGTAATTGCATGGTTAGTCGTGTCGTCTTGTGTTGTCCTTGAGCCCAACCATATTTTGGTGGGTAAATTTTTTTCACATTAACTTATTACGAGCCACTAGTATCAATTTCATTGAATTTCAAAGATTTTTGGATTGTGACTTTTAATGCGTTAATGATGAGAATTTGCGAATAAGCTGTAGTAGCTAAACTCGATTGTTATTGCATTTTAATTCCGAGTCAACTCATGTGCGCGACCACGCGACTACGCAACTTTAAAAAAGAGCAAATTAAAAAATTTCTTAAGATAAAGGTTCTTAAATGTTAAAGTACGAAAGTAAGAGATGTTATTTACATTTTTAGTTCTAAGAAATATGTGGTTAGATATTTCTAGAATTTTTCAAATATATTTAAATATTTCTAAAAAAAATTTGTAGTATCTATTAGGAAAGCAGTGCGGCTTCAAACTTCGTACTCAGCTTATTTAGGTCAAAAACTGTCCCTCAACAAAGTTTGAAGTGTTTGGCACCGCCAGGGCTAATTTGGGGCTGAAAAGGTTAAGGTAGATACAGCATTTTTTTATAGAGCGCTGTATAAAAAAGGTGAAAAGCGGTGACCAAGATTGCTCCTCCTAAATTCATCTGAAACAAAAAAAAAAAACGAAAAATGTCATTAACTTAAAACTCGTACTCGTCTATAGCCGATTTTGAAAATATTGATTTTTCACAAAATGGCAGACTTCGGAATGATTTTCGACCAAAAATTCGTCATTATTTTGTCTATAACTAAAGAACGAAGCTACGAAAAAAAATCCTATGACAAGTACGAAATTGTTATGAATAAAATAAACCTGCAAAAAAATCAAAATGATCACTTCGAAAACATGGTTTCGAGAACAACGCGTTTGAAAATAAGGGCCAGCACAGCGTGCTCTCGAAGGCGGTTCACTCACTAGGCTATAACGTTGTTATTTTTCGAGATATCAACTTAAAATTCTAATCACATATTTTTGAGACTTGAAGATTTAAGAAAATGCAAGAAAAAAAATTGAAAAAAAAAGTTCTAAAGTTCTGGGTATATAATCCCCTTTAATTCAAAGAAAAGTTGAGTTCTTTTGAACGACGCACAGTGGGGTATTTTATGCCAAAAGTGACGATTAATTGACAGGGGCCACTTATCGAGACAAAAATTGTACTTTGAGAGTTTTTGGGGTCGCTGGTCACGAATCTGAAGTCAAAAATCTGAAATTCAAAATGGCGGCTTCGAAATGGCGGCCATGAACAAGCTAACTTCTACAAAAAACGTTTAATGGAAGTAAAATTTTGTATACAGGAGTTTATGGGGTCGCTGATTAAGAATATAAAATCAAAAATTTGAAATTCAAAATGGCGGCTTCAAAATGGCGGCCATGAACAAGTTAACTTCTACAAAAAACGTTTAAAGGAGGTAAAATGTTGTATACAGGGTTTTGTGGGGTCGCTGATTAAGAATATGAAGTGAAAAATTTGAAATTCAAAATGGCGGCTTCAAAATGGCGGCCACGAACAAGCTTTGTTCTGCAAAAAACGTTTAATGGAGGTAAACATTTTTTATACTGGGGTTTGTGAGGTCGCTGATCATGAATCCGAAGTCAAAAATTTAAAATTCTAAATGACGGCTTCAAAATTTAATCATCAGCTATGTACTTTTTACCAAATTACATAGTATATAGAACATAATTTTCGTTATTACTACAAATTGTACAAAACAAGCTTTGAACGACATTTTATACAAAAACATAGGATTGCAATTACAATAGTTAATAAACATAAACAATGATGTTGATTTCACATGTACGCTGCAAACTGCAGGGCAAACAATTTATGTGTTACTAATATCAAAATCAGAAAATAAGTGTTAAAATCGAACAAATATAATTTAATTTAATAGCTTAACACAATCATCTGCTTCCTTTAATATATAAAAAGCCGGTGTTTGAAAGAAACATCAACTATCTACCTTAATTGTGGAAAGGTGCACTGCATATGCCGCTTTCCATAATGTACGGTAAAAAATAGCGGATAACAAAAAACAAAGTGAAGAAGAGTACTGGTAAACAACAAAAAAAAAAAAAAAAAAAGCAAAATCTGTTTAGTATTTACATTTATTTTGTACTTTATTTCGTTTGTTTTAATTTTTCGAAATAAAATCGTAAATTCGTGATGTGTACGTTAAAGTAAAAAAATCGAAATACCGCGAAAGTGCGCCGCATTGACGCAACTTTTTTTTTTATAGAATATAGCTTGAATGATCATAGCTTACGATAATCAAAACAGTTTTCCTTAATTCCACTCAACACACAACTATATCTCTATTAACATATTGAAAAATCCAACTTTTTAAGGTTAAATTCAAATAAATAAATTAATATATATATATAAAAACTATTTCATAAAAAAAAATTAATTTTGTATTGCTTAAATACCTGAACAAGAAGGTTCCATCGTAATTTTTTGTAATTTTTAAAAAATAATACACAAAAAAAAACTTTAAAAATTTCGAATAAACACGTTTGTCACTGTGCACACTCAAAGAGAAAAAAAATGATGACTTTCAAACTGCATTGCGGGTAAACGGTAGAATATTTTTCAACTATTCTTTCACCTAGTGATGCAGAATTTTATCTTCTTTCACCGGGTACCTAACATCACTATGTTCCTTGAACTTTTTTTTTCAATTAATCGTCACTTTTGGCATAAAATACCCCATTGTGCGACGAGAAATTGACGTATAGCATCGATGTTTTCAGTAAACCTTTTGTTCCGGTAACGAAGGGGCGGTTATTAACTGATTATTAACTTGATTCTACACGTCGGTTCTTAGAAGGATAAAAATCATTATGCGTGGAAGGTATCTCGAACAGAGCAATGATTTTGAAAATAAAATTTGGTGAAATTTGATTTGATGACTTGGTCAAGACTATTTCCTTCCACTACTGAAGAATTTTCAACAAATATGACAGATTTTGCTTTAATAGCGTGATTGCTATACTTATTTCGACGTTCATATTTAAAGACCCTTTATAATGGTATCTCTTGTGAGGCTGCTATATACACAATTGCCTCAAGATAAGACATTCATGCATCTGCTAACGCTGTGGCATATCGAAATTAACTATGCAAATGTCCTTGTCTATGACAATATCGACTCCGTCATACAAAACGTAGTCCTTACAAAGAACTGCAAAATCTTGATGTCCCACTTATTTAGGTTCATACGGGACCAGGCTGGTTCTGTTCAATTCTGCGATTAAGTTTCGATAGGTCCAGTGACAAAGGTAGTCACAATGTACCAATAGACCCTCGCACGCCCTTCGCACATTTGGGCAGGGGCTTCAAGATCTTATTTGGAACTTCTGGACCGAATTCAACGACGTGCGATATATCTGATAGGGGATGAAAACATTTCATCTTCTCTCAACTCTCTTGGGCATCGACGCAATGTTGGTTGCCTAAGCCTTATGTACAGGTACTACCATGGGAAGTGTTCAAGGGAGATACATGACTTGACGCCATCAACTCGTGTGTTTTCTCGGTCCACTCGGGCAGCTCATCAAGCCCATCCCTTTACCATTGCCTTGATGCCCAATAGAACCTCGCATTACCAGGATAATTCGTTCTTTAGTCGTACAGCAAAATTGTGGAATAATCTTCCTGCGAGCGTGTTTCCCGGCAGTTTTGAGCTATGTAAATTTAAAACAAATCTTCACCGACACAACTCTATCTTTCCACCCTCCAACTAACTATCACCCGTCTTCCGAATCAACACAATGCGTTCGCATTCATAGGGGGCATCCCCTGAGCGTTGGTTTAGTCTAAAAAAAAAAAAAAAAACCTTACCTAACCAAAAACCTTTTTCAACACTAAGATAATGTGATTGATTGCTAAAGTTGTTTAGGTATTGGAGTTGTATAGGTGATGCTGAGATCAGTTGTTAATTCTGACCGATAATATCATTTCAATTTGGTTCTCAAAATACCAAATTTAAACAAAAACATGTATTTCGAGAGGTGTTACAAAGTTACTTCCTTTTTTTTTGCATACATTCTTCACAAACTCTCGTATACCTACTAAACACAATATGTTGGTTTTTTTTTTTTTTTGTTATCAGGTTCTGCATATCAGGTTTCTCAAACCTTAAGGCCAAGGTTGATGCTAAGTATTCTTTTAGAGTAGGGTTTGAGGCTTCAACCTTTCTTCTTTTTGTCTTCACTTCACATCAACTAAATTGAATTTACTGAGGGGGAAAAGCATAACGCTTGATTCAGATTTCAATTAACATGTTTCTACGGCTTTGAACCACGTTTAGAACTTCCCACACATTTCAAGTTGTAGGAACATCATCAAATTTCATTTGATTAACCCGTGTCTTCCACTAATCTATCACTGCATTTCAAACCAAGGTAAACTTGACTGAATAGGTTCCTTTGTACATAAAATCCTTCAAATAAACCTTAAAACAAAAAATAAAACAAAATTAATCCCCAATTGTCGTTCACAAGCTTCCAAGGCAGATATAAAAAGCTGTTAATATACTCGTAATTTAATTTTTCTTATTATGTCATGTTGAAATGTGTACAGGACTTTAATCCTGAGACGACTTGCTTAAGTTCTCCTTTGCATATTTTTCTGTACAACTTAAACAAGAAAGGACTTAAAATTCCTTTTACTAGTATGTGTTTCTTAAAGGTATCTCCATACGCTTGTGTTTTTGAAAATTATCAACTCTTTGACTGCTGACTTCTTCGCTACACTTGAGCTCATAATTGCTCCTTAATATGTATTCCCAAGACTCCACTTTCGGATATGGTAGTAGAAGTAGTAGTAGTCGACGATATTACTTCACTTAAATTTATGCCAATCACTCACACCCACTTTGGTTATGTGGATGGTCCTGGGTAGTTGCCAGCCATAATAGGCCAGCCACACTTACGAGATGATAACGAAGCTATTGCTGAAGCCCATTATTACTCAATTACTTGGCAAACTGTTCTCAAGTTACTCGTTGCACAAATTGTGCAGAGCAACATGACAGCTGTCATTAAATATGCCAAGTCGTGGAGAGAGCGATAGAGATTGAGAGAAAGAGAGATAGAGAGGATGCCCACTTGCATCCTGCCTTACCACTTGCTTTAATATTTTTTTTTTTCCTTCTAATATTTCTACATTTTACTGAGAATCTGCTAAAGGGTTTCGCTTAAGTGAGCTCCCACTCTGCTCATTCTTTGATGCTCTACCTACCCATTGAAAATGGGGTCTGCCAAGCTGCTCTATTCATGGCGGCACTCAAAAGTTGCTGGCTGATGTCGCATTGAAGTTCTCGATGCTTTGTCATTTACCAATTATGTAAATTTCCTCTGCTATTAGTTGGATCCACTAACACATCCCATGGACTAACTCATCCACAGATGGATGCAGTAGCACTTCAATATGTTGGCCGTGGGTGTTTAACACCCAGTATAGAGCTGGTTCCATACTGTGCAAAGGAACAACTTTTAAATGGCATTGAATCGGTGCTGGTGAATCTTTGCCAAAGCAGACAGCCACTAGTTGTTGTTGTTGTCGCTGTGACAGTGTAGTGTCACAAACAAAATGGAACAAAAACAAAACCCCAATCAAACCGTTGCTTGCTCGAAAACACAAGCAGACAGCCAGATAGCCAGACATCCATCATCAATTTTAAAACAAGCGATAACACGACATGAACATTCTTCGATATCGTTGTTGTTCTGGAATTCGTAGATTCAAATCATTGCAACTGACTTCTATCTAATGAATATGAATTGGCGCTGAGAACGTTATACTCCAACAAAATGGAATATTCGTTTACATATACGAGCGGTTTGGTGAGGATGTCATTGATATTGTTTATGTCAAGAGTGTCAATTCGCATCTAGCGATAACGTTCACTTTTACAGAGATTGATGGTTTATAAATTGTTCAGTTGTGGCTGTTGGTTGTTGGTTGATGGTTTGTGGTTCTGTTCTTCGGAATCGATTTTCTAAAATTTTGATATTTTGATCCATTGAGTTACTTCTGAATCGCTAATTTTTTAAAATATGTCCACTATGCTTGCTACTATTTTCTTTACTAACTTTTTCTAATTCGTTTAAATGAAAAAACGGTTGCCTGTTTGGCGTTTCTAGAGGACACCACGGAGAGCTTTGATTCAAGTTGAGATGATATCGACATGGATAATGCTGGTCTCGCCAGGTTGAGGCAGTCAGACACGGTGCCATGTGAATATTGCCCCCCTTGCCTTGTAAGAATCGTCTTTCAATTAGCGCAATTTAAGACCTATTCTATCATTGATAACATACCGTAAATATATTTTCAATAATTTAACCTTCATTTGTTCTTAAACTGTAAATAATTTCAGCATCTATATCATTGTTCTACCAAAAAACGATTTTTGAAGTGAAACTTCTTTAGCCGCGATGGGGAGTAAAACCGATGAATCAATTCGCAGATGAAACGTTTCGTCGTGAAACGCTTCGGCGTGTTTTTAACATAATGCTAGAATGGACTCAGTAGCTTTTTACCTGCATGGTTCAAACATCGAGTAATTATAATATTGCCAAACAAATTCGAAGCATATGGAGTATGTCTTTGATATTTATATTGAAAACATCAACCTTAAACAAAAAGAAAAACACTGACTGCTCTAAGTAACAGAGTTGCAATGTACAATGTTTTAAAGTATATTTCAATTTTTTGAGAGCAACAAAAGAGTACACAGAGTATATTACTGTATTGCATTTATTTTCCTTATATCTTTATGTTTTTGATACAAATTTCTACATATCACATAGTTTTATGATACATATTAACCCACTCCAGCCCTCCCTTAAAGCCCCCTGTTCAGGTCCCCTACACCTATAATAAATAAACAAAAATCATAAAATTTGTATTGGAGCCCCCATAAGGAGTGGTTGGAGGGAATAGGTCCCCAAGGAAAAAATGTTCCTTTTGCAAAGTAATGGGGTCAACATATCAACCCTCTCCAGCCCACCCTTAAAGCCCCCTCTTCAGGTGTAGGGAATAAATATACAAAAAAATCATAAAATTTGTATGGGAGCCCCCATAAGGAGTGGTCGGAAGGAATAGGTCCCCAAGGAGAAAATGTTCCTTTTGCAAAAATAATGGGAGTCGGTCATACATATTAAACCTCTCCGGCCCTCCCTTAAAGCTCCCTGTTCAGGTGTTGGGAATAAATAAAAAAAAAATCATAATATTTCTATGGGAGTCCCTAAGGAGTAGTCGGATGGAATAGATCCCCAAGGAAAAAATGTTCCTTTTGCAAAAGTAATGAAAGTCGGTCATACATATTAACCCTCCCCGGCCCTCCCTTAAAGCCCCCTGTTCAGGTGTGGGGAATAAAAATTGATATGTTCCAGCAACAAAGCTGTGTGGTGTTTTGAGTTTTATGTTTGAGGAAAAAAAAAATAAAACTGGAAAAATTATTTTTATTTTTGAGCGTAAAACAAAAATTGAGAAAAAACTTTTATTTCTGAGCGAAAAAATAAAAATTTAAAAACAATTTTTATTCTTTTAGCAAAATAATAAAACTCAAAAATAGTTCTTATTCTTGAACAAAAAAATAAAATTGAAAAAAAGATACAACAGTTTCGACTATAACGTAACACAAGACGTAGAATTATATAATACTTAAATTAGAAACAATCGAGTTATACACTTCTTATTTATACTAAAACATAGAAAAAGAAACATAGAAAACAATTTTTGAATTTTTTCCATATCATATAGGTATTAATAATTTATTAGTCAAAAGATAGTTAAATTTATTACATACTATTTAAAGTACTACAGGTTTTTTATACAGTACAAGATGAAATTTAATGATCAATATTGAAAATTTTTATTAAATGATATTAATTGGCTTATGATAGGAAAAGTTGGAAATATATTTGTGACAGCTTATATTGTCAATATATCTTACAAATACCATGTCGATACAGGAACTTCCCAATGTTGTTGAAAATGTTTCAGACAAGAGGTTCAAGTTGTAATTTAAATTTATAAAACGTAAGAACTTCTCATTTTCCGGTTGTGATATATCTAAGTTGAAATCTCCTGTTACAATGATCGATATAAGTCAAAAACACTCTTTACTAATAAGGGAAAAATTTTGCTAACGTCTTTGCTATAAGCGAGTAAGATTTTAAGATATAAAATTGAGTTCTTAACAGCGAAAGGCAGAGGAATTTTTTTTCAATACCTAGTAGGCTGTAGAGTCGAAAAATTTGTTCAATGCTAGCAAGTGCAACAACCCATGTAGAGAGTTAAAATGTCATAATTTCGCTGTTGATTAAATGCCCGGATATTTAATTGGCTGCGTAATTTTGACATTTCAATAAGAGCACAGTACGACCTCGCTTAAGAGTACAGTACGAATATCGCAACACTCGAAAATTTACACTGTTCACTTAGTAAACGCAAATTTATAGAAAAAAAAGTGCACAATTATCGCAACTTACATTTGCGTAAACTTGCATAAACTTTTACCTTATTATCTTTCAGTATATATATTCTATTATATACAAGAACCATGCAGTCGATAAATACAACTGCATCATAACATCAAACATTCAAACATCAAATTTTGGCCTTATATTTCATGTAATTGTGTAAAATTTATATAAGTTAGAGAGTTCAAACATGAATTTTTCTCCCAGTGAGGATCAAACAGACCAATAAGTGCTTACACCAACATTGTACGATCAGTACTTTAGGCACACCGAAGGCTCAAAGTGTCACCTAAAAACGCTATCAACCGCCGCAAAGTGCACTTTTTAGAGCAGTTATCTGTCCGAAAATAAGTAATATTTGAAAAAACATGCTTAGAAATTAATAAATTGTCAAAAGTTAAATTTTCTTCGATTTTGAAACCAGCTCGGGGTTTCTTTAAGTACTTAAAGTCTTTAAGTACTTTTAAAAAAGTTAGTTTTTGATAACTAAGGAGTATATAGAATATCGAAAATATTAGGGCTATGACTCTTATTCGAAGTTTTTGAACTTCGAAGTATTCGAAGCTTCGAAGTTCGAATCTTCGTTTTAAAACTTCGAAGAGGAAAAAAACTTCGGATTTACGAAGCTTCGAAGCTTGACTATTCGTTCAACATAAAAGGCAGTAAAAAAATTCGAAGCTTCGAAGTTTTTGCTCAAAAATATTTCATACATTTTTTGTGTTTGTGTGATACACTTCGATATAAGAAAAAACATGAGATCCTGTGTGTGGAGCTATTAAACTAAAAGTTCTTATGCTCAATCCGTGATTTGCAATGTATGCGAGCGATTATTGCAGTCGCATGGATTCACGAGTTCACTTCGTGCGCATCTAAAGATGTATTAAATTTATCCAGAAGAACTACAAAGAAAACGCCAGCATGAAGAAAGGTAAGTTCACGGTGGGATGTAGGGCCAAAGGTTCTAAGGCCATATTGCCTTTATAACATTATTGTAATGATTAAAAAATCAAAAACAATGTTTCTTTTGCAAAAAGTCATTTTTGGCTTTATAACCGTAGCGCTGATTATTTTATATATTTTTAAAGTGAAAGCCAAATTTGGCATTAGTACTTTTGGCCTTATAGCATCTCTCCTAAGTTAACATGTAGAACAGTACGGGAGCAGACCTTTCATTTATATTAAAATACATAAAAAGTGGATTTTTAAAAAACATTTTTGTTTTTTGTTTTTAAAAACAGGCATGTTCCTCGTCAAGCTACTCTGAGAGTCCGTCAGAAACCGTATTTTAGTACAGGGGTAGAAAACTTCCTTTCTGGGCCAAAATGGGTTAAGTACATTTCAGAGAGCTTACGTTTATAAAACGCGTCGCATTGAAAACAGACTGAAACAAGTAGTAGCATTTTTTTCTGCATCTATGAATTCAGAAACAATCAAAAATGTTTTGTCAAACTAAAATAAATAAATATTTACGTAGTAACACAATAAGTATTTAAACTGGGTATCATTCGAATACTCGAAGAATTGAATTCTTCGAAGTTTTTCCTATTCGAATAGTAAAATTTGAAGCTTCGCCTCAAAAACTTCGAAGTTCCGAAGTTTGCTTCGAAGCTTCGAGTATTCGAATACTTCGAAGCTTCAAAAAAACCGAACATGAACAGCCCTAGAAAATATTAAACGAAATCGTCGTAGCTTTTATGATAAATTTACGAAATAAAATTACGAATGAAAAAGCATATTTTTTATGAATTTTCAAATTTAGGTAAGCTTTTATTAATTGGAATCCATAGGAATCCATAATGACATACACTATAAGAAACCCTGATGTATCTAGTTTCGTGTGCCAATGATTTTGAGCCGGCCTGATTCGACCCTTGAACAAAGTTTTGAACTTTATCTAAAAACACAGTGATTTTTGAGATTTTTCTGTATTTATATGATGTTTCCTTTGGCTGTTTCACCTTATCCTATAATAATATATCAACCAAATCTTGTACCGTTTGCCATGCCACTCAAAAGCAATTTAATAATAGCGATGAATTGATTTTTGAAGATATTGAAAGTATGTACGAAATGGGACTTTTACCTCTACATGCAAGAATTTGGTTCAAGGAGCATTGTTTAAAGATTGTGTTAAATCTTAAGATGTAGCCGAGCACGAATAAGTGTGAACACGGAGGCAGACGTTATGCTACTGATTTTATTGAACACAGAAATAGAGCTTACAACTAGCAACTTGATGGCATTGCCATATTAAGGATTAGTGTGAACATTTTGCTTTTAAGCTTATTGCAATATAAAATTTTAAAACTAGCTAAGATCATAACAGATTGCATATAAAATTGAATTTCAAAAATAAAAAAAAAATTATTTTGAATTTGAAAATAAGAATGATCATGATAGGGGAATCATTAGAAATGAGTTGATAGCTAAAGGAAAAAAAAAAGAATTCAAGAGGAGTTTCGAAATATTAGTGGTCTACGGGCTGATTTTCCTAAGCAAGGATTTGGAAATACTAACGATTCTTTGAAGATGTTGAAACAACAGCAGCATAAATAAAATTAATGCCGATCTTTTGAACGGGTTCAAAAACGTTGTATGTGTCATAAATTCTTGCCAGGTAATCGATGCTGAAAAATTTGGAAAATTCGCTTCAGAGATCCAAACTTTGTACAAACAATTATATAGTTGGAGAGATTTTACACCAACTCTCCATAAGGTATTTTGCCATCGGAAAGAAATAATTAATTACCATTTCTTCCCAATTGGCGAGTTATCGGAAGAGGCACAACAAGCCAGAAACAAAGACTATAAAAATTATAGGCTAAGCCATACCAGGAAAAATAATAGAGAAAATCAAAATACGGATTTAATGACGGTTCAATAGTCACCCTGTAAAAGAATCATGGTATAATTATTCCGAAAATTTTTCGAAAAAATAAGACGCCTGGCCGATGGTTTCAAGACCGGGGCCTCTTCCTGCAAAGATGAAAATGGGAATCTAATGACAGATATCCAGAGTACACTGATGATGTGGAGGGAACACTTCTCTAGGCTTCTGAATGGCGACGACGACAACAATCCCGCCAATAGAGATGATATCCCGGAATCCCCAATTTTGGACGACAGCGTTGAAGTTCCGCTGCCCGACCATAGTGAAGTCTTGAAAGCTATAGCTCGGCTTAAAAACAACAAAGCCGCAGGAGCCGATGGCTTACCTGCTGAGCTCTTCAAGAATGGAGGCGAAGCTCTATTTAAATGCATTCATGAGCTTCTATGCAAAATATGGTCGGAAGAATGCATTCCAAACGATTGGAACCTCAGTGTGCTCTGCCCAATCCACAAGAAAGGCGATCCCACAATTTGCGCCAACTATTGGCCTTCTATTAAGCCTTCTTAATATCGCATATAAGGTCCTGTCGAGCGTACTATGTGAAAGACTGAAGCCCATCGTAAACCAGCTGATTGGACCTTATCAGTGTGGCTTCAAACCTGGCAAATCCACCATAGACCAGATATTTACGCTACGACAAATCTTGGAGAAGACCCTAGAAAAACAAATCGACACACACCATCTTTTTGTCGATTACAAAGCCGACTTCGACAGTCCAATAAGAAATCATCTATATTCCACCATATCTGAATTTGGTATTCCTGCAAAGCTCATACGCCTTTGCAGAATGACAATGAGCAACACCAGCAGCACAGTTAAAATCGGGAAGGACCTCACTCCTCCATTCGATACCAAACGAGGTTTCAGACAAGGTGATTCCTTATCGTGCGACTTTTTCAACCTAATGATGGAGAAGATCATCCGAGCTGCTGACTTGAGACGTAGTGGCACGATATTCTACAAAAGTATTATGCTGCTGGCGTATGCTGATGATATCGATATCATTGGCCATAATACGCGTGAAGTCAGCGCAGCATTCTCCAGGTTAGCTAAAGAGTCGAGTCGAATGGGTCTTGTAGTGAACGCAGATAAGACGAAATACCTAGTGTCAACAAATAAACAGTCCCAGCGTCTTGGAAACCACGTCACTGTTGACAACATCTCCTTCGAGGTTGTTAAGGACTTCGTCTACCTGGGATCCAGCGTTAACTCTTTCAACGATGTCAGTATTGAGATAAAGCGAAGGATAACTCTTGCCAACAGGTGTTACTTTGGGCTGAGTAGGCAATTGAGAAGCAGAGCTCTCTCTCGACGAACAAAGCTCACGCTCTATAAGTCACTAATCATGCCCGTCCTATTATATGCAGCACAAGCCTGGGCGTTGAGCAGTTCTGATGAAAAGACTTTGGGAGCCTTCGAGAGAAAGATCCTTCGTAAGATCTTCGGTCCAATCTGTGTCAATGGCGAGTACCGAATTCGATGGAACCACGAGCTGTATGAGCTGTACGCTGACATCGACATAGTTAAGCGTATTAAAATCGAGCGGCTCCGCTGGCTAGGTCATGTTGAGCGAATGGAAAACGACGCTCCAGCGAAAAAATATTCGATTCGGTGCCCGGTGGTGGTCAACGCAGAAGAGGACGCCCACATCTTCGTTGGAAGGATCAGGTGTTGGATAACCTGACTACACTTGGTGTTTCCAACTGGCGCCAGCATGAGCAAAACAGAAATGGCTGGCGCAATTTCTTATACGAGGCCAAAACCGACCTTCGGTTGTAAGCGCCAGATAAGTAAGTAAGTAAGTATAATTATTATTTTACATAATTTATTTACAAAGAATACTTAAATCAACTTTATTTAAAATTTTAAAAAGGTTAAAAAATACGAAATGTTCTACAGCTAATATTTTAAAAACGGCTTTGTTTATTTTTAAATAATTTCAATTAAATAAAACTTATCCTAAAAAATTCAAAAAACTTAATTAAATGTTGAAAAATAACGATTTTTATCCATTTCTCTGATCAGTGAAGGCAGCGAAAATTGTACCGTTACTTGCATGTGTTTATATATACAATATAAAATCATCGTAAGACTTATGATTCTTTTTATTGTAATTATAGTTAGTTTAAAAATTGAATATTACAATAAAACAAACTGCATTGAAAAATATTGACTGGTTGAAAAGCTATAGATTTTTGGACACATAACTGCTCTAAAAAGTGCACTGTGCTCCGCTTGATCACTATCAACCGCCCTACTGACCTACGAGAATGACGTAATCTACGTCAAAATTACTTTTATTTCTGATTAAAACAATGAAAATCGTAAGATCATTTTTATTGTTGAGCAATAAAATAAAAAACTAAAAATAATAATTAAACTTTTACGATCCCTAATTGAAACAGATTTAATTCATTCTCGCGATTATATGAAATGGGACTTTTTTGTAGGACTATATTAAAGAGTAAATCCATTAACCACTTCAAAATCAACTTTTTTGGATTAAAGTAGCACTTCTACCGTGCGTGGTGGCCACACATATATTTTTTTTATGCAAACTTCTGATTTTAAGGTTAATTTTTAAACTCCAAGCTTACAGTTCTATATTTTTTTAGGACACTTACAATCTCCATGTCTCGTGCCTAATTTATTTCCCAATGCTAACCACGCATAATGAATGAACTTCAAAAGGTGAAATAGCGACTTAAATTCATAAGCTTCTTCTGTATGTAAATATTTTTGGGAAATTAATGAACATTATTTGTTAATAATGTTTGTTTCACATTAAATATGAAAATATAAGCTACATGTAAAACATATTTACATGTGCAGTATTTCAATTAAAGCCTTCCCAAGAAGCTCTAAGCAATTATCAATTTGATATTTGTAATGTTTTAATTGTATTCAGCCTAATCATGCATACATACAACAACAGTATTTTCACATTTGGCTAGAAAATTATAATTTTAAGCGATATTAATTAAAAATAACATATTTGTATAGGTGGTACGATAATGAATATTTACTTTTACCAGGCAGATGAAATAAGCCAAAAGGAGAGACAGAATTTAATAAAACCATGATTTTAATACGCACACATCATTTTATCTGGAATATTATCATTATTACTATTAAATAATTATTTTTTTTTTAATTTTTATTTTACACTAAAAAAAATTCAATAAATGTTGAAATATGACAAAATTTAGAGGTCTCCCATAATATGAACTCCATGAAATATAACACCTATTAATAAATGGAATATTTTTCAGTTACAAGAAACGATGAAGTTCATTAATTTAGCTGTCAAATCCAGAAATGGCAACAAATATTTTAAAAAGTTTTTTGTTCTGCTAACATTGCGAAAAAATTGAGGGTGGAAAATGGGTGGAAAGGAAGAAGAAGAAGAATAAAACAAACCATTGACTGATTTAGTACACCATAGAAGAAAAAAGTTTTACAAATTTCTCTCTGGTGTTGATGAACTGATTGCACTAGGTGTTTGTTTGTATGTTAGTCGGTATGTTTGTCTCAAATATATTTGCCTGCCCTTAAACCGATTTGTATGCGGTTGTGAAAACTTTGTTGCAAATATTTGCCATGTTCATCACGGAATATTTATTATATTCAATATACGAGTACGATGTCTTTTTAATTGATGTGTTTGGGGTAAAAGTTTGAGCAAAGGAGTGAAAAAAACCAAATTTAAAGTAAGTCATACATCTTTTGGAAAGATTTTAAAATTGTATACGGTATACGTACACATAACCTTTGATATTTAAAAGGTATTCTATTTCTTTACTTAAAAAATTTGTCTTAAATTTACAATTCCATGAAAACGGCCTTATCACTGATATTTTTAATTATCAAAATTCCTTTAACTGATCTACCAGTGTCTACCTCTCACCCATTGGTATTCTAAATGAAGACATTTCCGCAGAATCTGACTTTTCGCTCATACCTGAATTCTACAAAAGTATAGTTGCAGGCTCTCACAGAGGCTAATAAAAAATTTTGTTTGACAGTCATTCTTATGTAAAATTTGCGATGTAAGCCTAAATTTTGATTTTCTCCATGTTTAGTTTTAAGTGTATTTTTAGGTTAGTTTAAGTTTAACTAGATAATACATCTAACGTAATGATTTATGTGCCGAGAGCAAGCACAATTTTGTAAACAATAAATATTTATATACATTTTTTTCTCCCTCATGTAAAACTAAGCAAGTTGCATTTAATCTTTAATCTTTTTAGAATAATACTTTATAGTTCTAAGTTCTTTCATTTTTAAGATATCTTTAAGCTTTGTAAAAATTCAGAAAAAGCCTCAATAAATTGAATTGAATTGAATTGATATTTAAAACGTACAAAAAGTTTGAAATTTGGAGATTGCATCTATCTAAAATTGCTAAATTTGCACTTATTCACATCGCACCTATTCACATCGCAAGATGACGTCACCAAACTAAAAAAAAAGGATTTGGCTGTATCGTGGACATTCTTTGTTCCCAAACTTGTCCTCATTATTATCAGTATTCTTGTAATTGTTCTAATAAATGTCCTTATGCTTGTCCAAATTGTTGTTTTTGGTTGGGCCAAACTCAATGCCTGGCCATTTCTTGTTTGAATCCCTTTCCTTATCCTTGTCCCACATATTATCCCAATCTTTGTAACTAATCTTGCTCTTTGCGTATTCAAATCCTTATTCTATTCATTATCCCAATCCTTGTCCTCATCCTTTTTTCAATCTTGTCCTACATATGGCCTTAAGTGTGCCCTGTCTTTGTCCTAATCCTTGTCTTAGTCCTTTTCCCAATCTTTGCCTGAATTCTTGTTCTTATCCTTGTCCAATTCCATGCTGCAATCGTTTTTAACAAATTTGCCGTTGCGCTTCCCGACGACTTTTTAATTTTGTGTTTTGTTTGTCATAAAGTCAAAGGATTAAACTTTATTTTATTATTTTTATCATAACACCTTTACTGAGCTGTTACTCGCTTCCATGTAATGCCGATAAATTTTGAAAAAAATGACTTTTTCAATTTTTTTGGAGACATGCGCGATAAAATGTAACGTTGTTATGTCAAAATCTCTCATTATTTCGAACATGCCAAAAAACGGCTGGGGATATTTTACTCGTTACTAGAGCAAACTGAAATTATTCCTTATTTGCTTGGAATAATCTTTGTAAGATACCTACAGACCTTCTTGTAAAAGGTGTTTTTTTTAGAGGTGTAAAATTTCCTAAAGGGATAGCTTTCAAACCAGTTGTCAAAGTAAAAACATGTGTTTGACATTTATGTTCAGTATACTTTGGCATATCACAATGCAAAGACAATCTTATGCAAAGACTTACACCAGAACAACGTGTTTTCAAATCGTGGAAATTTATTTCCAAAATTCGCGTTCTGTGCGGAAAACTTACAGAGCACTTTACATACATTACGGTGCGCAAAATTGTTCATCTGAGCAGGTTATACGTTCTCAACAACTCGGCTTTTGCCCGTCCACTACGTAGAAGATTTTGAGGAAAGTCTTTCGCCTATACCCGTATAAAATTCAACTGGTCCAGGAATGGAAGCCATTGTTTGCGTCGTACGTTCGGTGAATGGGCTGAAAATAAATTGGAAGTTTTACCGCTTTTCGTACCGACAAATCATCTTTAGCTATGAGGCAAATTGCTGACTTAACGGGTACATAAATAAGCAAAAGTGCCGTATTTGGAGTTGAGAATAATCCTGAAGAAATTCTACAGGTTTCCTTACATCCAGAAAAAGTTGATCTCCGGTGTGGTTTGCATGCCAAAGGTATCAATGGCCCATATTTTTTGGAATCTGAAGATGGAGCAATCATTACCTTCAATGGTGAGCGCTACAGGCAAATGATTGGCGACTTTTTGCTTCCGTAGGTTAGGTAGGCACTCTACCTGAACCAATTGGAGCTACTTATAAAGCTGAGTATTCGGTAGACCGAAGATTTTGAGAGCTCGTCTAGGTCACGGTGGAACCAGTTACCTACGAAAAGGTGGCGCTTGTGCAGAAAAGTTGTGTTGTGGATTATACCTCCTCCTCGTCTCTGCAGCTTATGCAGAAGTCGATACGGCGGATTTGTAGCCTTCGGGTGTGGTTTCCAATTAGGCAGTGTCCTGTACAATACCTATTAGAAGATTTATTTGGTCCCTTCTAAGAGAAATTAGTTCCTTTGAGCGTTTTAAATTCAGGGTTGGCCAAACTTGACGCGCCGTATGGCATGTACTACCCGTAGACCACCTAATGTTGGTACTTTTAAGGGATAGTTCATTTGTGAGTAATTTACATGTGGCGAGAAGTATTCCAATTTGTACCTTATCTGACGATAGAGATTTGGTAGTACCGTTACGAGCGAGTTCGTCTGCTTTGCAGTTTCCTGGGAAGTCTCTATGTCCGGGGATCCAACATAGAAATATATTGAGCTGCTCTGCCATTTTATTTAAAGATTTGCGGCAGCCTAGGACTGTTTAAGATGTTGTTACAACAGATTCCAAGGCTTTCAAAGCAGCTTGACTATCAGAGAGAATACAAATATCATTTATCTGAAGCCAAGTAACGGCTTCGTGTATCGCAGTAACTTCTGCTTGGAAGACACTACAGTGGTTGGAGAGCCTTAAGGCAAGGTTGATGTTTAGTGATTCAGAGTAGACTTCCCCCTTACTTTGCCATATAATTTTAATCTATCAGTGTATATTTCAGTGGCATTGTTGGTGGAGGACTTTCAAGCTCCCATTCATTTCTGGAGATAATTAATAGAACAAACTTTTTGTAGAAAACAATTTTTTGCGTGATGTAGTCTACGGGGTCTTAGGTATTGGATGAAGAAGTTTCCTAATGTAAGAGTGTCCTATTGTACCTCTTTTCAATTGGGAAGTGGCTTTACAGCCATCTGTGTTGTTAGAATAACTAGTGGTATCAGGTGGAGCATAATGCCTAGTGCGTCCGTTGGAGTGGTTCTAAGCGCTCCGCTGATGCACATCTCAGCTGACCGTTGAACTTTGCGAAGTATATTAAGGTTTGAGTGTTTGTTTGTTTAGTGCGGGCCACCAAAATATAGCACCGTATAACAATATTGGCCTTATAACAGCTGTATAGTTCCAGTGAGTAATCTTTGGTTGTAATCCACATTTGCTACCCACTGCTTTCTTGCATGAATATAGGGCTATATTGGCTCTCTCGATCAGATTGGTTTCCAATTTAGTTTTCAATCTAAGATGAGACCCAGGTATTTTGCTTGTTCCGAGAAATTTAGTCTTGTATTTTTTCAGTTTTGCAGGACTGAGCTTTGTATTTGCAGTGGGTAACCTGTGTCGTCTAGTAAAGACCACTAACTCAGTTTTATCAGGATTATCGGGCTGAGTCCGCAGCTGTTAGCCCTTTCAGGGCCAAATTAGCCCTGGCAATGCCAAACATTCCAAACTTCGTTCAGCGTCTGTTTTTGACTAAAATAAGCTTAGTATGAAGTTTTAAAGCCGTATTGCTTTCCTAATAGATATTACAAACATTTTTAGAAATATTCAAAAAAATTTTAAAAACTTCTAGCGCTATAAATATCACATATTTTTTCTAACTAAAAATGTAAATAAGATCTCTTACATTCGTAGTATTATATTTAATTACCTTTAGCTTTAGAAAATTCTCGGAAATATTTAAAAATATAATTTTTTAATTTGCTCTTTTTCGAAGTCGCGTGGCCGCGTGGTCGCGCTCATGAGTTCACTCGGAATAACCTTGAAAAACAAGTTATAAAAATTAATTTTCGTATTTTTGATTTTCTCTTCTTTTTCATCACATTTCAATCTATTATTAAAAATGTATTGCTAAAAAGCGGGATGTCCCAAACTAGAAACAGAGCCACAAAGCAAACTGTTGCCGTATGGCAACAAATAAGCCGAAAGGGTTAACCCAGTTTACGAGAGTGTTTAGACACTTTTGCATAATATCTCGTAGAGTGGATACATATTTTCCAGAGATGACAATATCTACGTCATCAGCGTAGGCTATCACCCTGCACCCTGTACCCTCTCGTTCCAGTTTACCCAGTAGTTCATTCACCGCTAGGTTCCAGAGTAGATGCAAGAGACCTGAGAAGTTCCCATTGATACAGATCTTAGCGTGGATCCTGTTCCGAGTTTTGCGCTTATAATCCTGCCTACTAGCATTTGATTTATAAGTGTCATCAGTGCAGAACTCACCCCAAGCTCCGTTGCATCCCTACGTCAACACCAATCCTTTGAGTACTAAATGGTTCGAGTAGGATGGTGCAACACACAATACGGAGCTTGAAACCATCACTTTATTAGGACGAACTTTTGGTGTCCGCATCATATCAAGAAATGGGTTGACTCCGTTAGACTACTTTTTGTTGGGGTATGGCACTGGTCTATTCTGATAAATCAGTTATGACTGCCCAGTTAGAAACCAATAATCGGCGTGTTATTGGCGGCATAAGGTCGGCTATGTTGGAAAAAAATGGTGCAAATTTTGACCGCCCGGTCTAAGACGTAGTCGCGATGGCCATATGCCTGAAATCGTATTCAAACACTAAATGCCACAAAATTTGGAAACTAATTAAGCCAAAATATTGGCTATTTCATTAATTTTCTGTGGTTTATTTGAAGAAAAATTTTATGCCTCTAAAAAAAAACACCCTTTGTATGCTAAATTTTCTCCTAGTGGTGATAGAGCTCTTCTTATAAACGTTTTAAATCCCTTTCCGTCATGCTTTTTGAACTTCAAGAACCCTACCTTGGCTTTGAAGTTCTGAACTTCAAGTACTGTGGCTCTTTACACTTTTGCAATTAAATTATTTTGTTTAGCAAGGTTCTTGTCACAATTTTTTTTTTTTTTTTTTTTTTTGATTAAAAATTTGACAATCATTTAATTAAGATCCCACATGATCCACTAAATGTTTGATGGTGTTAAATTTTTGACGCAATTGAAAGATATAAAAACCTTTGTTAAGGACAAATTAAGGTTAATTCTATACCAGCTCATATTTGGATAATGCTCCTTTTTGCTGCCTGGCACTCTTAAAGATTAATTGAATTAAATTCTTCTTGATGTTAACTTTTAACTGAGAGCTTCATTAGATGATGATTAATTTCAGACGCTATTTGCTTTTTTTTTGGTTTTTTGTAAAAGATCTTAGCAATATTTTTTGATGTAGATTTTGCTACTGTGAGTTCTACTCCCATTGAATTAATTTATAAGCTACATTAACGCTTTAACATAGCACATAATGAGATACTTCCAGTTGATGCCATCAAATTTAAGCAATTTAGATACAAACTCAACTTGAAGTAGCAACAGCACCAAAAACAAAAAAATATATGAAAGAAAAAACACCGATGCCAGCAACAACGATTAAGCACTTCAAAATTATTCCTTAGTAGAATATTAGCGGAACAACAACAATTGCAATAATAATGATAATACTAATAAGAAAAACAAAAGCAACAACAACAAAAAACATCATCAACCTAAGCGGCAATAATATACATACATATATAATGAACATACTCATAAATATATCCATAAAGTTGTTTATCAATGTTGTTTCATCTGAACGTGCGACAAGCAGCCACACGAGCAGCAGCAGCCATACGTATCCTTCAAACACACTTTCAGTCAACTCACTTTGATGTTGCTCCTATTCGCTGCTGCTGCAGTTCAATCTCGTTGAGCCAAAAACGATTTTGGTCGCAAATAAATTTGCTACCGTAAATTAGTTGCTTGTTTATATTATGAATTTTGATGTTCATCGTTGTCGTCTCGTTGATGCCATCATCAGCAGGAATAGCAGCAGCAGCGACATCATCATCATCATCATCAACATCAAGAGCAACAGCATCAATGCCAACATCATCAAAACCAACAACATCACACCGTTGCTCACCTTTTTTACGCTTGCTCGCTTTTCTAAGCACTTTCACAGGCGGCAGCAACAACAGCAACATCACAGCGTTGCCACATTGTGCGAACTGTTGAGTGTCTCTGCGCATTTGACATTCAATTTGATTGCTACTCGAGGTAACTTTATTAAATGTGGGTGTGGGTGTGACTGGTGGTGATGGTGATGGTGTGGTAGCTACGGGCTGTTTGTTGGCAGGTGCGTTTTTTATTCGTTTTTTTTTTATGGTGTTGCCACCAACCCGAATCGTGTTCATGTTTGACTTGTTGTTTGTTGCTCTTTCTATTTGCTCAAAATTTTCATCGGCATTCGTGTGGAAGTTTGGAGTAGTGCAAAACCAAAAACAACAACTATTTGCATTTATCAACAGCAGCCGTTATTGAGAAATAACGTTATTTAGAAGTTTGTTTATTTTTTTTTTTTGTTCGTGTGCATGTTATTGACCAAGTTTTCACGTCAATATTTACATAATTTCACGTTAGTTAGTGATGGTCAGACAAGTGCATAATATTCTTGTTATTGCTGTAGAAGCTTGTTGTTATTGTTATCGAACTAAAATGTAGTTATGTTTGGAACAGTAGAGGCGAAAACGTTTTGGTGACTTTTCTCTGTCCTCTTAACCCTTTGATGACTATTGGGACACCGGTGACCCTTTTACTTTCGAATTTTTCCTGGAAAAACTATGCAAACGATTTTTCTTTAGAAGGTATCATTTAACAGGGAATGAATGTGGCTTCCAGAAAGTACTTAATTTTCAAGGGCAGATTCATCCCTTTGCCTACCAGCCCACCCCAAAGTAGAAAAATCTTGACTTTTTCTCCCCCTTCTTCTTGCTGAAATATTTTGGGGGTAGGAGGAGCTATAGGTAAAAAATTTTTGGAGAAGTTGCGGGCAACCTTCCACTTTTTAACAAAAAGTAGGAAGAAAAGATAGTCCACTTGGGCTATCCACGCAACCACCAAATCTGACGGGACCTATATGTCCCAATGGTCGTCAACGGTTAAAATCGAAGACATATTAAATTTTGTTGAAAAGTTGATTAATTTGTAACAAAAATAAATTTGTTTGCATTTTTGATCAATGCATTGAATTTTCATTTTCTTATGATGAAATTTGAAGTTATTTCGATCATTGGCGAAGCAAAATGGTTTTTTGCAAAAGGCACAAATAGTATTCCTTCGATGGTCTTTGTGTTGTTTTGAACAGAAAATACATCCTTACGTCCCGTTTCACTTTTGCAGAATTATCGGACAGGGAAGTGATATCCGCTAGTTTAAATCTTTTAGGTACCTGTCTTACAACTTCGCGGTTGGTGACCGTTTTGATAATTTGAATAGCCAGTTGCCCGCGGACTTTCAATGCAGATATAGAAAATGAATCATTATTCGAAGTAGAAATTTTGTTGTAACCACAGTGCACAGCGGCGGATTTACATACGGGTTGAAAAGACTTTAGTGCCATCCCCCTTGAAGAATTTTTTGTGTGGAAAAAAAAAATTGAAAAAAGTGCTAAAAGCCGTTTCAGCCTCCCCTTGGACTATAAAACTGTTAGCTCAGTCCTTCCCCCCTCTGGTGAATCCTAGATCCGTCACTGATTGTGCACACTCAAATCAAAGCGATCGCAGAAAAGACGCAAGTAGAATTTGGTCTTTGATTAATTTTTTTGTTACGGAGTTTTGTTTTGCATCAAATGAAAGATCCATTTTGTGGAAAATTTAATCTATTTTGTGATATTTTGAATAGTCGTAAAGAGGTCAAAGTACCACTATTGGAATGGTTATTTTTCAACCTTTCATTGGATGTCAAACATTACGCCGTACATTACATAGAAGGCCAAATGTTATGAAAGAATTTTTGGGTTTTTTAATAATCTTTTTAAATATTTTGGGAATATCTCCTAAACCAATCTTATATATAAAAATAAGTTGCATTGTGTATGAAATTGATGTTCTCTGTAATGCGCGAACCGATTTTGTTTCTGGAAATTTGCCATGAAAGGTGATGTCAATACAAAGGTTTTTTTTGTATAAATGGTCTTTGTATGTGTATTGGTTCATGAATTATAGTCATTTTAGTGAACTTATCAACAATTCAGCTGTGAAAAAATACAGGTGCACACGGTATTTGCAAGGGTAATTGGAAATAAATGGAATATTGGAATAATTTGGCAAGTCTCACTTTAGTTTGCATTTGCGCGAAAAATAAAGGCATAGTAAAAATTTTCCATACCCCTTTTTCCCATACCCCCTTTATAGCCTACAAATAAAAAAAAATGCTATATTTAGGACGGGTTTGGTCGTATTAGACTAAAATTTGGTAAACAAGTTCGTATGGTTACTGTCGGCAACTATACTAAAACTGGGCGTGGTCTAACTATATAAACGCCCACTTTTTAGAAATCATTATTATTCCTGAGTTGTACATGTTTTGATAGTGGAACTTGATATGTAGACATTATGGGCCCAAGAGGTAGTTCCTATATATTCGAGCGAACATTAGACAAGGGGGAATTTGGCCACAAAGGCCAAATTTATGATATCGAATTGCTTTGGAACTAAATGTCGTATAACAATGAAGTTCTTTCTACTGAATACTGGCACGGGCATTCGAAAACAGGGCGTGGCTCCACCCATATAAGCCAAATTTACGATACAGAATAGCTATAGAAGTAAAAGTCACAGAATATTGAAACTCAGAATGTAGATACCATTTGGTGATGTCCTTCTTCCACCTTTACTAGAAAAGGTGACATGCATTGGACAAGGGGGTATGTCTCCACCCATACAAGCCAAATGTATGACACAGAAAAGCTATGGAAGTAAAAGACAAAGAACATAGAAGTAAGAATGAAGTTAATACTTGGTAATATCCTGCTACTGGGAAATGAAAAATGCAAAAAATTTACAATAGAGAACGCTGCTATAGACTCCAAAACTACTGAGCCGATTGAGCTCATTCATAAATTACGTTACCAATTTAGTAGAGAGAGAGGTTTTAAAATAACTACCGTCTAAATTGCCGTATAAACCGTCTAAATTTACTGTTAACTATTGGAAAGTGTAGTAAGGGCATAATTTTTCTTTGCTTGCTTTTCGACAGTTGTATTTTCTATTTTCGAATATTTTTTAATCAATTAATTTTTTTATTTCATATACTACGTTACTTACCGGAAGGGGGTAAAAAAAAATTGAAAATCGGTCACATAATTTATGAACGACCCTTATGTTTCGAGTACGAGATGGTTTAGAAATAATAACGCTGAAGGCATTGCAACATTTTCCGGTACTTATCTAGATAAGGTGCAGCAAAGCGCACCAGGAAAAAGCTAGTTCATAATTTTTTGGTGAAATGAAAATAGCTTCCGGCGCATCTAGTTCTACTCCAAGAAAGACAAAATACTTGTTCGCAACTTCACATAAAACTTGATCTCATAAAAACATGAAGTTTTACACAAAATACAAACATTTAACAAAAAGAGTTGGCTGTGCCGTGGACACACCCGTAGGTTTTGACGTGATGTTGATGTTGATGTTGATGTTGATGTTGATGTTGATGTTGATGTTGATGTTGATGTTGATGTTGATGTTGATGTTGATGTTGATGTTGATGTTGATGTTGATGTTGATGTTGATGTTGATGTTGATGTTGATGTTGATGTTGATGTTGTTGTTGATGTTGATGATGTTGATGTTGATGTTGATGTTGATGTTGATGTTGATGTTGATGTTGATGTTGATGTTGATGTTGATGTTGATGTAGATGTTGATGTTGATGTTGATGTTGATGTTGATGTTGATGTTGATGTTGATGTTGATGTTGATGTTGATGTTGATGTTGATGTTGATGTTGATGTTGATGTTGATGTTGATGTTGATGTTGATGTTGATGTTGATGTTGATGTTGATGTTGATGTTGATGTTGATGTTGATGTTGATGTTGATGTTGATGTTGATGTTGATGTTGATGTTGATGTTGATGTTGATGTTGATGTTGATTTTGATGTTGATGTTGATGTTGATGTTGATGTTGATGTTGATGTTGATGTTGATGTTGATGTTGATGTTGATGTTGATGTTGATGTTGATGTTGTTGTTGATGTTGATGATGTTGATGTTGATGTTGATGTTGATGTTGATGTTGATGTTGATGTTGATGTTGATGTTGTTGTTGATGTTGATGTTGATGTTGATGTTGATGTTGATGTTGATGTTGATGTTGATGTTGATGTTGATGTTGATGTTGATGTTGATGTTGATGTTGATGTTGTTGTTGATGTTGATGTTGATGTTGATGTTGATGTTGATGTTGATGTTGATGTTGATGTTGATGTTGATGTTGATGTTGATGTTGATGTTGATGTTGATGTTGATGTTGATGTTGATGTTGATGTTGATGTTGATGTTGATGTTGATGTTGATGTTGATGTTGATGTTGATGTTGATGTTGATGTTGATGTTGATGTTGATGTTGATGTTGATGTTGATGTTGATGTTGATGTTGATTTTGATGTTGATGTTGATGTTGATGTTGATGTTGATGTTGATGTTGATGTTGATGTTGATGTTGATGTTGATGTTGATGTTGATGTTGTTGTTGATGTTGATGATGTTGATGTTGATGTTGATGTTGATGTTGATGTTGATGTTGATGTTGATGTTGATGTTGATGTTGATGTTGATGTTGATGTTGTTGTTGATGTTGATGTTGATGTTGATGTTGATGTTGATGTTGATGTTGATGTTGATGTTGATTTTGATGTTGATGTTGATGTTGATGTTGATGTTGATGTTGATGTTGATGTTGATGTTGATGTTGATGTTGATGTTGATGTTGATGTTGATGTTGATGTTGATGTTGATGTTGATGTTGATGTTGATGTTGATGTTGATGTTGTTGTTGATGTTGATGTTGATGTTGATGTTGATGTTGATGTTGATGTTGATGTTGATGTTGATGTTGTTGTTGATGTTGATGTTGATGTTGATGTTGATGTTGATGTTGGTGTTGATGTTGGTGTTGCTGTTGGTGTTGGTGTTGGTGTTGGTGTTGGTGTTGGTGTTGGTGTTGGTGTTGGTGTTGGTGTTGGTGTTGGTCTTGGTCTTGGTGTTGGTGTTGGTGTTGGTGGTGGGGTTGGAGTTGTTGCTGGATTTGGAGTTGGTGCTTTTCTGTTAGCTTTTTTTTTACTTCCCCATTGGTTGTGCTTTAATTTCAATTAATCCCGCTAAAGTGATGCATATGCGTCACATTAGGCGGTTCCCTGAGGGTCTTTGACACGCCGCCAATTTTTTTTTTATTTTTGTCATATGGCCGAAGACCTCACCTTCGTTTTCGTTCCTTAAAATTTACAGTGTCACCAGTAGTCACAGAGTTAAAAATCCATGCAACGTTTTTTCATTGCTGTAGCATTTTTACTGCATTATGTGATTGTATCCCTGAAATCATGACAACAAAATTTTTTTTGTAATTTAGTTGTGAAGCGTAATAAACATCCCTGCTGTCGTAAAACAAAATTTACTGTAGCACTCCTGCTGAGTGTGTAATAATCCCATGCAACGATATTACATTTCTGTTACATAAGCTGCTATATTCACAACCTGACGACGCCGGAATTTTTTTTTATTTTTGTCGTAAAGCCATGTATAAAACCTTCATTTTCCTTTTTAAACTTTTATCGTAGGTTATACACTCATTGAGTAAAAATTCAATGCAACGCCGCTGCATGAATGTAGCGTTATCGATCTTTGAGCGGCTCTCTCAGCTCAATTTTGTTGTGAGGGCTTACAGTAGACCTTTATTGGCATATCGTATTCTTAATCCTAGCACTAATACTCAGCGAGTAATAATTCCATGTAACAAATTTTCAGTTGTGTTGCTTAAACAGTTCCCCTGCTGTTGTTGAATGATGATGTTTTGAATTTTTGTTTTGTTCTTATAATGAAGTCAAAGAATTAACCTTTACGGTCATACAATTTTTTTAATCATAGCTCTTATAGTCAGCGAGTAACAATTCAATGAATTTTTAAAAAATTCATTTTTCAACTTTTTTTGGAAACCTGAGCGGTACAGCGTAACTTCGTCACGTCAATATTTTTATTTTTTTCAAAAGAACATACTTCAAGCATTACAATCCATCATGTCAAAAACTTAGGTCACACAGATTATTTTGAAATATTCACTTTTTATGATCTTAAGTTTCTTATTGCACAAACGCTTGAAAATATTTTTTACAAAATGTAAACAATAACTGCTGCTTAAACATACACCGAGTTGACACCTGGCGTAATTATTTTTACCCTTTTTCATCGAAGAGAGATCAAAAAAAAAATATTTTGGGAAATTTCAAGTTCAAAATTTTCATTTTTGCCGCTAAAAATTGATTTGGGACCATTGTGCGTTAAGTGTAAATTTTTTAATTTTAAGTAATTTTTATAAAAAAAAAAGATATTGGCATAATAAATTTTCAGTTGCCAGATTATAAAAAACCAAAAATTTATTTTCATAAAATTTTCAGCAAAAATTAATTTTTAGATAAAAAACAATGAAAATCGTATTTTTATCGATAAACTCTTAGACCGTCTTCTTGCACTGATTCTGAGAGATAAACATAAACATAAAAACCCTAGAATGACAAAACTTTAGTATCATATGGCAGGCAAAGAATAACTTTTAACTTAAATGAACTTTTTCTCTTAACATTTTACATGTTTATCTATAAGTTAAAAGTTTATTGCTGGAGTTGTATAAAATTGGAAGAACCTAATTCGTTTAGCTTGAGAAACAATAAAAAATGCAATAAATTTGAAAAAATAATTCAAGCTAAGTAGAAGCAATTTGCTAATAATACTGCTACGAAAAAGTTTAAGTAATCACCAAAGTATTATTGCCATGAGAACGGGTCTCAACAAAGACCAGAAAACAAAACAAAAAAAAAAATTACTTACAACACAAATAAAACTAAAAATAAGGCAGCAAAAGTTGAAATGAAGTGATACCGAAAGCATGCACTAAAGTTGCAACTTTAAACCAACAAATTAAGCAAATATCGAGAATGGCGCATCAACACACACTTACAAAGTACACACACACAAAAACACAAGCGCAAACATTTTCACACACACACACACACTGACTGTAGACTCTAACCAACGCAGTGCTTGACTTTTGGTTAGTTTTTGTGGAATTGTGAGGCAAATAAGTTGCGAGGATAGCCACAGGTAGATATAGCAAAGCACACACACACCCACAGCCACATCCACACTCATACCACACAGATTATTAAATAAATAACTTGGACACACACACAATGTACTCCCACCCAATTCCATTACAGGAACTTGTGCCACTTGTGTTAACTTTGTCCTTTAAGGATGAACAATTTAAATTTTGTGATCTAGATTTGGAAGCTATTTGCAAACATATACACACACACACATACACGCAGGGAAAGACTGATAGACAGATTGCACTTGCTTAGAAGTTGCCAAAGTGATTGCAGCAGTTGTTGTTGTTGTTGTTGTTCTGGCTCAATTATAGCTGCGGTATATTCTTAAATTATCACTGCTGAGATTTAAATAAATTGCTTGTACATTTACAGCAATCACGCACACAAACACACACACACACACACCAGCACCCTCACCCACACATATCCTATTAGCTATAAGATATATCTATTCAAAGGATAACAGAAGCAGCACGAATATGCTATGCAACGCACTTAAGGTGGACAGCTTTTGATTAGTTAAACGCGGGCTTTTTCCAATGTGGGTGTATGTGTATGTGTGTGATCGCCTGTACATGTTGCCTGCTAGTGTTTGGCACTTCTTGATGTTGGCTACACGCGTTGAATCCATAGCCAGTTTCTTCATAAATATATGTTTGTATGGATGATAGGATCAATATTTGATATAACTATGCAAATTAGCAAAGCTTGCTAGGGCTGCCTGCCTATATTTAAACATGCACTCATACTTGCATATATGCATGCATCTAACTCCCATGCATAAACTGCATGTATGTAAATATGTTTTCATATAAGTTTACAGTTGCCTTTGGAAATTTTGTTGCTGTTGTTATTACTAGCAAGTGCCTTTTCAGTTATGCGCACATGGCCGCATTGCATAACCACCCTGCGGCCACTTGTATGCGTGCATCCTCTGATGCATACCTTAAGCTTAAAGCTAATGCATTGGAATTCATTGAGGACAACTACTAATGACTAAAAAAGTGGTCACAATCCGCATGACCAGCTAAATAATTTTGATATTATAAGCAAATGCTTCTTGCCATATTTTGAAGCGAATTAGCAAAGGTATGTTATGTGAAAAAGTAGCAAGTGGATTGCGAGTTTTTGGTATAATACTAGGATAATTGGTATTCTTAGCTTGTTGTTGAAAAATCAAATTTCTGAGCAGAAAAATATTATTAGTTAAATGTTATTTTTCGGTCAAATTTAACGTTAATGTTGTTATTTTAGGAGTATACTGACCAGCTCATCTTAATTGCAATTTTAAAATAAATTAAAAATCAATTTTTGCCGACGTTTCGTCAATTTTTGTTGACACCTTCTAAAATAAAAAATAAATAACTGGCCATTTCAGCCCTTGAAAGGACTTTGACCTAGCTTCTTATGATCAATTGTGTTGTGCGTGTTATTAAGTGAGCCCCTTTTTTGTAAATAATTGTTTTATTATGAAATTATTTGTTTAGACCAACCATGCCCACGTAGTGGCCCGTATGGCCCACGTGGCCCTCCATACAAATTTTTTTTATCTTAATTTTGTCTTTGCGGTGAACCAAAATCAAAGAACGCCTGCAAAAAACAACAACACAAACCACACTCGTTCAGTGTTCAGCACATTTTCCAGCTAACTTTACAAAAACAAATACATGCAAAGCCAAAATAACAAACGCACACTCGATGATATCGATGCTAAAGATGATTGTCCCGTTACTTGTGTGTCCAGTTATTTTTCATGACATGTGATTTTTTTGCATTGTAACTGTTTTTTTTTTATTTTTTCCAAACGCAACGATGACCAACGTTTTGTGTTTTATTTTGTTTTTTTTAAACATTGGCCCGCGCTTAAAATTGCTTGGGCCCCACTGGCTTAGAGCAAAAACTGCACTCCTTTTGGAGCATTTTGAAGTTATTTGATTAAGTAAAACATTGAAATTCATATTTTCACATTTATCTGAATAAACATGTAAAATAGTTATGGGATTTAAACGATTTTGTAACATTATTGCCCTGAGATATGTCTATAGACGTCGAAATATGGAAAAACTTCTTTTATTAGAACATGACGACCCTGGTATCGTCAATAGCAATCGCTTAAAACGCACAAATTCTGCAATGAGGCCTGCACACTATGCAGATTTTCTGAGGAAGTCAACAATCTCTTTGAACGAATTTACTTCTTCGTTTTGTCTCTTCAATAACTCCATGAACATTTGCTTATCGCTCATGAGTCTTTCTTTATTGAAGTCTTTATAGAAATTTATGACAGTGTCGACATTGTCGCAATCTCCCACAGTGAATCGCTCTAATAATCTAAAAAAATCAGAGTCGTTTTCGAAGCGACTTTACTATTAATTGGTCGAAAACTTCGAAAAAATGTTTAGAACTATAAAAATTTTCTGGTGTTTTGAATTGAGAACATTCACTACCTCTTTGATCAAGGCGTTTCACCAGCTTGCGCTGACGCGGAATTAGCGGCTTGTGGAGTTCCAATTCATCAACAGCTCGAACGCTTTTTTCCCCATATACCGTGAAACTTTGTATTATGAGATCCACACAGAACGTCAGGTACTGGTTTTATCTTTTCATGTGATTCGATCACACAGAGATCAGAATTTTGTAAGTCCGTGTTTAATATTTCTATGCGGTCAAATATGTCAATCATCGTATTAGGTAAGAAAAATGCACTCAAATGACGTCATATAGTCAAGAAATCCTGATGCCTTGGCTGAGACCGAACCATCGATGTTTGTATCTACCGAACGATCACAAAAAAATTGTCTAATCGTCATAACAACAACAATAACTTTATAATTTCTTCATAATCTTAATATTTTATGTAAATTTCTTCTATTTCAGTGCAGTTAATTAAATCTTTTTGCAATCCACTCATTATCAACCAACTTTTAGCCCAAAATATTTTATTTTGTTATTTGAAATAAAACAGCTGACCAGTTCTTTGTGTTCGATAACGTTCCTTTTTGGACTATATGTCAAACCATCCGTAACGAGTGCAGACGTTCGTCAAGGTGCTATCGTCTCGTCTCGTCTCGTCTATTTTGATTAAGCCTGTAGTTTGTCAATCCGCACCATCTTAAACATGTTTTCGTTTAAACATGTTGTGAATTATAAGCATGCCAATATAAGTTGAAACCAGAAAACTTTGCTTGATTCAAATAAACAATTTACTGATAACTAGATGATTTGCTTGTTTTGAGAAATTTATTTTCCACGAGTTGAGAACAATTTGCTTGATTCAGCAAAGGTGGTGTAGGATGTAGGATAAGCAGGTATGGGCAGAGAGCGCTCTGGGAGCGCTGAGAATAAGAATTGAGAGCAAAGGCTTATGTAGCAACACAATACGCAACAACAAATCAAAGACAAAAGACAAACACAGAAACAACACAGAAGCTTTAAATGTAGTGGTGCCCATACCCGAGGATAAGCGATCATAAAAAACTACTCGAATATATTGAATATATTTTGTAGACGCTTACATATTTCCAGGTAAAATATGCAGAAAACAGATAAGACACTGCGCCCTCAAACCATGAGAATCTGCAGCATCTTAAATATGTTTTCATGTAAGCATGTTGTGAATTATAAACGTTTTTTCCAGTCTCATTTTTGAAAAAAAAATGGTCCAACGATCCACCACTCCACAATCCGCACCAAACTGTCACGCTCTGTGGATGCATCGGCTTCTCGACGAATAACGAAAAACAAGCGGTTTTTCCACAGTAGGCGCGGTAACGTGCGGTTTTTCCACAGTACAGTAGGCGCGGTGGGTGTTTCATTTCGGCCAAAACTTCTTTTAAAAAAACGTACTATTTGGACTCACTTGGAAATAAGTTTCCAATATTTCCCAACGTTGTTCAAGCGTAAAGTGAGTCATTTCTTTTTGCAGAAGTATGATACTAACTTTATGTCAATCTTTCAAGCACGAAACTGATGTCAGTGTCAAATTAATCTATAATTTAAAAAGAAACCACTAGATGGCCCACATAAATAAGCGTAGGCATAACAGTTTAGAACCATTTTCTTCCGTGTTTCTCCACCGATTTTGATAATTCTTTTTTTAAATCAATAAGAGTAGGGAGAAGGAGTGCACTGAATAACTATGGTGGGAGTGGCAAAGTCCGTGCAACTAAAATTTGCGATATAGAATAGCAGTGATGTTCACACCAATACTATTATATTTTCTGTAATTTTGTGCTTGTGGTAGTGCAGTGTCACTCTCAGCACTGAAAAAAATTTTTGTGCAGGTATCAATAAATATTAAATTGATAATAAATTAAAATAAATAAACTTGCTCGTTTGTTTAAGATTTTATTTTAAGTTTAGATTTAATTTTATTTTCATGTTTTTGTTTTGATGTTAAAATTCAAATTAAAATAAATCAACTAAAATTATTAAAAAACGATTTTTTTAATTAAAAACCAAATTAATTTTAAATTCAAATCTAACAAAAACAAAGAACAAAAAAAAAAACAAGTCTTCGATCCAAAAATATAATATAGAACCCAGTGTTTACTTTATTCAGTAAATTCTTATTTATTTGCCCATCTATTTTTTTCGGTGCATAACAATTAAGTTTGAAGTAAGATCATGCAGCGTGTACCCTACAGCATGAAGTCTCAGTGCCAATTGATTGAAATCGCGATCCACTACGCGCCCTACACTGCTTTAGAGCAGTGGTGTTCACACGCATACTACTACAATTTTCGACTTTTGTGATTGTGTTTGTAGCTCTCTTGCTCTCTGCATTGACAAAAATTCTTTTGCAGGTATTCAGCAAGAATTATTTTATAATTATCATTGTTATCATCATTATCATTATCAGTATCATAATCACTATCACCATCATTATCATTGTCACTATCATTATCATTATAATTATTATTATTCTGCAAATAACGCATTTTCATATGCTTCAAACATTTCGTGCAGTGCAAGACACACGACTAAAGGCCTGACTATAATAGCCACATGCTGGCATACGCTAATGCCAAAGTTTAAACGAAAAGCCAGCAGGCTGTTGTCAAAATCAAAAATGTCTATAATTGCCAGATACTGACTTTGAGAAGTGTCACAAAATAGTTTGTTTTTATTTGTGCTTGTTTGTGAGATTTTTTTTCAAAATTAATGTGCAAAATATTATAAAAAAATTTAATCATATGAAGCCTTTGCTGTTTAGCTTCAATTATTATTTCAATAAATTAGAATATACAATTATTTGACATTTGCCTATGCTGTGAGCGATTTGAGGCGCTCTACAAAAAGCCACTGAAAGTCAACGAAACTTAACGAAACTGTGGCAATTCCAATTATGGGTATGCTCATATATTTACATGGGCTCGCTTTCATTTTGAAAGATCCGTCTGCCAGCATGTGGCTATTATAGTCAGGCCTTAAGCGGCGCGAACTACCCAACTTGCAGTTTCAGCGCCAACCGATTGAGAGAACTTCTTGCATTCGATCGTGTACGTGTTTCGATTCTCGAATAAAGCTTTCGTGCCTCACCATGCGTGGTACTACGAGAACATCACTGCTTTAGACTCTAAAGTTTAGAGTTGTAGGTCACACAGCCTCGGAAATCCGGTATTCTATTTCAAATCACACATACCATTCTACTGGTTACATTTTATGGACGTTAAAAGAGGGGCGTGGCACTAATTTTCGGTATAACTTTCGAACTTATAACTTTCCCGCATTAGAAAACGGGGCGTGGCACTACCCATACAATTCAAAGTTTTTATATTGAATAGCTCTGGAAATAATAACGTAAAACAATGAAACTCAATATGGAGTTCCTACTTGGTGATATCCTTCTACTAGAAAGTACGATATGGGAAGTAGGGTACTGGGATGGACATTGGAGAAAGGGCCAAATTTTTGATATCGAATAGCTTTGAAAGTCACAGAACATGGATACTCAGAATGGAGTTACTATTTTGTAATTTCCTGTTGGTGGTGCGTATGGTGCGGTATGAGTTCGGTTACGTTCGCACATGAGTGAAGAAAGAAAAAAATGTTTTCAATAAAATTACAAAAAAAAAAACAATTTTTAAATTATCGAATTTCGGCCAAAGGCGATACTAGAAATGATGAATAGACCATAACATTCACTTCACCAAACAAAACCGCGTCAGAAATTTTTTTTCGATATCGTATTCCACATATAATGGCAAACATTAGTATGAACTTTAAGACATCAATCTCACAGATTGAAACACCCTTTATAGTTTTTTTAAAGCATTTTATAGATCTTCTCCATCATGTCTCTATATTATTCAAAATTTGAATATGTTTTAGTTTTTCTTCAACTGCAGTCATAAAGTAAAATATTCAACGGAGTTTCAACGGAACAAGTGGTAGCAAGCTTACTTGCCGCGTTGATCTTGGTCTTATAAATGATCTCGGTAGTACAAATGTAAGCTTGATTGCCTACCATCTAGGCATCCTGAACTCAAGTCTCGGCCAGGCTTTATTCCTCACCTTTTCCAATTCTTTCCTTATTTCTAAGAGGAATTCTTTCCTTTTTCAATTTATATTGAACCAAGGCGAACTTAACCGAATAGGTGTACCAACTGAAGGACTTCCTCTTTCTATTTGTTTTCCATTTAATCTCATAGGATAACTAATGCTATTTTCCTAAATACAAAATTGACTTTGAAAACAAAAACTTTTAATTTTGTTCTAAATTCTCATCAGCCATGAACCTGGCTTTCAGCTTTTCCTAGACATTCAGTAGAAATGCTGTTGCTTAATTCTTCAAACTATCTAAAAACTAAAGATGACGTGGCGTGTCTTCCGTAAAAGAAACACTTCTTCGTGCTTTACTTTTGACTTTGAGCTTAGCTTAAATGTTAGCTAAAATCATTCTAATAGCGTTAAAAGTGATTTCCTTGTTTATATTTTATTTTAATGCGCTTCAGTGGGGTTTTTTTGCTTATGAAAAACTTTTGAATATTTATTAATTTGACTGCTTTCTTGGCTCTCCCGACTTGCCTGCTTCTCTCACTTTTGACTTTATGCAGCAAGCACTCCAAAAGTACTAAAGTTAGTTTGCTGCATTGAAGTCGTCGTGTCGCTAAAGCTTCACCCCTTAAGTGCATAGATTTTAGCTATTATTTCTTGATGGAGATGATGATGTTGCTGCTGTTGATGCTGTTACGAGCACCAACATGAATAATAAAGTCAACTTCAGGACACTGACAAGCTGCAGTTGGGAGTCTTGGAAGTCATGGCAGTCACTCGGGCTGCCATCCACGAGGGATGCAGCATCCAGTAAATGGATTTTAGAGGTATTGCTAGAAGATTTTACGTATAGCTTTTGTAGCATTTTTTGATGTAATTTTTATTAGTTGGTATTAAGTAGCTTTTTGAGTTTGGAATTTGTTGTGGCAGATGGTAATTTTTTGGCAAAAATAAGAAGGCTTTGGGGGAAAGTGCTAATTATACTGACGAATTTTGTTTTGAAGCATAAAACTTCAAGTAAATGGGACTGAATAGGTACATCTATGGCGTAAACACGAAGAAGCTTATGTGGTTACGAAAGACCAATAAAAATACAGGCTCCAATTTTTGCTTTTGGACAACTGAACTCATTTTCGAATAACTTATCTGCGAAAAGTTTAAATCAGAAATCAGAATTGGCCTAGCACGCCAGCATTTGAGACATTTGATGTTATCTTCACGATACTAATCCTCCTCAAAATGATTATATCCGAAAAAAAACAAATTAAACTGGCCATTTCAGCCCTTGAAAGGACTTTGGCCAAACAACAAATTGTGTTATGCGTGTTATTGAATGTTTGTACACAATTGAACGAGAACTGGACCTACTAGTTTAATGCCGACTCCGAACGGCTAATGTGCTTGTTCTCAATAAGCTTTACATGGCATTATTTACTCTCTGAGGTTTGCCATTGTCTGCAGAGAGGTGACGAGCGAAGAGAAAAATTAATTCAATTGAAAAAACGAAACACCCCTGTATAAAATTATTTTCTTCACAATATTTTCTTTTACAAAACAAACTTTTGAAAAATTTCACTTTTTTATATTCTCCCTTTCGAAACTTTCTTTCGACAAAAACACCAAAAACATCTTTTTTATTTGTTCGGACCATTTATGGTGTCAAGGCATTCTGTATGGAAGCTTTTATATTAGAGAGTAAGTTTGCATTCGACTTTTTTTCTTTATGAAGTGACACGGCTTAATGTACATTCCCTCCTTCTATACCGTTTGTCCAACTTCAACCAAATTTTTCAAGTATATTCTTTGGTCAAGTATGCTTGTATGGAATATGTGTGTAAACAAGATTACGCGTTCCGCAGTGCCGTAATCTAATGCTCTCTTCCTCAACTGAGTGCATGCCATCACACAGTACTTTTGCTTGACAAAAACGTATGCAAATGTGCGATCTCTTAGGCAAATTGACGAAATTGAAAATAAATTCTTTCGAAAAATTAAAGTATAAATATCTACTCTTCTGTATAAAAATATGAATATTTTCGTATACGAAAAATATGAATTTTTTAAACTTTCTAGATTTTTATCTCCTAAACTATTAGAGACTGAAAAAATGTTATTTTACCAATGGGTTAAGGAGGTCCATTTACATATTATAAAAATAAGAAAAAAAGAATATTTAGGCGTGGGTGTGGGAGTAAAATTATTCCAAAGTCTGCCAATATCGCTTGTGACGTCATGCTCTCTCTCTCTCATTTGCGGAACGCGTAATCTGGTTTCTATCATTCTTGTTCTTTGGTATAATGAGCTTGTCAGTAGACAATCTACTCGCCACAATGAATATACGAACACTTTCAATAAGAACAAAACTCTCTTAAAAGGTCGTGACTTGGAAGCTATTAAAAATATAATAAATAGGTTATTTTTTTAGTGTTAATCAGTATGTTAAAATTGGTCGGGCCTTACATGGAGATGTAGCATTGCGGCCTCGGTAGTCGAGTTGGTAGCGTGCTCGCCTGCCACCCCAGAGGTCCCGAGCTCGATTCCCGGCCAGGCCATGGTCCTTCGCTTTAAAACCTTTCTAAATTTTTTATCCTCATTTCTAATCAACTGAAATTCAAAATTCATCAATATTTATAACTTCACTAAGAGAAATAACGCATATTAACATTATCCACGTCTGAGTATAAATTTTATTTATATATTTACGTGGATAAATCAAATATTTTCCTTACAACTCGTTTTTTCCTGTGTTTAAATTTTATTTATACCACACACGTACACACATATTCCATACAAGCAAGCAGCGATAGCATCGCACACGTACACACATATTCCGACAAACAGCAACAGCATCGCACTCTGTTCCTGCAGTTGCAGGTTTCTTATAGTTCTCATTTAGTTAATGTTGCAAGGGTTAATATAGGGTGGATATTTGGTCAAAATTATTTGTGAATGCGATGGGTGGTCGCTATATAAAATGATGTAGGGTTGAGTGACAACTTGATATTTTCTGATTGTCATTTATCTGCACATTTTGCTTCTTATAAATTTTAATTCTTAGTAAATTTAAATATGTTGTTTTTTCAATTCAGTATTTTTATATAAATTTTCTTTAAATGCGATAGTTTTATTTTCAAATATTAAATATTTGAAAGATATTTTAAAAAAATTCGTGCACAATTTCTTAATATATTTTTTATTAATTCTGTTTAAATACTTAAATATTTTATTTGATTAAGAAAATATTTAAATAAATTTTAAATATTTACGTAGTCGATTTATGCAAATGCGTTATTGGTGCAAAAATAACTCGCTTTTTGGATAAATTAAAAAAGTTTTTGGATAAATTTAATATTTTGTTCCCTTAGTGTTGAAGTTGTAGGTGATGGTAGAGAAGCTTGTGGACGATATTGCCTTATAACTTGAATTGACTGATGTAAAGGCATACTTGCCTCTGATTCAAATTCACATGTTTCTTTGGCTTCCCACCACGCTTAGAACATTTACACATGTTTCACTTGATTGCCCTTTCCTTCCCACTAATCTTTCTATCACCCCATTTCGAACCCAGGCAGACTTGACTGAATAGGTATTCCACCTGAAATCCTTGGTTCAAAACTAAAAAAAAACAAAAGGTTATCCAGCACCTGATCCTTCCAACGAAGATGTGGGCGTCCTCTTCTGCGTTGACCACCACCGGGTACCGAATCGAATATTTTTTCGCTGGAGCGTCGTTTTCCATTCGCTCAACATGACCTAGCCAGCGGAGCCGCTCAATTTTTATGCGCTTTACTATGTCGATGTCAGCATACAGCTCATGGTTCCATCGAATACAGTACTCGCCATTGACACAGATTGGACCGAAGATCTTACGAAGGATCTTTCTCTCGAAGGCTCCCAAAGTCTTTTCATCACAACTGCTCAACGTCCAGGTTTGTGCTGCATATAATAGGACGGGCATGATTAGTGACTTATAGAGCGTGAGTTTTGTTCATCGAGAGAGGGCTCTGCTTCTCAATTGCCTACTCATCCCAAAGTAACACCTGTTGGCAAGAGTTATCCTTCGTTTTATCTCAATGCTGACATCGTTGAAATAGTTAATGCTGGATTCCAGGTAGAAAAAAGTCCTTATCAACCTCCAAGGAGATGTTGTCATCAGTGACGTGGTTTCCAAGACGCTGCTTCTGTTTATATGTTGACACTAGGTATTTCGTCTTATCTGCTTTCACTGCAAGACCCATTCGAATCGACCCTTTCGCTAATCTGGAGAATGCTGCACTGTCTTCGCGCGTATTATTGCCAATTATATCGATATCATCAGCATACGCCAGCAGCATAATACTTTTGTAGAATATCGTACCAATGCGTGTCAAATTAGCAACGTGGATGATCTTCTCCATCATTAGGTTGAAAAAGTCGCACGATAAGGAATCACCTTGTCTGAAACCTCGTATGGTATCGAATGGAGGAGTGAGATCCTTCCCGATCTTAACGGTGCTGCTGGTGTTGCTCAGTGTCATTCTGCAAAGACGGATCAGCTTTGCAGGAATACCAAATTCAAACAAGGTGGAGGAACGATGATTCCTTATTGGACTGTCGAAGGCGACTTTATAATCGACAAAAAGACGATGTGTGTCGATTTGTTTTTCTAGGGTCTTCTCTTAGATTTGTCGTAGCATAAATATCTGGTCTATGATGGATTTGTTGGCGTCCGTGGCGTAGTTGGTTAAAGTGCGTGGCCTCTATGTCAACGAACCTGGCGACCCGGGTCCAAACCCCAGCAGCGACAGAAAATTATTTGAATTAAAAATAATTTTTCTGTACGGCCGCCAACTCTCTGCAGACAATGGCAAACCTCAGAGAGTATTCAAACTGCCATGTAAAGCTTCTTGAGAACAAAAACATTCCGTTCATCGCCGTTCGGAGTCGGCGTTAAACCTGTAGGTCCGGTTCTCGGTCAATTGTGTACAAATTCAATAACACGTACAACACAATTGATCATAAGAAGCTAGGTCAAAGTCCTTTCAAGGGCTGAAATGGCCAGTTATTTATTTTTATTATGATGGATTTGCCAGGTCTGAAGCCGCACTGATAAGGTCCAATCAGCTGGTTTACGATGGGCTTCAGTCTTTCACATAATACGCTCGGCAGGACCATATATACGATATTAAGAAGGCTTATCCCACGGTAGTTGGCGCAAATGATGGGATCGCCTTTCTTGTGGATTTGGCAGAGCACACTGAGGTTCCAATAATTTGGAATGCAATTTTCCGACCATATTCTGCATAGAACGTCATGAATGCATTTAAGTAGAGCTTCGCCTCCATTCTTGAAGAGCTCAGCAGGTAAGCCATCGGCTCCTGTGGCTTTATTGTTTTTAATCCGAGCTACAGCTTTCAAGACTTCACTATGGTCGAGCAGCGGAACTTCAACTCTGTCGTCCACAATTGGGGTTTCCGGGATATCATCTCTATTGGTGGGATTGTTGTCGTCGTCACCATTCAGAAGCCTAGAGAAGTGTTCCCTCCACATCATCAGTGTACTCTGGATATCTGTCACTAGATTCCGATTTTCATTCTTGCAGGAAGAGGCCCCAGTCTTGAAACCATCGGCCAAGCATCTTATTTTTTCGAAAAATTTTCGGACTTCATTCCTGTCACCATGCATCTCAATCTTCTCGCACTCACGCATTTCCGCTTCCCTTTTCTTTCGCCTGAAAATGCGCCTCTTTTCCCTCCTCTTCTCTTTGTGTCGCTCTTTAGCAGCACGCGTTACAACCGACTGCAGGGTGGCTTTGTAGGCGGCGTCTTTTTCTGCAGTGGCGTCGCGACACTCCTGGTCGCGCCACTGCTTTCGGCGAGGGTGGTGATAGCCAATCACCTCTTCGGCAGCCGTACGCATAGAGTGGGAATTATGATTCCACTGCGCGCATATATCGTCGATCGGAGGAGTGGTTTCTTGAAGCAGGAGTGAGAGTCGAGTAGTGAAGTCTTCAGCTGTTCGTTTTGATTGCAGCTTTTCAACGTTTAGCTTTCTTTGTGCTGAATTACGCGCATTCTTGGTTGCGCACAGACGTATACGGATCTTGGCTGCGACAAGATTATGATCCGAGTCTATATTGGCACCACGGATCGTGCGTAAATCTAAACATCTAAACTGGAACATCTATACTAGAAGAGTGCCTTCCGTCAATCAAAACGTGATCAATTTGGTTGCGCGTCTTTTGATCAGTAGACAGCCAAGTTGCTTTATGAATATTGAGATGCTTGAATCTAGTGCTACTAACGACTATGTTTCGTGCTGCGACAAAGGCAATCCTTCCGTTATCGGAGGCTGAACTTTCCGACTGTCGGACTAAAAATATTTTCTTTTCCCACCTTGATGTTGAAGTCAGCGAGCACGATTTTTATGTCGTGGCGGGGGCTGCGCTCATAGGCCTCTTCAAGGCGCTCATAGAAGCTGTCTTTGGTCTCATCGTCTTGACCAAAGCGCACAAATCAGGCTTATATTGAAAAATCTTGCCTTGACTCGGATTATGGGAAGTCGCTCGTTCACAGGTGTGAATCGCAGGACATGATGCCGTAGTCTCTTGCCAACCACTCCGCATCCAAACTCGTGCTTCTCCGCATGGCCGCTGTAGAAGACATCACAGGATGATTGCCGTGAGCAACCCTATCCCTTCCATCGCATTTCTTACATTGCAGTGATATCAGCCTTGTATCTTTCTAGGATATCTATCAGTTGGATAGAGGCACCATCCCAATTAAGGGTTCGGACGTTCGAAGTGCATATCCGTAAATCCTTGTCAGTTTTTCGTTTGCGGTAGTCGTCATCAGATTTAGGGATCATTTTTATCTTTATTCTTTTGCGTTTCATTGAAATGGTTTTTTGCGTGGTGGGCTTCAAACCCGATGCACAACCCTTTAAAGGCAGGTAGCCCGCCGCTCAGATTGGCCGTCAAACTAACGGTGTCCAGTTTGCCGTTTCTGGAGGACACCACGCAGAGGTTTTAGTCAACATGAGACAAGTTCGAGATGGATAATGCTGGCCCCGCCATCAATAAATCAATTGCATTTCCACATATAAACATTTCTGTGGTTTTTATGATTCATTTATGCATAAAGAAGGGTCATCTTTGAGAGGCATGCCATTCCAGTGAATAACCCAAAAACAAAAAAAATATAATAATAATTCATTACTATTGTCGAAAACATTTCTAACAAAATAATATATAAATGAAGAAAATATACTTTTGGTCTCTAGGTACTTATATATTATTTTTAATAAGTAATAAAAAATCACTTGAAAATCCTAAAGAAGTAGGCTCACTCCCCCACTTACAATTCCACCACTTTTCTTTCATTGCACACTTGAATTTTCAATTTAAAAATATTGTAATTTTGCGACACAATAAAACACGCTCCAGGACAAATCAGACAAATTTAACATATAATTTGTATGCTACAATTTAATATCAGAATTTCATACAATTTTACATTTTAACAAAACTCAAATAAAAAAATAAAAAAAAAACAAGAAATACTCGCTCCATTTCAACTTGTTGTAACCACAACTGAAATTCACTCAAACCACAAAACATAACAAGAAATATTTAAATTATTCAGCATAAAATTCCAGAATATATTTCAAAATAAATGAATTTAAATCAAAGCTTTAACAAGGCAAAAAAACAGGAACAGATGCAAAAAAGTTAAAAAAAATATGAAAATTTGTACGGTCGGTCTTCTGCGACTAACAGACGCAGGAGAATATAAAAGGTTTTGCTCAAAGTGCTACTTCTAAGGCAAGTGTATGCTGAGTGAATAGAAAAGTACTGTGTAGTAAAGGTTGTTTGACCTTAAAAAAAAAATAGAGAAATTGATAAAAAATTTCAAAATTTGAATACTGGATAATGTGGCATTCAATATAAATCGTTTGTTTTGTTATAAAAAGGCCTGCCTACCATGCATGCCTACCATGATGAAGGTCTGCATGACCTGTTATATTTAGCATCAAAACAAGCATGATATATAGCAAAAAAAAAAAAAAAAAAAAAAAAAAAACAGGAAAAAATCCTCAAAAACCATTTAGAATAATATTCCAAACAAATTTGATTTGAATTTTAAGCAGTCTACAAAATGGTAACAATAACAAAAACAACCTTAAAGCAACAAGAACAACAACAAAAACAAGAGCAACAGAGCAAGCACACTTGTGTACACTGCAAATAAATCGGCTTAAATTCAAAGGCCAAGACAGCGGAAGCGCATAAATAATTTTGTAAATGATGCTGTGGCCAAAACTGACGATATTGAGTGGGTGGGTGGTTTGCGGGTCTGTTGGTAGTGCTATCGTTCACTACGTACGGTAGGCATGTAGTTGTGCTGGTTGAAAATTCCACAGACAAGGAATCGTTTTACATTCTGTACGCATAGATTTCCGAGGTCAGAAGGTAACAAGATTATCTGCGTCAGAACAATTACTTCCGTCGCATCATGGTAATCATGATGGCGTGCCATGGAATATTCAACGATTCTACGCGATACTCTTGAGAAGGAGAAAGGAAGACTTATTGGGTGGTTGGGGTTATCAGCGTTGCCACCGAGTCGTGAGTGAGAGTGAGAGAGTGAGAGGCTAAGTGAGAGGCTGAGAGTGAGCTATTGAGATGCTGCTGCAGCAGCCTCGTTATGGCTACACGAGCATTAATTCCGATTATTGTCGCATTGCGTGTCATGTAATTGGAATATTTACGATATTTGGTGGTTTGTCTTGTTCTAGTTCTTGTTCTTGGATTTGCTCTTGTTCTTGGTTGTTATTTGTTGTCAAGCAATTTGTTTTTGTTATCAAAGTGGCAGATATTATGTTTATAGTTAATTTTGACTTGAATTGAAATGAGTGAAAAGCAAAGAAAAAAAAATAAAATAATAAAATTAATTTAATATATTCTGCCTGCGTGGACGAATACTTGAATGGATTTTGGGGCGTTGACGGGTTGACTCCTGCTAGAGGCCACAAAAACTTCAAAAGTATTCACAAAATACTTAAGATATTCAAAAGATCTCATGTTCAAAAGCTCAAAAAGCATGGCTGCGCTGAATTTCATGCTCCAGTACCCACTAGGAATCCGGCACGTACTCACAATAGCTCTCTAGTTTTTATATAAATTCCACGAATTAATATCACGAGCCCACAAGAATTCTAATTTCCAACAATTAATTCTTTTAAATAACAAAGTTACAACTAGATGATATACCCGGTTTTACTAGGGCGAAAAAAATAAAAATTTTTATTTGATAAGATTTTTGTTTATTTTGCTTATTCTTACGCATTTTGTATTTTTGTAATTTTGTTTGCATAAGAGTAATGGTGTAGTGAAAGAATCATGTCAATTTCTCAATTCGTTTCTGAGTTATATTGTCAAATACACCTTTAAACACTGGCACAGCAACAACAGCGCCACCTACCGGGGCGAACTTAGAAGTAAACAATCTACATACCCAGCCGCAGAAACAAACCAAATATCATCTAAATCGGTCCTAAAGAATTTTATATATAAAGATATATGAAATTTTCGATAAAAAGTAAGAAATCTTTTGCAAGCATTTTTTGAAAAATTCGATAAAAATAGCAATTGTTGGAATCCCAAGCTAAAACTTTGTATAAGCCTTAAGAACTGATGTATTATAATGACACTATGTTCAAAAGGTGAAAAATTTACTGCGATCACCATGAAAAATGTGACACAAAATTTCAGGCTAAAAAAAATTGAAAAAAAAATTTATAAAAATAGTCTAAAAAAAATTACACCACAAGAACGACTTATTCAAGGCCTTAAAGATATACCTGGAATTTTGTTCTGTAGGACTTACGGTTTCAAAGCTACAGCTGTTTGAATACATGTACTTATTGAATTTTTTACGATATTTTCAAATTTTTCCAGTGTATATCTTTTAAAAAGAAATAGAAAATAAATAAAACAAGAATGTACATATAATACGTTTCAGGAGAACTATCAACCCGGAGAGTTTAAAAATTATCAAAAATAGTGATGTCAGAAACGTGGGTGTTTTGACATGGAATGATCGATATTTAGATATGCACTCGTAACAATTTTCTTTCTTACTTCCCTTTTCTTAATTTGTTTGTTAAACGATACACCTTATATGTAGAACTATTATGGAATGTTTGCACAAAACTTCACAATTCCGGCTAGCAATGAACCACCGCCTTCTATAGGGAATAGATCGTCTTCGATGAAGGAGATATGTTTCTGAACGAGATCAGTCAAAAGGGTCCTTGCAAACTTCAACATTAACAAATCTACTGGCCCCGATAGTATACCACCAATTGTGCTTAAAATGTGTGCTTCTACACTAGCTCGACCTTTGCGTAACCTTTTCAACATCTCATAAAAGACTGGAGTATGTTTTTCCATCTTGTTCGAAGGTTGCGAATATTTAGCTGGTACCTAAGAAAGGCGATGCCACGAACCCAGAGAACTAGCGACCCATAGCGATATGCTCTACGCTCTCCAAAGTCATGGAGAGTGTAATAAACTTAAATAAATAAAAAAAAAATAAATAAATAAATAAATAGTAGAGTTGAGTTTTGCTAGCAAGACTCAGTGCTGTCTGTTAACCCACAAACGAGTGAATTTCCCCTAAGCACCCTTTAATATGAATGGTGTAGATCTCGCGGAGTAGGATGCTCTTGACGTTCTGGGCATTTCAATCAGATCTGATCTTCGCTGGAACGATCACATTTTCGATGTATTTTGTATTGTATTTGTATTTATTCAAATATGTTGACATTTAAAACTTATTCTTTTATATGCCGCACTTACGTTATAGATAACAACTAACATGTTCAAAATATCTTAATGTTATGTTTAAAATTAATTTCAACACAGTATTTTTAATATTATTTCGTATTTCGTATTTTGTTCATTAATTAGTCAAAAAATTCACAAATTTCTTACTGACTAATCTTAGATATTATGTAATGTTATATATATATAAATAAATACATAATTTAACTTATAAAAGCACAGAGTTTAATAAATTTTTTATTATGTTTTTTGATAAAGAGAAATCTATAACTGAGGAATTTGGCAGACGATTAAATTCAATTAATGCCCTATTAATTGGAGCATTAAGAGAATAATTAGTTCTACTAACACCAATATTGAAAAAGTCAAAGTTCCGCAAATGTCTGGACGGAGTATTGAAATTTATTCTTTCTAGAAGAGATGGGCAGTCGGTCATGCCGGAGACAATATCATAGATAAAAAGTAGAGAAAGGATAGATCTTCTACTATTCAAGGTCTTAAGGTTTAATTGCAAGCATCTTTCATCATAAGATGGATTCAGTTCAGTAAATTGAGCAGAGCGAAGAGTGAATCTTAGAAAGCTTTTTTGAATGCGTTCGAGTCGATTTATGTGGATATGATAGAACGGTCTCCAAATCAAAACCGCATATTCGAGTATAGAGTGAACAAAGGAAGTATAAAGTAACTTGAGAGTGTACATGTCGGAAAAATCTGAGCTATTAAGCCGTACAAATGCCAAGAGAGCATACGATTTAGAAATAATATAACTAATGTGTGAAGTAAAAGTAAATTTCGAATCGAAAACAACACCAAGATCTGAAACCTCATTGACTTCGTTTAATTTAATATTATTAATAAAATAAGAAATGTGGGCCACAGCAGCGCATTTAGAAAAACAAATGTGGAAGCATTTATTGATGTTAAGATAGAGCCTATTTTTTTGGCACCACTAATAGAGATTGTTGAGCTCAGATTGAAGGATATCTGAGTCCACAGCGCTATTTATTGGTGAATAGATTTTCAGATCATCGGCATATAGCAGATATTTGGAGTGTGAAAAACAGGAACAAATATCATTAATGAATAGCAGATAGAGCAAAGGCCCAAGGATGCTACCTTGAGGTACTCCCGAAGTAGCAGTATATGGCTGCGATCGAATATTACCAAGAACTATATAGCAAGTTCTGTTAGTTAAATAAGATTCTATCCATAATAAAAAAACTGAGTGAAACCCGAGCTGGTTTAGTTTCCAGAGCAAGATCTTATGGGAAACCTTATCAAACGCTTTGGAAAAATCTGTATATATTGCGTCAACATAATATCCAGACTGGAATGCAGATATGCAATCCTCGGAAAAACACAAGAGATTAGAAGTAGTTGAGCGACCAGCAACAAAGCCATGTTGAAAAGGACAAATGAGATTTTTGACTTAAAAGTAAATTTTTTCTTTAATGATACTTTCAAATAATTTGTATACTGTCGTAAGCTTAGAAATTGGTCGGTAGTTGGTAACATCACTTTTGTTGCCACTTTTAAAGATTGGTTCAACAAAAGCATATTTTCACGATTAATAAAAGTGCCTGTCGAAAGAGATTTAGTAAGTTTTGAAGTAAAGGATAAGCCATAGACACGCTGCAGTTTTTTAACAAAAAAGGGGAAATGCCATCAATATCTAATTTAAAAGATGTTTGAGTTTGAGTTTAACTATATCGTCAGAAATATCTTCGATTGTAAGATTGAGCGCTCCAAAATCGAATGGAGAGGATGCAGTGATGAAAGAGTCCTGCTCGGAATCCTCATCAATAGTAAAATTTGACTTAAAAAAGTCTGCAAAAAAGTTCACAGAATCCTGTGATGTACTTGCATGCGAATTGTTAAAAAACATCAAAGATGGAACAGATGAGGTGAATTTTTTTGACTTAATAAAGCGCCAGAATGCATTTGGGTTCAATTTGATGTTGTTTTCGAAGTTAAAAATATACTTTTTATGAAGATATTTTTCAAGAAAATTAAATTCTTTCGAATAAAGCAAATATTTTGACCTATGTAAACCCAAATTGGAAATTCTATATTTTTAAAAAAACTTGTTTCTCAAGTTCTTTAAACTTATTTAAACCATATTCAAATTAATAAAATCGCAGTAGTTATAGTTAAAAGAAACTAAAGAAGCATCAGGTTTGATTGAACTAAATTCATAGAATTCCATTTCAATGACTAAAGAGAGATGATGGTTATTTGGGTGAGATAGAGGGAATCCACACTCATGGATGTTAAATTTGATATTATTCGATAAAAATAATAAATCTAGATTATATTATAAGATGACAAAATTAAAGTGTAAATTAAACCAATTTAATCAAAGCAATCAAAAAAATAAAAATAGACAGGCAGATGAAATACAATTGAGAATAAAAGAAAGATGAGAAAAAGGCAGTTAAGAAAAGAAATTAAAAATAAAATGCTTGTAGTACTTGCTATTGGAAACAATTGTGATGGTGTTTGGTAGTGAGTTCCACAGCCCTTTTGCGCTAACGAAAAATAATCTGCTTGAGTTCATAAAATTGTACTTTGGAATGATAAGGTTCATGTTTCGACTGGATCTACAAAACTTTAGCTTTTCGAAAAGATAATTTGGGCAGCGCGAGTGGATGACTGTATGCAGGAAAATGCAGTTTCTTGCGTTTCAAGATAGCTGAATAAACCACGGCCCAATAGCTGATTTGTAAAGGGTGATATGCGATCAAATCTTTTGAGTCAATACACATAGCGTGCAGTATTGTTAAAGGCGACTTGCAGCTTCTGCATCGATCTCGAGTCGAGTTTACTGTATACTACTTCCGAGTATGTTATGCAGTATCAACTGCAACACTAGTTTTTTCTTAATGTCCACCGGTACACAACCTGCAGTCATTCTGAGATTTCGTAGGGCGTAGTAAATTTGACTAACGCAATGGTTAATGTGATCTTCGCAGGACAGTGACGTATTGATTTGATAACCTAGATTTGTGGTCTTACTGACAAAACTAAGCTCTACGTTGTTGATGACAATTGGAGGTACATTAAGATTCTAGTAGGGGGTCTATGAGATCGGTAAAATGTACGATTTCAGAGGGTTTAACTTCAACTTATTTTCACTGGCCCAATCAGCTATCAGTTTAAGATCTTTATTGACTTTTACACTTAAATCTTCAAGGAGAGTTATGGGTCTGGACAAATACAATTGCAAGTCATCAGCATATGCATTATAGACATGGTAAAAAGGATTGGACCAAGAACAGAGCCTTGTGGAACTCTACTCGTGATACTTTTGTAAGATGAAAAGTTGCTATTCACATTGACACTTTGGGACCTGCCATTAAGGTAACTATACAGAAAACAAACCGCTGCATGAGAAAACCCAAAGTAACACTCAAGCTTTTTACAAAGTAAACAGTGATTCACAGAATCGAACGCTTTAGAGAAGTCCAAAAGGCAGAGCATCATCCAATCTTATATCATCTTCTTATATATCATCCAAAACTTTTATTAAAGCAGTGGAGCAGCTGTGACCGGGTCGAAAACCCGACTGCAATGTAGACAACAAGCCAAAAGTTTTTGTGTGGTGAGAAATCTGTTCAGCCATGACAGACTCGAATATTTTGGATATTGCACACAATATGCTAATTGGACGGAAATCAGATGGTTCGGAGACGTTTGATTTTTTCGCAAAAGGTATCACCGTCGCAAATGCGTCGATAGAAGCGGCCAAGTGCCTAGGTTTTTTAAAACGGTGTAAGAAATACTTCACTTCAACTGATCTATGCGTGATCTATTTCTTATATATTAGTCCGAAAATGGAGTACAATTCACACGTTCGGGCAGGAGCTTCAAGATCTTATTTGGAGCTTCTGGACCAAATTCATTGACGTACGATACATCTGATATGAGATGAAAACATTTTGTCTAAGCCTTTTGTACAGGTAATACCATGGGAAGTGTTCATATGTTCTGACGCCATCCGCTCGTGGGTTTCCCAGGTTCACTCGGGCAGCGCACCAAGCCCATCCCTATACCATTGCCTTGATATGCCAACCATCTCCAGGCGAGTGTGTTCCCCGGCAGTTTTGAACTATGTAAATTGAAAACTAATCTTCACCGACACTACTCCATCTTTACACATTGAATCAACACAATGCTTACGCATTTATAGGGGGTATCCCCGAAGCGTTGGTTTAGTTTAACAAAAAATATAGAATTCAAGCATGGCCGTACTAAGCTAAATGACGAATTTCGTAAAGGGTGTCCAGAATCTGTTGTTGTGACACAAAACATTGATGCTGTACGCGTACTGATAATGCTTGATCGTCATGTAACATACTGTGGAATTGAGGCATTCGTGTTCATTAATTTCACCAGATACATGAGCACATAGTGAAAAAAAGAGTTGGCTGTGCCCTGGACACACCCGTAGGTTTTGACGTGACGAAGTTACTTGCTGTTGTTGTTAATGTTGATGTTGATGTTGATGTTGATGTTGATGTTGATGTTGATGTTGATGTTGATGTTGATGTTGATGTTGATGTTGATGTTGATGTTGATGTTGATGTTGATGTTGATGTTGATGATGATGTTGATGTTGATGTTGATGTTGATGTTGATGTTGATGTTGATGTTGATGTTGATGTTGATGTTGATGTTGATGTTGATGTTGATGTTGATGTTGATGTTGATGTTGATGTTGATGTTGATGTTGATGTTGATGTTGATGTTGATGTTGATGTTGATGTTGATGTTGATGTTGATGTTGATGTTGATGTTGATGTTGATGTTGATGTTGATGTTGATGTTGATGTTGATGTTGATGTTGATGTTGATGTTGATGTTGATGTTGATGTTGATGTTGATGTTGATGTTGATGTTGATGTTGATGTTGATGTTGATGTTGATGTTGATGTTGATGTTGATGTTGATGTTGATGTTAATGGTTATGTTGATGTTGATATTGATGTTGATGTTAATGGTTATGTTGATGTTGATGTTGATGTTGATGTTGATGTTGGTGTTGGTGTTGTGTTGGTGTTGGTGTTGGTGTTGGTGTTGGTGTTGGTGTTGGTGTTGGTGTTGGTGTTGGTGTTGGTGTTGGTGTTGGTGTTGGTGTTAGTGTTGGTGTTGGTGTTGGTGTTGGTGTTGGTGTTGGTGTTGGTGTTGGTGTTGGTGTTGGTGTTGCTGTTGGTGTTAGTGTTGGTGTTGGTGTTGGTGTTGGTGTTGGTGTTGGTGTTGGTGTTGGTGTTGGTGTTGGTGTTGGTGTTGGTGTTGGTGTTGGTGTTGGTGTTGGTGTTGGTGTTGCTGTTGGTGTTAGTGTTGGTGTTGGTGTTGGTGTTGGTGTTGGTGTTGGTGTTGGTGTTGGAGTTGGATGCATATGAGTCACATTAGGCGGTTCCCTGGGGGTTTTTGACACGCCGTCAAATTTTTTTTTTATTTTTGTCATATGCCCGAAGACCTCACCTTTGTTTTCGTTCCTTAAAATTTACCGTTGCACCAGTAGTCATAGAGTTAAAAATCCATGCAACGTGTTTTAATGGCTGTAGCATTTTTACTGCATTATGTGATTGCATCCCTAAAATCATGACAACAAAATTTTTTTTGTAATTTAGTTGTGAAGCGTAATAACACATCCCTGCTGTCGTAAAACAAAATTTACTGTAGCACTCCTCCTGAGTGAGTAATAATTCCATGCAACGATATTACATTTCTGTTACATAAGCTGCTATATTCACGACTTGACGACGCCGGAATTTTTTTTTTATTTTTGTCGTAAAGCCATGTATAAAAACTTTATTTTCTTTTTTAAACTTTTATCGTAGGTTATATACTCATTGAGTACAAATTCAATGCAACGCCGCTGCATGAATGATGCGTTATCGATCTTTGATCGGCTCTCTCAGCGTCCCCATGATGTCAGAAAGTTTTTGTCTAATTTTGTTGTGAGGGCTTTCAGTAGGCCTTTATTGGCGTATCGTATTTTTAATCCTAGCACTAATACTCAGCGAGTAATAATTCCATGTAACAAATTTTCAGTTGCGTTGCTTACGCAGCTCCCACTACGTCCCTATGCCGTATTAAATTTTTTTTTTGTTTTTTTAATATAGCCAAAAAATTAACCTTTACGGTCATACTATTTTTTTAATCGTAGCTCTTATACCCAGCGAGTAACAATTCAATGAAACGCAGAAGAATTTTTAAAAAATTCATTTTTCAACTTTTTTGGAAACTAGAGCAGTATAACGTAACTTCGTCACGTCAAAAGATTTGTTTACTTTGGATGCCACATAGTTTGAGATTCGCAAGAACATTCGCTTAAAAAAAAAGATCGTGTCACTTTGTGCACATAAACGCTCAAAAACTTAAAACATCAGTCTACCGTATGGGTCTTCAAAAAAAAAACTAAATATAACAAAAGTTCTTCGAGCTCAAAGCACTGCAATGCAAATGATCATCTGTTTCTTCTAAAAAAACTGGTCATGTGGCTACTGTACCACTTGAGACACGTAGGACGGTACACAACCATTTGCTTCACAAGTGTCCGTGAAACAAGAAAAACTAACAAGCGCCGAAGAATTATTCTTCATCAAGACAATGAGCTCACACACATCAGCTCAAACAAAGACTATTTGAGCACTCAAAACCTCTAACTAATGGCTCATCCGCCATACAGTCTTGATTTGGCACCCAATGACTTCTTTTTTTTCCCGCATTTCAAGGACAAACTAAGTGAACAATGACTTTTGACGCAAGAAGAAGTCATTGATGCGTTCAAAAACTATGGTTTGGATGTGTCTTAAGCGGAATGGGATAAATGTTGATAGATGGTTCAAATGCATGCAAAAATGTATTAATCATAAAGGAGAAATGGAGAAAAGGAAATGGAAACATTCCCGGATACAAGCAGGAAACATTCTATAGGATGTAGGAAGCATTCACTTTCCTTAGACATTTCATTTCTTTTTATACACACTAGGTCATTGGAGGGAAACATTCCTCTCCGCTGCGTTCAACATGAATTTGGAAACATTCCTCTTCATTGTTAAAAATATGTGGAAATAACAAAGAAAAAAAAAAACAACTACTGAAAATAGACTACCGAGACTGCCTAATTATTTGGGATTTTATTGTTCGAAATACATTGAAATTGCCCCAAAAGAAGCAAAAGTTCCATGTGCATTCCTTAAGAAGCAGTTTGGAAACAATATACATTTATAACTTCCCATAAGTTTCCAAAAGATACGTGGAGAAATGTTTCCCCATCATTCCTAATTCTACTGTTTCCATATACATCCTCAAGATACCGGTTTGGAAACAATATCAATTTAAAACTTTCCATAAGTTTCCAAAAGATACGAAGATGAAGGTTTCCAAATAACTTCCATATGGGAGCCTTTCAATTTTTTTCAGAGGAATACATCTATTTTCAATGAGATAAAATAAGCTATTTATATTTATTCCCGAAATATATGTAGCAACCATAGAATAATGATAAATTGTTTGCTATCTTAAAAAATACTACCTTCTTAGAAGTTATGCAAATATAAGGGGTATTCACTATGCCTAGGATATGCCGTTGCACGGTGCAAAAATAGGAAATGTATAATATCTGCAATTGAGAAACAACAATGGTGGATTGTACATTTCCTATTCTTGCACCGTGCAACGGCATATCCTAGGCATAGAGAATACCCCTATTGTTTTAATTTAAAGAACTACTTGTTTTAAAAAACTAAAGGGTCCGCCATCTAACGTCTTTTTTTTCAACTAGTGCTTATTTCGTGAATGGTAACACTAAGCACATGTCTGGTTTGACAGATAATTAGTTTTATCCTTCCGCTGAATGAATTTGGTTGTGTATACGCTTGAACAACGCTAGGAAATATTGCGACATTACTTTGAAAATCATGGTAATGTTGCAGAATGTGTGCGAAAATTGCGTACAGATTTTGGAAGAACAGAAGCACCGTCAGCTCCGTATGTTCGTTATCTTGTGAAAAAAGTGAAAGAAACTGGCATCCTCATCGATAAACCAAAGCCTGAAAAGCCAAAAACAGTGCGTACATCCGAGAATATTGCTGCTGTGGCAGAAAGTGTGCGCGAAGCGGAATCAACATCAATTCACCGTCGTTCTCAACAATTGAACATTTCGGAGACATCATTGAGACGAATTTTGCATAAGGACCTTGGTATGACGCCATATAAAGTCCAATTGGTTCAGGAGTTGAAGCCAACTGGCCATCCAATGCGTTTTCGCTACGCTGAGTGGGCTTGCGATCGACTTACAGAAGATGCCGATTTTGCCAAAAAAATCATCTTTTCAGATGAAGCTCATTTTGATCTTGGCGGGTATGTAAACAAGCAAAATTGTCGCATTTGGGGCACAGAAAACCCGCACGCATACATTGAAAAGCCGATGCACCCAAAACGAGTTACTGTTTGGTGCGACTTTTGGTCCAGAGGCTTAATTGGGCCATTTTTCTTCGAAAATGAGCAAGGAGTGGCCGTTACAGTCAATGGCCATCGTTATCGGGCCATGATGAACGAATTTTTGTTCACAAAAATTGAAGAGGAGGATATTGGCAACATTTGGTTTCAACAGGACGGCGCTACGTGCCACACAGCCGAAGCTACACTCGATGTTTTGCGCCCTGTTTTTGAAGATCGCATTATCAGCTGCAGAGCTGATGTCGTTTGGCCACCTCGGAGCTACGATTTGACACCGTTGGACTATTATTTGTGGGGTGCCCTCAAAGATAAGTGTTACGCCGACAAGCCAGAGACAATTGACGCTTTAAAAGACAATATTCGTGAAGCCATTGGTGAAATACAGCTGCACACAATCGATAATGTGCTTAAAAATTGGACCGATCGTGTAGGCTACTGCATGGCCACCCGAGGCAGCCATTTGAATGAAATTATTTTCCATTATTAACCGGAAGGATTGTACAGTCAAATAAAAAATGAAATTTGAGAAAATATTCAGTAGTTTTTTTTATAGCATTTTCAAAAAAAAAAAAGTTATTTGGCGGACCCTTTATAACATTGCTCACAACTGTCAGACAGCAGAAAATCTTAATAAAGTTACATATTTCTTGACACATACATACCTACATACATTCTTTTCCCAACATTGGTTGGAGCATAACTCCTTTGAGAGCAAAACATAAATAACTACAACTTTAAGCCAATTCAAGTAACCGTAATAATTAACCGCAATCCTCGCTTACGAAGCAAAACTTCTTGTAAAAATGTTGGAGCTGCAGACTCCAACGGAAAATTGCGGAATCCAGGATAAGATGCGAGAAACAAGAAGCGCCGTTTGCCACGCATTAAGACTAGAAAACAACTTAAATCGACACACACAAACCCAAACACATGCACATATACGCATCTACACACACAAAGATAAAACAAAGGCAATTGTATGACAACAATTGCCAGATTGGCACACAAGTTGTTGCCGTCTACCACAATAAAACAAAAACAACCCAAGGATAAAACAAAATAAAAGATTTGCGAATAAAAATGCCATGTGATGGATGGTAGGAGAGGGTTTAATGCAATAACAACTAATAAAAAAAAAAAAATACCCAAGAATACACACACGACATAGCGAATTTTTATCATTTGGGCATAATTCATAATGCACAACAGCTTTGTGGCAGCTTCTTATAAGCAACAAAAGCTTATAAGTAAAGTTATAAAAACGTGAAGTTTTAAGCTGGGGTTCGGCTCGAAAAACTGCTTGACATCCACCACCTTCGCAACAATGTTGCATGTTGCCTGCGGCATATGGCAATAGCTTGAAAAACAACAACCTAAGATTTTTGGGTGTGATTTCTTTGGGTTTTATTTTTTTTGCTCCCTTATTTTTTCTTACCAGACAAGTTTTGAGAGTGTGTAAAGTTTTTGTGTCAAAAAATATTAAAAAACTTTTTAAGGCAAGACATGAATAAGCTTTTTTTTTGTTATGAAAAATGGTGGAAAGAAAAACTTTACAAAATATTGGCACACATAAATTTGCCTCTAAAACGCACTTTAACACCAAGCAAATCACGACTCTAACCTGTTCTCCATAGCATGTCATAAAAATAAAAAGCTTGCTAGTAAAAATAAAACTTTTACACCTTTGGTTGCCACCCTAAAGAAGGAAAAAAAGAAAAATATTTAGTGTTCTATTTCGCAGAGTTGCACCAAAGTCACTTAAATAACTACAAATCGTTTTAACTGAATGGAGGAAAAAGTTGAATGGAAGGAAAAAAAAAATATTCATAGCCCACTTTTGCAACAACCACACAAATCCATAAAACGCCAAATAAAAAACGAACCCTCAATCCCCCGCCCCCAACAAAGTCCAGCTGAAGGAGGATAAAAGGCAGAAGGAACCAAACGACAGCAGTTGAAGTTGTGGTTTATGCGAATTTATGAGCGCAAAACGTGCTCCAACTAACGCAATTCTACTCGGAACACTTTGGTGGATATTCCAAGCCCTGACCACCCCCACACAAGCTGTCCGCATGCGAAGCCAGGAGGAGTTTTTTTTTGTTTTGGGTTCTGCTATCGTTTCGCTCCAATTTAATCGATTTCCCATTACGATAAGCCGCCGTTTCGATTTAGTTGCATCAACGTGGTGGCAACGCTGCGCATGGTTTTAAACTTAAAAGTCAAAATTGTTGGCTGCTACGAACCGCAACGTACCGCAGAAGCTAGAGCTGCCAGCATAACGACAAGAAGGAGTAGCAGCGCAGGGTGTAGCATGTGGGAGGGTGGGGCTCGACCGCAACGAGCAACATTAACACATAAATCAAAAACTTTTTAAAGTTTCGTACGCAGCGCAAGCAAGTTTAGCTTAACAGCTGCGAGTGGGTGTGGGTGTAGGTATGGGTGTGATGTGAATGTGTGCGAGTAGTGGATGAGTCTTAGGATGAGTGTGCTATGCCGGCCATCATGTGAATGTGTGTGTGTTTGCTAGCAATATAACGTTGCAGTGCTGTGCTGTTCTGTGCAGTTATCATTGGACTTTGCCGACGTTGTTAAATGCTTTACCAAAAAAAAAAAAAAAAACAAAACAAAAACACAGCAATTATCCTATCCAGCAATGTTGGCCGCATGCAGTGTCTGACTTGAGGTAGGTAGGGTACAGGCGAGAAGCCCAAACAAAAATTCCACATAAAAGTACAGAGTTTAAGAAATGAGTACCACAATTACTTAAATATTTCAAAGTTTGAAGTAAAGAGATCGTTTAATGCATGTGTGGGAAAAGATAAGGAAGGGAGGGAGATGGAATTATTATTAATATTAGCTATGCCCCTATTTGCACTGTTATAAGCTTAATTCATATAAATGAATAAGAAGAATATCCGACAATGTTTGAGGTAAAATACTAAAATTTTATCAGCATTACAATAGAAATATAGATTCTAGTACACGAGGGCAATTTGATAAGTCAGTGACTTTTGAATAATAGGTAGTTTTTCGTCAAAAAAGCGTTTGTTTTCCTCAATATAGATTGCTTTTAGATTAATTCAATCAGTACAGTGATTTCAGTTATTTTTTCCTTCCAAATAATAGATTTTTTGCAAGTTATTTCAAATAGGAGGTTGTCTCAGTTTTGATCTCTTTGAGCCTTTTCTTGGTTTTGATGATGGGCTTTTTATGCAAAAATATTGCTTGATGAGTAAAGCACATGAAATTCACTTTTTTCATTTTTTTTCGTAATTCAGGAGGTTATAAATAAAATAAATAAATAACTGGTCATCCAGCCCTTGAAAGGACTTTGATCTAGCTTCTTGTGATCAATTGTGTTGTGTGTGTTATTAAGTTTGTACACAATAGTACACAATGTAGGACCGAAGCCCGGACCTACAGGTTTAAAGCCGACTGCGAACGGCGATGTACGGAATGTTCTTGTTCTCAAGAAGCTTTACATGGCATTTTGATTACTCTCTGAGGTTTGCCATTTTCTGCAGAGAGGTGGCGGCCGTACAGAAAAAAATGTTTAATTCAAATAATTTTCTGTCGCTGCTGGTGTGCAAACCCGGGTCTCCAGGTTCGTTGACACAGAGGCCACGCACTTTAACCAGCTACGCCACGGACGTCAGGAGGTTGCTTGCTTTTAATGACTGTCAGACACAAACTAGGTATATGACGCAGCTTGCACAAAATCTGAGAGTAGTTTACTAACTGATGGTAGTTGACAGAACCAGTGTTCTATTTAAAGTTAATTCGCGGGAAATTAAAAAAGTCACTGCCTTCTCAAATTGCTCTCGGATGGCATATACTTATATGATCAGGGCGGAGCAATGAAGGCTTTTTTCTACTATCCAAACGATTTCTTGGAAACATTTTATGATAATTAGGTAGTTAAATTAGAAGATAATCACAAATCCGGAATTAAAAAAAGGTTAACTCGACACCCGACTGGAGTTTACTCCTTAAAAACGATTGTCTTGGAATATATACAATAAGCAAAGTAAGTAAATGAATGCATCTCTTATAATACTGAAAGCATGCACTTAATTGTGGCGTGTGTGGCGTAGTTGGTAAAAGTGGGTGGCCTCTATGTCAACGAATCTGGAGACCCGGGTTCGAACCCCAGCAGCGACAGAAAATTATTTGAATTAAAATAATTTTTCTGTACGGCTGCACCCTCTCTGCAGACAATGGAAAACCTCAGAGAGTAATCAAAATGCCATGTAAAGCTTCTTGAGAACAAGAACATTCCGTTCATCGCCGTTCGGAGTCAGCGTTAAACCTGTAGGTCCGGATCTCGGCCAATTGTGTACAAACTTAATAACACGCACAACACAATTGACCATAAGAAGCTAAGTCAAAGTCCTTTCAAGGGCTGAAATGGCCAAATATTTTTTTTTTTTTTTATGCACTTAATGATACGTGTACGTCGGTATACTAAGAGCAAAAATATTAAATTTATCCAAAAACTTTTTTAATTTATCCAAAAAGTAAGTCATTTTTGCACCAATAACGCATTTGCTTAAATCGACTACGTAAATATTTAAAATTTATTAAAATACTTTTTTAATTAAATAAAATATTAAAATATTTAAACAGTATTAATAAAAAATATATTAAAATTTAGCACGAATTTTTTTAAATATCTTTCAAATATTTACTATTTGAAAATAAAACTATCGCATTTAAAGAAAATTTATATAAAAATATGGAACTAAAAAATAATATATTTAAATATTTCTCACGAGCTGCGTCTATTAAATGCCATTGCTTGTATATTTTATTTTATTTTTTACTTTTTTCGTTCTCTAATTAATACTATCTTTGACAGTTGTTGCAATAAAAAAATAGAAATAGAGAAATAAAATAGAAAAGAAAATTAAAAAAACAAAATATGCATGCAAATGACAATTGGTGCAAGACACTCGTGAGAAAATGTCCGATTGTCACTCTAACCTTACATTATTGTATCATGCGATCACACATCGCACTCACAAATAATCTTGGCCAAACATCTAGGCTATATAATATTCATTACAAAAATCAAACGAGAACTATAAAAAACCGAAAGCAAGAATCTTAATTCTAAAAACTTATTGATAACTGCAGGAAAAGAGTGCGATGTTGTTGCTGCTTGTCGGCTATTTCAGCTGTATGCAGTATGTATGTAGGTGTGTGGTATAAATAAAATTTAAATACGGGAAAAATCGAGTTGTAAGGAAAATATTTGATTTATTCATGTAATTTTGTATTTAAATAATATTTATACTCAGGTGTGGATTATGTTAATATGCGTTATTTCCCTTAGTGTAGTTATAAATCGTGAAAACATTGCATCAATAGTTGTACCATATCTAGTCGTCTACACAGAAAAAAAAGAGTAGAACTTTTACCTAAAAATGTAGTCAATTCAGCTAAAGTAATCCGGTGATTTTCAGTCAACGAATTTGATTAGGTGCGCTACCAATTTCTAAATGTTAATTATATGCAATTATATTGGGTAGTTTAACTGCGAGAGTAGCTAAAAAAACCTAAATATTTAGGTGTACCTTCAACCATAAAATAGATAAGACACATAATTTATTAGAAGAATTAGCTAATTTTTTTTAAACTATGACCACTTCAGATTAGGCAAGCCACCTACTAAGTGTAGAAAAATCATCTAATTATTTAGATAGAATTCCCACTTATGAGTGGGAATGCCGTGCAAAAAATATGCAAAAAATTTGTTTTTTGTTTTGCAATTTCTATTTTGAAGTGAAACTTTCCTTAGGTGACTTTACTTCATTTCGTCACATGATTGAGAAGAAAGATTTGTTTTATAGTAGATAGAATGAGAGAGATATATATATTGTATAAATGACTGAAAAATTTCTTTGCCACCGCTGAGATTCGAACCTCTGACTTCAAGATTTCAACAACCAACGCCTTATCTATTGAGCTAAATTTGCAATCCAGAAATTTACGCTACATACCAATTAATCAAATTGCTGTAGATGCCCATAATTTAAGAGTTGTGAACCTCATATTTTTATATACATTTTGTTCACAAATTATCAAACGGCGTAACAGCACAGCGGTAAAGCGTTTGACTTGAACGCCAGCGGCCCGAGTTCAAATCTCGCAATGAGGCTTTATTTTTTGTAAAATTTTCTCACTTTGTTTTTATTTATGTTTTTTATAGGAGAGCGCTGTGCTCTCCTTGGGCTGCACAGAAATAAAAAATTCAAATACGGGAAAAAAACAAGTTGTAAGGAAAGCATTTGATTTATCCACGTAAATATTTATATAAAATTTATACTGAGGCGTGGATAATGCAAATATGCGTTATTTCCCTAGTGTACGAACAAATCGACAACTTGCATTAGGTAAAATAACTAGAAGAATTAGATGATTTAATAAGCAAAATTTTAGTTGAATTAACTAATTTGAATTAGGTGAATTACCTAATGCATGATTGTTAAATTAACTGTGTAAGTAGAAAAGTTGTTGAAAAGATTAGGTGAAATAGAAACTTTCACATTAGCTAAACTAGTTTAGGTAATAAATCAATTCTTTTATTTTCTGTGTACGGTGTTCTACCAGAAACTAGATCTTAATTAAGTTCTCTTTTAAAAAATTTTAAAAGTGCAATCCTAAGTGAATATTGTAATCGCCACACAGTATGAGAGGATGTTTATAATGACGTTTCTTCAATAGTTTTGAACCCCCTTCTTCCAGGGCTGCAATTGTGGCTGGCTTGTCCCTGTACACGAGAGACTTCACGTAGCTCCACTAAGAATGTTAAGGTGGGCTCAAATCGCATGATCTTACGGTCAATATATGCCACTACCATTAAAAAATAACAATATGCTCCGGTCATTCAAAACGTATATTAATTTTGCAAAACTACTGGAGGGAAAAATGAAAATATTATAAATAAAAATTTGCTTTCTTTGTGTTTTATTAGCTTCTTAATACAGTTTACATACATAAAAGTGGAAAAATATTATTTTTATGATATTTCAATAAAAAAAAATCGAGATTTTTGTAATCGAAAAACTATAATCAAGACAAATGAAATAATTTTCTTATGAAGTCTATCATGAACGAGATATGTTCGATGTGGTTCTACCGAAATGTCATTCGATTGAATTCGGACTGACGAGTGGGTACAATTTTTTTGCACAAGTAATAATTGAAGTAAATTTTGTGATTTATAATCTTATATATTAATACGCAAACATCGAATGTTGTCGTACACTTTTTCAATATTTATTTTAGAATAAGGACAATGAAACGTATATCATTCGAAAGGTACTGCACCATAGATGTGCCGAATTATGTTAGATTTTATATTGATGACCTTTGACCTGAAATATTAACGTTGAAAGTATATATTAATTTTAGTTAGGGATCTCAGAACTGGGCAGAGGTAGAATGAAGAATGAGGTATCGGATGAAAGGTCCTGTCTGCACAATATGATTGAATATTAGATTAGTGACCTTTGACCTCAAATATAAGTCGAAAATGAGCATTTAGTAAATAAAACCTAAACTGTAAGAGATTAAAAAACATGATATAAGAGAGAAATTTAGACATTCATAAGATGTGCAAAAAATACTTTGATATTTTTCACCATCGTTTACGGTTACCCTACAATAAGCACTTTTTCATGTAACAAGTGTCAATATATATATTGTGATGGTAAAATTGCTTACAAATAGTAAATTTTGAAAAGTTTCCGTTATTAAGACATCACAGTTATTGTTATGTCTCGAAAACTATAACGGGTGTTTTTTTTAGAGGTATAGAACTTCGAATTGAAATAAAACACAAGAAAATCGTTTTAATGTCCATCAATTTGGCTTTATTGGAAGGATAATTTTATGCCATTAATGCTCGAATAAAGCCAATTATGCAGGTCCAATTTTCAACCACTTTTTCGAGCATATGGGGCCGTATGTCGACAATAACGCCACGAATGTTGGCCTCCAAGTCCCCTAACGTTTCTGGTTTGTTGGCGTAGACGAGCGACTTCACATATCCCCAAAAAAAATAATCCAATGACAGGTCCATTCCGCGAAATTATGCGCTCATCGAATGTTTCCTTCAATAAATCGATTGTGACGTGCGCTGTGTGGCATGTAGCGCCGTCTTGTTGGAACCACAACTCATCCACATTCATGCCATCCAATTCGGGAACAAAACAGTCGGTTATCATGGCTCTATACCGGTCTCCATTAACGGTAACTGACTCTCCAGCATTATTTCGGAAGAAGTATGGCCCAATGACTCCACCAGCCCATAGAGCACACCAAACAGTCAGTTTTTGTGGATGTAATGGCGTCTCAAGGATCTCATGTGGATTCTCTTCACTCCAAATGCGGCAATTTTGCTTGTTGACGTAGCCATTCAACCAAGAATGAGCCTCATCACTGAACAAAATTTTGCGATGAAAATCAGCATCGAGATCAATGTCATTTTCGGCCCATACACCAAAATCACGACGCATTGCATGGTCTCGCGGCTTTAATTATTGCACAAGCTGGATCTTGTAAGGTCGCAAGCCAAGATCTTTGCGCAAAATCTTCCATAAAGTTGATGGACAAAGCTCCAATTGCTGTGCACGGTGGCGAATCGATTCATTCGGGTCCTATTCAACATTTTGCTCTACAGCGGCAATTGTTTCTTCGGTGCGCACTGTTCGACGTCTCTGCGGATGCGTATTATCACATAGAGTAAACGTAGTGCGAAAACGACCCATGGTTAACCGAATTAATTGCTCTGATGGACGATTATGTCGACCATAAAATGGACGGAGCTTGCGGTAAACTTCGCGAACTGAACCATTATTTTCGAAATAAATTTGCACGATTTGCAAGCGTTGTTCTTTTGTCAACCTGTTCATGATGAAATGGCAAACCAAACTGAACATAAATGACATTAGAGTTGCCAGATTTGACCACAAAATGCCAGTTTTATCTCTATTCGAAAAACAAACCCCTAAAAAAAACACCCTATAGATGTTCTCAGTACAACGTTTTTTGTATGAAAAGTCGTTGGTTGAGAAAAATAACGGTATACGAAAACTTTTTTGCTAATATTTTTCACGAATAGTATCTTAAAAAAGTTTCCCGTTATTATGACACCAAAAGTATTCAATATTTCAACACCTGTAGATTTTTTAAAGCATTTCTTAAAGCAATGTCATTGCCTCAGAATGAGAAAAAAACAAAAGATATTTCAAGTTTTGATTTTGCAAGCAATTTTCGATTATCATTAAATTTTCTTTGTCTGAAAGTTTAATTAAATGACTTTGGAGAAATAAGATAAGATTTACCGTTACCTCACCAATTTAATTTCTTATGTTGTTTTCAAAAAAACTCTAAAATATTCAATTTTTGCTCAAAAATTAGACCAGACATTATGTTTTTGTAATTTTTTTTTTTTTTATTTTCTTCTCTCACACTCATGTATAACATATAATTTATTTGCAAAAATCACTTCATTTTGACACATAATTTAATTAAGCGTTTCTATCATCGAAAATCATGAGCTGCCCCCTATGATTTTTTTGATGAAAATTAAATTTTTCAAAATGTTTTTGTATTTTTTACAAAGTTCTACAGCTTAAAAATAGTACTGTGAAAAATTTTTTCAAATATTTGAAACCACTCCAAAGTTATATGCACAAATCTATGTTTAAATGCATATAACTTTGCTTATCTACTTTATATATTATTATTATATTATCTATATATAAAAAGGCGTAGGCAGAACAGTTAAGAACCATTTTCTCAACCGGTCTCAACAAAAAATAATTTTGTTTTTTAAATCTATAAGAGTAGCGAAGAGGAGTCCACCGAATAACTATGGTGGGCGTGGCACATCCCATACCACCCTAATTTCCGATATCGAATAGCTTTAGAGTTAAAGGTCACACAACTTCAGAAATCGGTATTGGACCTCAAATCACACGTACCATTCCATTGGTTACATTTTATGGGCGTTTAAAGAGAGGCGTGGTACTTTTCAGCAACCCAAATTTTCGGTATAACTTTAGAACTATAAGTCACAAATCAATGAAACTCGGTAGAAACTTCCTATTTAGTCGTGTTTTTCTAGTGAAAAAATTTAACAAACATTAGAAAAGGGGCGTGGCACTACCCATACAATTCAAAGTTTTTATATCGAACAGCTTTGGAAGTAAATGCCGTATAACAATGAAACTCAATATGGAGTTCCCACTTGATATTCTTCTCCTAGAAAGTAGAATATGGGAAGTAGGGTACTGGGACGGTCATTGGACAAAAAGGTGTGGTTCCGTATATATGTATAAGCCAAATTTTTGATATCGAATAGCTTTGAAAGTAAAAGGTCACAGAACATGGAAACTCAGAACGGAGTTACTGTTTTGTGATTTCCTGCTGGTAGTGCGTATGGTGCGGTTGAGTTCGGCTACGTTTGCTTATGAGTGAAGAAAGAAAAAAAATGTTTTCAATAAAAATACAAAAAAAAAACAATAAATTTTTAAATGGTCGAATTTTGACCAAAGGTAATACTAGTACATTTAAAATTACTTAAAATAGCCTTTCTTACAGGACAAATGAAAACAAAATTAACGTCATCCAAAAAATTGAAATGGGTGAGTTTATGGCGAGCCACCCAGACTTGGCGAAAAATATTATTCCAAGCAGTGTGCAAGATAAAGCAATGACCATCCAACTGTAGGAACAGTTAAGTCGGAAGCTTAACCCATTTTTACCACTGTTCGATTTATCGAACACTCAACAGCTTTGATAACAAAAAATTTTTTTCCATGGTAGAAAATGGGTTAATGCCAATGGTCGGTCCATAAATGACAAGGGATTGCTACTACTCGTATCACGAATTTTTGTCATTATTATTTATTGAGAATTATATATATTACTTATATACTATAGAGAATTATTATATATATTATATATATTACACCTTATTTTCTTCCTCTTCCGAATCAAAAGAATTAAAATAAAAATATAATTATGGAAGTATTTTCTTTTTGTAAAATTAAAATAAATTCACGAAAGCACATAAAACCAAGCAGTTGCAATCGTAAAATTTTTATTGTTTTGTTGTTTCTGTTTTCTTTCAAATGGTTGCTTTTCGAAAACAATTAAAACAAATTTCGATTTGTGTTCGATCGAATGCAGTAATAAAAAAAAATAAAAAATCGAAACGAAATTTTATTCGATTCGACTGCTCGTTCCTTCATGGGTGCTGTAATTCGGGCCCAGCACACGTCATGCACAAAGGGAACGGATATTCCCCACCAGTCTTCTATTGGCCAAACATCCTGTATTCATTCATTCGAAAGAGAAACTATCCCCGTGGACCCGTATACATTCTTACGCGAGAATAGATGACAAAAAAGCCAACACACAGTAATCAAACGAAAAAAATTTATATTACTAGATTATCAAAAGCTTGCCGTTATTTTGTCTAGTGACACCACAAACAAGTCAATTTGAAAAAAAAAGATCTGTGTCAAATGTAATAGGGGTATTCACACCGAGCCCGTTAGTTTGCTAGTTGTTTCTTTTTTACATGCATTTTGTTTTTGTAAAAGTATCGAACTACCGAGTAACAAAGTAACAACTTAGCAACTCTGATAATTTTTTCGTTAGTTGGCAAAATACGAACAGCTGTTCCATATTTTTAATTGCATGCAATTTAAATGCATTAAAAATAAAACCCAACGCATTTTAAAAACCAGACTAACGAGATTAAACAAAAGGGTGTGTTCACAGTTAACAAATTTAACGAAGTAACAACTAACCAAACAACAAACTAACGAGTTCGGTGTGAATACTCTTAATATATCGATAATATATCATAAATTGTTCACTCCTTATTAAAGCATAATAATCTTCTTTGTCCTTTAGATAGCAGTTTCAACTTATAACCATTTTATCAAAAAATAAATCACTTATTATCGCCTCAATTTTCATCCGTTTGTATTATTATCGAGTTTTCCTTTTGTATCAGCGCAATATAATTGAAAAAGTCATTCCCGATGCTGTTTTTGTAATTTTCAAATGTACATATTTTTGTTTTTGCTTGCACCAGCTTCTTTTTGTTGATGCTCACAGAAAGTGTTGTTCTGCAGCATACAACTTATATCCTTTATTCTTGCTGCTTATATCCTATAGCCAAAAGCTTTTTTGTTCTTTGACGCTTTTGTGCCATATTGTTTCTAGAACTCTTTATACTGTTATCGCACTTATTGTCCTGCTTCTTGGCAGAGCGTGTGCTCAATGGCTGCTCATTATCCTTATTTTTTGAATGAACAACGCAGATGCAATTCCATAAAAGCGTGCTTTAAGCTGGTGTTGACTTTATTTGTTTCTTTATTTTTTTTTTTTTTTTTTTTGTTGCTTTATATTTTTTAATATATATGTGTGCTATTGTTTTTTTCGGAAATAAGTTTTCTATTTTCTGAATCTCGTTGGTTTTCTTTGTTCTCATTAAATCGTTATTTTCCACCAATTCTTGCGACTGTAACTGTTGTGGTTGTTGTCCTTTTATTTTATTGCCCTTTCTTTTTTTGTTTCTTCTGCCAAAGTGGCAGCACTGTTCGTAGTTTCAATTTTCCAAGCCACGTTCTGCCACAAACACTTCGACGCTATCGCAACGTAATCGGAAAAGTTTTAATCACTTGTTGCGGCTGGCTCAACGTTGGTCAAATGTTGTTGTTGTTATTATTGTTGTTGTTATTGTTGTTGTTATTATTGTAAATATGGTTTAATAAAAGTTAGCTTAAATTTTGTTTTTGTGCCTGCATAATTTTGTGACAGAATTTTAGATATTCATTAGATTCCATTGAATTAGCTGTAAAGTGACACAAATTTGAAATTCAAAAGTTTCACCATAAAAGTTCTAAGAAATTAAGTCAAAGAATAAGTAAACAAAATATAATAGCACTTATTATGTAGTTTTTCTTTAAGTGCTCTTTAAGTCTTTTTAAATTTAATTGCAATGCTTAAGAACTTTATGCATTGACCTTAATTCAAATAGATTTAATGATAGAAACTTTTAAACATTTCTCAAGAATTTCCTGATGTCCTTTGATGAAAGCAAACTAGAAATAACCTCTCTTATTAGTTCAAATTAACTCAGAATAAGGAATTCTATCACCTACTCCCTTACATTTTTTATTTTAATTGCGAACTAGAAGGCCCAAAATGACAGCATTTGGCTTTTGATCCATAAACAATAGAGCATGAGAACTTGGTATGGATCTACAATTCGCCAACGTTACTTGACAAAAAGAAAATTGTAGATTATGAAAATGGGGGCTTAGTACCTCTTAAACAACTCTACTTTTTAAGTATAAGAGTTCCCTCTATCAGTTGCAAATAAGTAAAAGAATCCACAAATCAATTTCATGAAGTAACTTAAAAGCTATTTTTAACCAAACCGTAGCGGTAGCAAATTCCTAAAGTTTAAGCCCATGATCTCGATGGCAGACATTAGATCGTGTAGTAAACAAAAAAACAATAAGATTTTTGTACCGAAACCCGGCTCCACGAAATAATCCCCAAATAAAATAAATAACAAAAAAAATAAAATAAGCCCCAAAACATTTCCATACGTTTTTGGGTGTTAATTCTTATGAAATAACACCCAGTCTTCAGGGACCATTACAAAAATTTTGGGTGATTTTCATTTTTTTCTTAGGTCTTATTTCATAATGGAATGAAGTATAAAATTTTAGTTAGGGATTATTTCATTTTGGGTTTATTTTTATTGGGGATTATTCATTGTTTTTTATGGGATTATTATTTTAGTTGGGAATTATTTCATTTTGGTTTTTTTTTTTGGGGGTTTATTTCATTAGGTTTAGGGATTATTTCGTTCCATAAATTTCGAAGGTTTTTAATGTTTCTGTGTAAATGCGCCTTTTACAAATTATTCATTCGGTAAAAGGTGCATATTTTTAGCTTAAACCTTTCTTTTTTGGGCCTTATTTCTTTTTTTTTGGGATATTTTATTGGAACTAATTTAATTTTTTCGTTGGTTGGTTGTTTATTTAATTTTCTATTAGGGTTTTATTTTTTGCATTTGGGCATTATTTAATTTCAGCAAGGTTTATTTCATTTTCGTTGGGTCTTATTTTATTGGGTGTTATTTCATTGGGGTAATTTGATTTGGGGATTACTTCGTGGAGCATCGAAATCCAACAAAATGGATATTGTTCTAAAGGAAATTCTTCAAATAAAGTAGATCGAAATAATCAATTAAAAAATAATGTTATTGGATTCTACAACTGTTTTTGACAAAACAGTTTTACTATTCGAAAGAAAATGTAATTTGATTTTTAGCACGATTTTGAAAATGGTCAAAATTATAGGAAATTTAACAAATTATCAAATTGAAGCATTCGAACAAAAAATTCTCCTCAAATCCCGCATTCACATTAACAAATATCGTAAGAACGTTTTATTGTTTTGAAGTAGTTACGCACAAAAAAAAGCACCCAATTTTACCGATTCTTTGTGAAATCTTATTTTGAAAAATGGTGCAAATTTGGACCATTGGTCTAATACACAACAAGTTTTTATCATCACTGCATTCTAAAAATAAATAATAAATAAATTGGCCATTTGAGTCCTTGAAAGGACAAAGACAGAGCTTATTATGATCACATTGTGCTCATTATAAACACACATGTTTTTAAATGTTTGTACACAAATGATCGAGAAGGGAAAGTACATATTTATTACAAATTTCAGGGGGGGGGGGGGGGGGTAAGATTTGACAACTTTTTTTCATTCTGTTTTTATTTTTGTTTCTGAAAGTACAACACCTGCAGAATATTGTATTAAATTTTAAGGTCATTCGAAGCAAAACTAACGAAGTTACAGGAGGTTGAATGACCGTACCTCTAACTCAGTTAGTCAGTGTACAAAACTTTAAATCGATTTTCCCAAACATGTAATTTTTAAAGTCGGTGACCAGCCTACAGAAAAAACTACTGAACCGATCGTTTTGAAATTCTGTACACATATTCTAAATATAAGTAGCTCTCTAGTGACGTCAACTTTTTTAATTACTAACAAATTTACAATAACAAATAGGTATATTTTTCGTCAAAAATCGTCATTTTGGCTTCAAAATAAAGTAATAAACTTAAGAAAGCATTTTGATTTTTTGGTTTCAGATCATCCAGTGGTGCTGTAGGCTGGTCACCGCACAACAACTTTTTTTGATGCGCCTGCGGAGATCTACAATAAATCCGTTATTTCTCTCTATTTTTTAACAAAAATTTTTTAAATATTCTTCAAATGTTGTACTTTTATATAATAATGTGTAAAATAAACCTACTGTAATAATTTTTGTATTTTTTTGAAAAATGAAATGAAAAATGTATTTTTTTAGACGAAACAAACCTTACCCCCTCCCCCCCCCCCGTATTGTAACTGGCGATAAAAAGTGGATCCATAACGATAATCCAAGGCTTAAAAAATCTTATGGTTACCCTGGTCATACCTCAACATCGAAGGCAAAGCCGAATATCCATTGTTCCAACCTTATGCTCTGCATTTGGTGGGATCAGCTATGTGTTTTTTAATATGAGCTGCTCCAAACTAACGAAATAATCAAAGGAGACCCCTACCGACTTCAATTGATGCGTTTGAGCCGAGTATTGAAGGAAAAATTGCCGCAATTCCAACAAAGACATGACAAAGTGTTTCATCAGCATAACAATGCTCGACCACATGTTGCAAGGCCATTCAATACATGCTTGGAAACGCTGAAATGTAATATCCTACACTACCCGCCGTATTTACCAGATATTGCCCCTTCCGACTACTACTTGTTTCGATCGATGACCCATGGCCTGGCTAAGCAGCACTTCCGTTCTTATGAAGATACAAAAAAAAAAAAAATGGATCGATTCGTGGATAGCCTCAAAAGAAGTGTCCTTTTTTCGAGACGGAATCGATAAATTACCAGAGAGATGGGGCTAAAAAAGTAGTGGCTAGCGATGGACAATACTTTGAATAAAAGAGATTGTACCAATTTTTCACAATAAAGTCCCCATTTTAGCAAAAAATGCACGGTTTTTAATGCATAAAGAACTATACTTAAAAAAATTGGTGTTAAAATTTCACACTGGTAGGCTCAGCCATTTCCAAGAAATCTTGGGCACCAACTTTAAAAATAATGTTCTTAGAAAATTGCGTTTAAATTTTCGCATTTCTGAGAAAAACGTTCCGGGACTTCTCTATCGGAAAAACGTGAGAGAATATTCTTCTGATTACCTCTGAATATACATAAATATGTGTACATTGTGAAAATAATGTAACAATTTTTCAGATTCCTGACTGTGTATTTACCCTTAAAGTTGGCCCTTTCTCTCTTGGTGTCTCTCACAACAAAAACCTTATAGAAATAAGAAAATAGACGAATATCTTCAAAATTTGATTTGTCTTTTTCAAAAAATTATCCAAATTTTTTAAGCCACTTGCAAGTTATCACTTTGGAAGTAATGTTCTATCTCTAACAACTAACTTAGCTGTCTTAAAACGGATTTTGGCTATTAGCATATTATTATTATTTTCAGGATGTGCACTGCGGCCTTAAGATCTATTGTGCCCCTTCATGGACTTCAAGAACCTCTTTAAGTCCAATCTCTGAGAAAAATTGCTATTATATGTCTTATATCTCTTGATTTCAATGAGTTATCTGATATTATGTGGTCACCCAGATATTTTTGTCGCGATTAAAAAAGTGCAGGACATTGTCCTAGGACGTGCATTGCAGATTATTCGTCCTACATGCGTCATCACTAAGAATTCCCAGTTTTGTAAGGTTATATCATAGTTTAACCTACAGTGACCTGTTAGCAGTCCTGAGATGGTTCTTAGATCATTCTTTGTTAGCTTCTTTGAATCTTTTTTGGTTGTATGCCACCAAGAGTAGTTTAGAGTGCTTTAACCCTGATAGGTTCTCCAGCATTTGTCGTTTTGTTTTTCTTCCTCTTTCTTTGTTGAAAGAGAGAGAATTCCTTTGCCTATCCCACAGAATGGTTCCCGACCAACAAGGGAAGTTGATGCTCCTTTCTTTGCCAATTCGTGAGCTATTTCGTTTCTTTCTATACCTTTGTGTCCCATTACCCATAGGATCCATGCCCGGTTTTGTAGCCCAAGCATGTTAAGTTTGTCAAGACACTCCATCACCAGTTATGGGATTACCTGATGAAATTTTAGTCCAGTGATGAGCTCTAGAGTGTCGAAGAGGATAGCTCTGTTTTGGTTCCGGTATTTACACTTCAGGTTAAAATGTACGCACCTGTCTATCACGTATATTTCCGCTTGGAATATGCTACTGTTTTCGCCCATGGGCACGAAGTATTTAATCCCTGGCCCGTAGACTCCTGCTCCGGTCCCTTCTTCGGTTAGAGAGCCATCGGTATACCATGTAATCATATACTGGTTTATCTTATAGGTTTCTGATAAACCTTCCCATTTCTTCATGCTACTTAGTGCAGTTTGAAATCTTTTAGTAGTGTTGGCTATGAATAGCCGTATCTTTTAAATGACTACGTTTATTAAATGTGTTAAGCATTAAATTTTATATAAATTGAATTTAAAGCTTCCCTTTAATCCACACAAATATATTCTATCTATAGCTCAGCTTGGTTCGCGATGCCCGAAGACAACTCAACTCAAGCGTCTCTTTGCATTTTCCACACTCGATGAATTCTGATTGACAGGCCTGCTCTGGCAATGGCGGTCATTTGTGTTTACTAGATGGGCTGCTAGGGTTGCCTACGTATATTTGTTGAAATACTCCTCGAGTTGAGTTATGTGTGTGTGTGTGTGTGTGTGTGTTTGTGAGCTTGTGTTCATGTGTGTTGTCGTGGACACTGAATGTGGCTGTCACTCTGGTAGTCGGTGGCTTTGTTTAGCCAACTGTCAGTACAATACTGACTGGCAAACACATACATACACACACTGACACATAAACTGATGAGCAGACAACGAAATGACAATCAAAGTTCGAAAGTTTGCTACGCACTGGCAGTAGCAGCTACAGAAATAACAACAACAGCCAACATAACATAAAAAGTTTTATTTTATTTTCTAATTTGTCTGTCTGTTTGTCTGTCCACTGTCCGTCTGTGCAATGTGTACAATAATAGCCTGAATGGCCCCCACAACATGACAGGCTATGGAAAATGACAACTTAAACAACAACAACAACACTAAAACATGAAACTATAAACAATGACATGATCACAGCCACAAATGGGGAAAAAAAACATCGAAAGCAACAGGGAGACATAGGAGCAGGCACTGCCAACAACAGCAACACTGCCCGTACCCATGTCAAGCACAAAACAACACTGGCTGTATAGGCGGGCAACAGACGGGAGAGTGCATCTTTTTTGTCCTTTCTTTTTTTTCTTATTTTGCTTCAATTACAATCATATTGTTATTGTTATTGTTCCTTTTTATTCCATTTCAACTATATTTTTTTATATAATTTTAAGCAAAGTGCTTCCTTCCGGCATGTCGTGAAAAATAATGCGAACAAGTGCTGCCAAATTAGTTGTAATTTCTTCATGCATGCACGCACACTCAAACGCACACACACACACTCAAACGCACACACAAACACACTTACATTCATACACGATACATATTTGTATCTATGCTCGTATTAGTTCAAGTCCTTGTCTAATATTATTACGACGTGCAGAGTAGCAGGGTGCTTCAACTTTGTTGGCAGCAAGAGTTTCGGGAAGAAAGTTCTTTGGCAACCATTCTGTTGAGGCTTAAAAAACTGATGCAAACAGCTAAAGCAGAAGAGAGCATCAAATAAAAAACTTTTTCTTTCTTCAAGAATTATTAATACTTCCTTAAACTGCTGGCGTTTAACTTCTAAAGTATTTAGAATGCATACGAGGCTTGCAAGTGGCAGAAAAGTTCAAGTAGTTTCAATGAGATCTTCAAGTTGAAGGGTAATATAATTTCTTTTGGCCGGAAAATGTGTATTTTTTTTTTGTTTGCTTAAGTAATTTGAATCGATTTCTAAACTCTAACTTAAACACAGATATTTACAGTCATAAAAAAATGTAACAGTTAAGCTACATTTCTAGTATAGGGTCTTTCAACAAGAGGTATTATTTAAAATTAAAAAAAAAGATGAACATTTTGTGCAAAGAGCTGATCATTTTATTTTAATCCAAAGAACAAACTCTGAGGTCTGAAGAATACAATATCTTCCAAATGTCGGCAGCGGCTATTCGCATAATTGCGGCTGTATCTCGCGAATTACAGCTCTATATTGTCTTTGAGTACATGAATATTTGCTGGAGCATTGGTGTAGACTTTATCTTTACCGTAGCTCCAAAGGAAAAAGTCAAATGGTGTTAAGGTGCACTATATCGGCGGTCAAATAAAATCTACATTTCAAGAAATCATACGTCCAGGAAATTTTTCACGCAATAGAAAAATTTTTTCACCAGCTGTATGGCATGTAGTGCCGTCCTGCTGAAAATAAAAGTCGTCCACGTCCATAGCATCAATTCCAGGAAACAAAAACGTTAGTCAGGGTGCATCGTTAACCTTGACACAGGGTGCATCGAAGTAGATAAGAACTCAGTTACTTTGTCAAAAATAAATTCCGGGTAACTTTCTCGGCATATTTGACAGTATAAGTAGAACTATGCTAAGTAGCTTGAGTGGATCACAGTGTAAAGTCAGTAGTCTGATGAGTTGGTGTAGCGGCCAACAAAACAGTTTGTATAGTCCAGCTGTGTGATTTGCTCTTTACAGAGCCGTTGTTGTTGTTGGTTGTTGCCTTCTTTGTCTTCATGTTGTCTTGTTGTCAAGTGACGTTATAAAAAAACTTTTTAACAAAAAAAAAAACTGACCTCAAAATCACTACAAAGTAAAAAATAATTTTAAATAACTTTTCCCATTCATTTCTTGGTCATATTTTAAAAGCTATTTATATGTATTATAATATTGGAAACCTTATCATTTTCATTTTTTCTATTTTGTTTTATTATCATCAATATATTAATTGCTTTATGTACATACATAAAAGCTTTAAAGTTTTAAAGTTTTTTTTTTTTGTTAAAAAGTTTTTATTTCTTCCTTTTTAGAGAATATGAAATATTTTATGTAATAGTATTCTTGAGGAAAATTTCAAACATGAAACTTTGTTCTTAAAAAATTTGTTTTGTTAATTCCTGAAAGTTTGTTGGGTATTCTTCATTTCTGCTTCTTTGAAATTTTTAGTGCCACGCCCTTTATCTAAACCCGCCCACTTTATTTACCGTACCTTATAATGATTCTACCTAGCCCTGTGCCAAATTTCAGTTTCCAAGTATCAATATTAACCGTAATATAGTACTTTCCTTAAAGTGCCACACCCTGTGTACAATCCCGCTCACTTTTTTAATGATTCTACGTACCCACCTACCTGCATACCAAATATTATTACGCTAGTGTCAATATTAACTAAGATATAGTATTTTTATAATTTTGACACGCCCCTTTGTTGAATATCGCCCACTTTTTTGGCCGTAATTTGTAGTAACTGTACCTACCCATGTACTAAATTTCAGCACCCTAGTATCAATATTATTCGATATATGGTATGTTTCTAATATTGCCACACCCATTTGTCGAATAACGCCTACTTTCTTTACAGTAATTTTTAAAAATTGTGTCTACCCCTGTACTAAATTTCAGTACCATAGTGTCAATACTATTCGAGATACAGTGTTTTTTCAATATTGCCACACCCCTTTGTCAAATAACGCCCACTTTATTGACTGTAATTTGTAATAACTATGCCTACCCATGCACTAAATTTCAGCACCCTAGTGTCAATATTATTCGATACATAGTGTGTTTCTAATATTGCCACACCCCTTTGTCGAATAACACCCACTTTCTTTACAGTAATTTTTAAAAATTGTGTCTACCCCTGTACTAAATTTCAGCACCCTAGTGTCAATGCTATTTGAGATACAGTGTTTTTTTAATATGACCACACCCCTTTGTCAAATAACGCCCACTTCATTGACCGTAATTTGTAATAATTGTGCCTACCCCAGTATTTTTAGTGTAAATTTTAGTACCCTAGTGTCAATATTAACTGAAATACAGTGTTTTTCTTTATATTGACACGCCCCTTTGTCGAGTATCACCCTCTCTTTTAAAAAAGGACCTCCGCGTTCATGGTATCTATCTGTTGAAAAAAAATTACGGAAATCGGGCAAGAGCTGTAGGAGTTATCGATGTACATACATTAAAAAAAAAGCGGACAAACCAACCAACTTGAGAACCTCCTCCTTTTTGAAGTCGGTTAAAAATAACAGAAACCTTCATAAATTCCACAATACTAAATGTGTTGACTTAATATTTTACACTGAAGCTTTGATATTGAAAACGTACAAGGAGGTTGAAATTTGGATAAATTGAATAAAACCACGCCTTTTCCCCATAGAAACTGACGTCATTAAAATAATTAAACCATTCAATTTCAAAGACTACATTTCCCACACGAATGTGGGTTCTTAGCCTTAGCTTTTGCTTTTGCTTTTGCTTTTGCTTTTGCTTCTATCCTTGTTCTTGTTATTATTGTTGTTTCTGTCAATGTTTTATCCCATAATGCTAAAGAATCAAGGTTTTTTGTGATGTATCAACATTCACATTTATTTTAAAAAATTTTGTAAACAAAAGAGATGTCCCTGTATTCCAAAAGTTACCTGGATAAAAATAATTACCGTTTAAATAGCTTTGAAACTGAAGGTTAAAAAATTGCTTTTACGACCAAAGTACACTCTACCACTATACACCGTAGAAAACTTTCGTATAGTTTTGGTTTCCGGTCACGATTACGTATGATTTTAATTTAAATTACCTATAAAACTTACTAGTTTTCCTTCTTTAATGGTATAAAAACTAAGAAAAGTTAGAACATGTGAATAGCAACAGCATTTTCGATTAAAAGTCATCAAAAATAGCTTTAGGAGTTCTGCAAAACTTTTCTTAATTAAAAGAACATGACTAACATAGCATATTATCATCACATGAAACCAAATCCTTAAGCAGATTAAAGCTTAAGTTAACTACTTCGTCCAAACTTGGCAAAAAGCTTCTAAAGGGTTTTATAAGAACCAGTCAATCTCTACTTTGATTTATTATTCAAAGCGTCATTAACTGTTTCAACACCAGTTGCATGGTAATCAGCAGCAGGGTTTCGTGCCTAATTTGGCAATATATGGACCAGTCGGTAATGAGTTTGCATTAATTGTTTATTTGGCCTCGCTCAGATAGCTTTAATTGTATTACGTTGAAACTCTATGCTTTAGTACTACTCGATTAGCTTAAGGCATTAAGGACTACAGCTGCTTAATATAGCAGGCGTAGAACGGAAGCGGAAACACGTAGCGCACGAATTTGTTTTGCTTTTTCATTACTTCCGTCAATACGGTAAAAGTTTTTATATTGTTTTCCTTTTGCTATGTGGGGCTATTAGCATTACCTCGTTACTTGCTTCGCCCTTTGCCTTCTCACGCATTATCACTACGCCAAGAAACTCTATCTGGTCCTTACCATAGGCATTTCTTTCAATTTGCTTTGATATAATTTTTTCCTTTTTCCGTTTCTTTTTTGTTTTTTTTTTTTTCTTCCTTTTTACTTTACGAGTTACTAACTGTTCGTTAGAGTAAGTTTAATTCTTCATAATAATGTTGGTCACGTTTGTCAAATAGGGCGGGAAAACAAAATGTTGTAAAAACTTCTTCGTTCATTTTGCATTCGTAGTCGTCGCACTCGCCGTAGTTTTTCTTTGTTTGAATTTCTACTCTTTTTTTATTTTGTTTTTTGTTTTTTGCCTTATTCGTTCTTCAATCTTCAGCTGGATTTTTTTTCACGTTCTGTTGAAACAAGAAAAGAAAATAAAAAATATATAAAAATTAAATTTATGCGAATGAAAACACTGCAATTTGCTAAGGGAAATAACAAAAACAATTCCAACAATAGCTTGTAGTTGCATACATCCCTGTCGAGTTTTTTCACAAAATGTGTGAGACTGCATTTTTTCAACTTTCGACCCTAGCCTGTCTGTTACTGTCAGCAAATAATCAATGGAACTCACGTATTTTTTACTCCAACAATTCAACAACTGGTGAAATAAACAATGAAATTTAATAAACCAACAAAAGAAAATTGCCAACATTGCAGATTATCAAAAAATGTATAAGTAATAACATTATTTCGAGGTGTATATAAAAGGTGTATATAAAGGTGTATATAAAGGTGTTATTAATGTTGTGTGATAAGGGTCAGAAAATTGTGTTTTGATTGCGCACAAATGGATTGTGTGTCAGCAAAATTATTTTTTACCATTGTTGCGCATTTAAAGTGGATCAAATTCACTTGAAAAATTCAGTGGCCGGATTAAGAAACTATGATATTGACGTTGCTGTTGTTGCTGCTGAAAACGCTGAAGATGTTTTGAATGTTGATGTTGGTATTAATATTAAGGTTGATGTTGAAGTTGATGTCAATGTCAATGTCAATGTCATTGTCAATGTCAATTTTAATCTCAATGTCAATGTCAATGTCTATGCCTATGTCAATGTCAATGTCAATGTCAATGTCAATGTCAATGTCCATGTCAATGTCAATGTCAATGTCAATGTCAATGTCAATGTCAATGTCAATTTCAATGTCAATGTCAATTTCAATGTCAATGTAAATTTCAATGTCAATGTCAATGTCAATGTCAATGTCAATGCCAATGTCAATGTCAATGTCAATTTCAATGTCAATGTCAATGTCAATGTCAATGTCAATGTCAATTTTAATGTCAGTGTCAATGTCAATGTCAATGTCAATTTCAATGTCAATGTCAATGTCAGTACCAATTTCAATGGCAATGTCAGTGTCAATTTCAATCTCATTGTCAATATCATTTTCAATGGCAATGTCAGTGTCAATGTCAATGTCATTGTCAATGTCAATATCAATTGCAATGGAAATGTCAATGTAAATTTCAATGTCAATGTCAGTGTCAGTGTCAATGACAATGCCAATGTCAATATCAATGACGTTGTCAATATCAATGTCAGTATCAATACCAATAGCAATGTCAATGTCAATGTCAATGTCAATGTCAATGTCAATATCAATATCAATGTTAACGTTAATGTCAATGTCAATGTCAATATCAATATCAATGTCAATGTCAATGACAATGTCAATGTAAATGTGAATATCAATGTCATTGTCTTTGTCAATGTCAATGTCAATGGCAATGTCAATGTTAGTGAAAATAACAATGTCAATGTAAATGGCAATGTCAATGTCGTTGTCAATTTCAATGTCAATGTCAATGTCAATGTCAATGTCAATGACAATGTCAATGTCAATGTCAATTTCAATGTCAATGTCAATTTCAATGTCAATTTTAATGTCAATGACAATGTCAATGTCAATGTCAATGTCAATGTCAATGTCAATGTCAATACCAATACCAATGTCAATGTCAACATCAATATCAACGTCAATGTCAATATCAATGTTGATGTCAATGTCAATGCCAATATCTATATCAATGTCAATATTTACATATATCAATGAAATATCAAACTGCCCAACAATTATCTAGAATATCTTTTCTCAAAAATTAAGTAAAATGAGCCACTTCAATTTTTCACATAAGCTTCTTATTCTTTATTTTTAATAATGTTGACGACGGATGTTTTCATTAACTTGACCTGCCCTCATTCATTAACATTTGATAGCGCTAGCCGCATGTGACTAGCTTTTAAAATAAAAATCTGAGCCTTTAGTGTTGAGTATGAAAGAACATTTTTATGACCAACCAACTCATTTGGCCGTAAAAGAAAGTTATTGCAACACAAACGATCATAAAATTGAAGCGCACGCACGCACATATGTTCGCACACACGCATTGCCACGAGCACAGGGTGATAAAAATCACAACAGATGGCGTTAATATCCGACAGCCACTGGAATGATAAAGTTTGACTTAAATAGCCAAGCGCGTCAAGAATGCCAGAAAAAGAAGAGAAACGATATTAAGAAAGAAAAGCACTCAAGAAACACTAAAGCACGCATAGAAGTGCCAAAACATCAGCAGCGAGTGTGGCGAACAAAACAACAACAACAATACAATAATCACTATACTTTGGACGTAATAATGTAATTTTACAACAAATTTTAGATTAACTTGTTTATAATTCGCACTCTGAACACAAAACAACACCAGAACAAAAACAACAACACAAGTCAACAAAGCACAACAACAACAAAGAAAATACCATCATAACCTCAACTATTGTTGTGTGTTTGTTCGTGTAAATGTCAAAACTTTGCGTTTAATACGCGCACAAGTAAAACTAATACAATCACAACAAACGTGGCTGCTGGAAAAACTTTGCCGGTAAATGTTTAGTAGCGTTAACAACAACGTTAACAACAAGGACACCAACAACAATAGCAACAACAACAACAAAAACAACAACGAAAGCAATAACAACAACAATACTATAAACATCATCGTCACATGTTGTGGCAACAGTAGCGTTGCTTACGTGACCGACAAGTTGTTGATTGAGTTTTGTGAAAAGTTCAAATTTGATTTCATACAAGTTTATTTGTGTACAAACATTGTCTCATACCTACATATACTCGTACAATAATATTTTGTTGTATAAAATACAAATATGTATGTTGGTATTTCCTGTTGATGATGAAATAAAACCAACTCAGTCAAACTTTAGACGACAACGAGATACACACAGCGGAAATTATTTCTTTCCGTTCTAATAATAATTTTCGGTTACAAATACACACATTGTTATACACATTTGCACTCGAAGGCATGTGCGTTACTTAAAAAGAAATCCTAGTCATTTCCTTAAATTTTTATATAACAAAAAAATTTGTTGAAAAATTCAAATAATCTATTTAGAGGAGATTCAAAGAACAGTACGTTTCTTTAACGGTTTGAACAGTTGAAACAGTAGGGATATTCTTCATGCCTAGCATATGCCGTTGCACGATGCAAGAAAAGGAAATGTACAATCCTCCATTCATCCGTGAATGCACGCATGGTACATTCCCTATTCTTGTACCGTGTAACGGCATATAGAATACCCCTAATTATTCTGAAAATCGTACTTTTTCAAATTGAAATTTGACTCTATCATCTTACTTGCAAATGTGGTTATTGTAAGCTTTCTATGTTAAATAAAAGGTAATTTATTTAATATCGAATTTCCTATAGAAAAAATCTTGGTTTTTACTTTTAGACCAATTAGTTTTAGCTTCAAGCTGCTACATTGAGTTGTAGTGCACAAGTACACGATAGTAGTATCTATGCTCATTTTTACATCACTCAATAAAACCGTAGGATAATGTATAGTTGAAGGAACTATTGACAAATCCATAAGACTTTTAGGAACTACAAACCTTCAAATAATACATATCAAAGTTGCATAGTAATAAGACGTTTAGTTCACAAATTACAGTAGGGGTATTCACGGGTTGATGTGAATTGTAAGAACTCGAAAATATTTGCATTTGAACATCAATATTGCAACTTTAGTGTTGCAAATCTGTTAATATGATAACTGTTAATTAAAAGTTAAAGCGAGCAAAGAAATTCAAGAAATATATTTCCACCTTATTTCAAAATAACAAAAATTTATTCAAATTATTGTACAAACTTAGCCTTTTTAAAGTTTCATCCAGATGGCAACTATGTTTGAAAACAACCATAACATGAATAATCTGTTTAGCATCACTGCCTGTGCGTTTTCGCAAAAGATTTTAGCATTGTGTTTTCAATGGCGGATTGTGAGCGCTCTCTTTTTGAGTATATTTTTTGACAGTAGATGATTTCCCAAGCAACTGTCAATGCTACCTTGTATTATTATACCATGGCAGTGCGTAATTCAAGAAGATTTGCAAAATGGCTTCCAATGTGTTTGTGATTGGAATGATGCGAAATTTCGCAATCTTGCATTTTTGCATAGTTGAAACTCCGTTTCGCATCAATCCGTGAATACCCCTATTATTTTTAAACACATTTGCGTTTTTTTCACTTAGGGCGCCTTTTATGGGTTGATGTTCATTTAATTGATGGCCTATTTGATTCTGAAATGTAGTATTACTCCATGTTTCATCCATTGTTGCATAGTTTGGCTAGCAAGATGCTTTTTATATCTTTACTATACAAGGTGGGACAAATGCAAGTTTTTAAAAAAAAATGCCTTAAAATTAACAGAATTACACTTTTTCCAAGTATTATGGCTTTATTAGTAAGAGCAAACACTCCCATTAATTATGGAACACAACCTCGTTCAAGTGGCTGCCTCGGCTGGCTTCCCAGTAGCGCATTCTGTCACTCCCATTTTCCAAGACCTTGTTGATGGTTTGGGGCTTTTTTTTAATATTTTTCGTACAGGAAGCATCGAAAGCCTCTGGCAGTGTGAGGATTTAACCCACTAAACCTGCATGCTGTCAGAACGGCTTGCCCTCCTGGGACACCGATGTAGTTCTACTTCAGGAAGGCCGTCGTGAGCACTTAGCTCAATCGTCTGTGATTGTCTCCGTTATGTCTTGGTTGTCACCTCTGTGAGGATTTTCAACTATGGAATCAAGAGAAGGTATATATGTGGTGTGATTCGTCAGCTGTTGGCTTTCTTGTGCTAACAATTTGTCACGATCAGCCCGTTCAAGCATTCTCAAAGTATGCATCTTTTTTTTTTGCGAAAGTGCACACTGCAATCCAATTACTTTTGGATTGGCACATCGTCGGTATCAGGTTGTCAACAGCAATTTGTACCCCCATGATCTCTTCTCTGCCCATTCTGCCCTAAAGCGGGGACAGACGATAATTACGTGCTTTGCGTCTTCGGATATGTCAGGACATTCTGGGCAGTTAGGATCGCCTATAATGTGGAACCTGTTTAGGTACTGGCGGAAACATCTGTGGTTGGTGAATACTTGTGTCATATAGTTGTCCAGCGAACCATGTTTACGCAACAGCCAATCGTGGATATACGGTATAAGTTGGTACGTCCATCTAGCATTGTTAGCTCGCTCCCAACGCGATTACCATTCCTCAATAGAGCGAGCGTGCTACCGCTGCCTATCTTCACTCGTGGGTTTGATCTCTTGCTGAGAATACAGCCGTCTCATCTCCGACGCCCGGATATCAACTGAAATCTTACCAGCAATGACCCCGATGGCTATGTCTGAGACCGTCCTGCAGGCACATGATACTCTCAACGCACTTAGTCTGTTGACCCTTCTCAGTGGTTCAATGGCTGTGTTTGTTGCATCTGCCCATATTGGTGACGCATATAGCAGCACGGCATCTACCACAGTTGACCTTAAGAGTCTTCTTTTTCCTTGAACACCACCAATATTGGGTAATATGCGCGTAAGTTCACCGTTGATAGCTCTCGCCTTATTTGCCGCTGCCAGCAAATGCGCATTAAAGCTCAGACGCTGGTCTATGATGACCCCGAGATAGTTAATGTGAGGCTAGGATGTTATATCATAGCCCCCGACATTGATGATTAACTGCTCATGCTTATTTTTTGGGGTAACAAGTACCAGTTCCGTTTTATTCGCTGCCAGTTCTAGGCCAGCATTTAGAAACCAGCGTCTCAAGCGTGCGATTGCATTGTTGCAGGCTATGGAGAGCTCATCGGTACGCTTGGTGACCGCCACTAAGGCAATGTCGTCATCATAGCCAATCGACGTCGTTTTGGTTGGCATTTTGATCCTTAGTACGCCGTCATACATTGCGTTCCACAATGTCGGCCCTAGGACAGATCCTTGCGGTACGCCTCCTGTAACTTTGTGTTGTGCTGGTCCTTGCTCTGTGTCATAGTACAGCACTCTTTCGCGGAAGTAGTCGCGGATGATGCGCAGCAGGTAGTTTGGTGTATCGATACCAACTAGTGCCTGGATTATTCGCTCCCAGTTTGCAGAATGAAAGGCATTTCGCACATGAAGTGTGACAATGGCTCAGTATCTAGTTTCGGGCAGTAGCTCACGAATTGAAAATGGCCTTAAGAGTTTGAATCGTTTCTGTATTGTTGGCATAACATCGGTCTTTCACGGTTCTCCACAAAAAAAAAGTGCAAAGACGTCAAATCGCAGCTCCGAGGCGGCTAATACGATAATAACATGATTTGGGAATTTGGTGCGCAAAAGATCGATTGTGGCATGGGCTGTGTGGCATGGCGCGCCATCCTGCATAAACCAGAGGTCGTTCAAATCCATATCTCCAATTTCAGTAAAAAAAAGTCTGCTAACATGGCTCTGTAACACCCACCGTTGACCGAAACATTGTTCCCAACCTCATTTTCGAAGAAAAATGGTCCAATGATGCCACCACTCCACAATTCCCACCAAACTGTCGATCTCTGTGGATGCATCGGCTTCTCGACAATAACGTGCGGGTTTTCCGAGTCCCAGATACGGCAAATTTTTTTTGTTAACGTTGCCACCGAGATGAAAATGCGCCTCGTCAGAAAAGATGATTTTTCGTCCTTTTCAAATAACGCACTGTTTGGGCTACACATCACTCACTTTGGAAATAAGTTTCCAATATTTCCTAACGTTTGCCAAGCGTAAAGCGACTTCTTTCCGAATTTCTTTCCGCGGAGGTATGATACTGACTTTATGTCACGATTTCGAGCGGAGAACAACTGTCAGTGTCAAGATAACCTATGATTTTAAAAAACCACTGGATAGCCCACCCTATATATGGTTCTTATATACTCAGAATTTTTAAATATTTAATAGCGTGGAAGTTCTTCGCTAAGAAACTGGCTTAACTACCCGATTCCAACAAAACAGTCAGCGGTGGCATGCATCTAAGATCAATAGTTTTGTCCTGAAATGAATGTTTCAGTGAAAAATTGTATCAATTTCTTGCAAACAGTTCGTTTGTTAATTGGCTTCGATGCTGTCTTTGCTTGTAGCGCACATAATGTTGCTTTACGTTAGCCACAAAATGCAGCTCACTGTTGTAGCGTGTCGTTTCGAAGCCTAATGTTGACTATTTGTGGTTTTGTTTTAACTCATACATTTATTTCTTTATTTCAATTAAAATTTAATAAATGGAAACAAAAGTGTTGAATGCAATTAATAAGTAAATAAAATTTTATATTTTGACACAAGTATTAAGTGTTTACATGGGTTTATTGTTTTTTTTGGTACACAGTAAAGCGTAATAAATTTCGTTCTTGACGGGAGTCCCCAGACAGCACCACTTTTTTTTAATTTCTCCACCATACCTAAATGGTAATTAAATAAAAGTTAAAACAGCGCAAAAGTTAACCGTTCGTCTAAGACCAGCTGATTATGTATGACAACTTCGGGATGGCAAAGTTTCAATAAAGTACTCAAACATCCAACAACAATGAACAACAACAACAACAAATAAACATTTTTGTGTCAACGCTTTCATTCGAAATCCATTTAAACTCGGCACCAAGTGCGCACAAAATCAGCTCAGCTGCATTTACGCCCTCAACTGGTGAACTGAACCCAACTTTAACTTGGTAACGAAAAGCATTAGCATAACTAATGCGAGTTGACAGTTGCACTCAGACGCCTAAAGGCATGGTGAATGGAGCTCAAAGCTGGGATAAACCAGTATAACCGCGGTTGGAGAGGAAGTGAAGTGAAGGGCAACGCAGCAGGCCTAGGACACTTCTAAGCGATGCTATGGTTGGCGTTTTAACGGCTGCATAAATTTTGCTCAAAATATTATAAAGTTTTCACCACACTTTACCATACCCCAACCCACCACCACCCAATACAACCAGCTGCTAACACGACTCTGCAGGGCAGGGATCCTCTAACGACGTCAAGAATGTCAAAAAAGAAAGAGAGAAAGGCTACAAAACAATAACAACTTCAAGCTGCCACCGTCTGCCGAGCATAATCAAGAAAAACTTTTCAATTTCTTATCTTGCCTGGCATGTTTTGAGGCCTCTCCTAGACCTTTCGTTGTGCATCTAGGGGCAGGCAGCAAAATTGCGCCTATTGCGAAAACTTTAGCGAAAGTTGTGACTGAAAGAATTGATAGTTGGATGAAATGTAGTAGAATGAAGTTAATGGTGGGAAAAAAAGCTCGAAGAATGCTTGGTTGCATGCTTGTCTGTAGCTACCAACAAGCTCACCACTTGCGACAACAACTGTCGCTGGAGTATTGAACAATTTGTGCTCAGCCAGACAAGTGCATGTGGCATGCCTCGAGCACACTTGGCTGGTGTGGTGGCCCGCTTCTTCCGCGACTCCTACTAAACTCTGACAATTTTTATCGGCGCTGATGTCTGCTGCAATAGCTCAACGTTGTTGATGTCGATGGATGATGAGCATAATGATGATGTTATTGGCAGCACCGCTTCATGTTGTGCCGCTTCCTTCTTAGCCTGCATTGAAGCATAATAATTTTTCTTTTATTTTTTCAATGAATTCCGTTTTTCGCTTGTCTTCCGCTTTTATTTTTGCTTGATTCTCGTTCTTGTCACGATTGATCGAAAATATAAGTTGCACAATAATTTGATTTTGTGTCCCGAGGCAGGCGCTGCACACTATATATGCAGCTCTTTGACTGCAGCTCACGTTCTCCAGGCTTCATTTTGCTTTTCTCTATTTTTAGTTCTTTTTTTTTCTCACAACGTCTCACATTTGTTGGTTCTTCCGCACAGTGAGTCTGTGAGTCTTGGAGTGTACTGTCTGTCAGGCTGTCTGTCTTTCGGCTTATCTGTTTATTTGACTGCTCGGTTGTATGGACGTGAACTTTCGGCTTGTTTGCTTGGTATATATTTTAGTTTGTTGTCAGCCGGATGCATCAGCGACTATATTTATTCTGACATTAAAGAATATTTTTCAGCAAACTTTGCCGAAATTTATTCAAATATTTTGCCTGCCTTATTTAGAGAATTATGTGATAAGTGGAACGTGCTACTTTTTTAAAGCAATTTACGAATAGGAAGACTTGAAAATATGGTAACGAAGGGGGAATCCTTAAAGGGCCTCACTTCATAATAATATATTACCGTAAAGAAGTATGAGGAAGATGATTTGAATTTGGAGAGACTTCTACCCAGTGCAAAAGTTGGGCCTAGCGAAGAGTTCGACTGAAAATTAGAAGAGACAATCAAAAAGAACAATCGACTCTGAAATCCCGAGTGTGAAATGCATTGTGTCTTTTATCAATCCCCAGAGAAGAATTGGAACGTGCTGCTGTGAAGTATAAACTTTAATCAACTGTAAACAAATTCTGAATACAATATGTCGAACTTCTTACGTTACTTTTGGGTTTCTCGGGTAATATGACACCGAATGAAAGAAGATATTGATCGGGACACATTCGGGGTAACTTCAGATAGGGCCAATTCAGAAGTTTCCATTTCGATAGGAACAGTCAAACTTCTGTAATCACGCAATTCAAAAGTCTGAAACCCTTGAAGAAGCAAGGAGTAAAAATTAAACTCTCATCTAGAAGGAGTCCCCTTTCTGTAAGGAGGGACAATGCGCTATCGACAAATGACCTCTTGACTAGGTATATCTCATCCAGAATTCTGTAGAAACCATCAAACATCTACCAAGCGAATTCTCTAAACTCCAACTCCAATGTTGATTTCTCCATATGGAAAGCAGACTTCACAGAAAACTGCAGGAGCTTATTGATATATGTACCTGCTTAGATTCATTCGGACACCAGCTATTTTAGTAAACATTGTTCCAACTGATTTAGGTAAATTTCTGGATTAGGTAACGATCGACTCACAAATATAGATATTCACAATGTGGCAATAGGTGTAGATATTCTTGGCTAAAACCTCAACTTGCATCTCCCTTCCTTTATACGTAATATTTTTATTCATAAGTCTGACAGTAATCAAAAGCGAATGTTTTGAAGATATCCTAATTCAAACACCCAGCGAAATAATTATAAAGACAATCGTTTTTTCTTTTACTAAATTTATAAACTTTATAATGGGGCCATTATATGTAAACAAATTATTGGGTTATTAACTGCTCAAGTTATTTCATGTGTACACGTTTGATCACTCTCATGGTTGAGAGTGTTAAAAAAAAGGAAAAACATTTTTTACTATTTGCGGAGCGAAATAATTGTAAAGGCTGTACACAATTTTGCATTTTATTTGAATTGTAGTGAACGCAGAAGCAAAGAAGAGTAAGTAAACTTTAATTTGACTTTTTTTTTAGTAATAACCTTAATTTCAAGTACAATACGTTTAATTTTTACAGAATGTCACATAGAAAACCATTGACAGAAATAGAAAGAGGAAAAATCGAAGCTTACCATGCTCAAGGAATGTCCAACCGTGAAAATGCGATACAATTGAAAAGGTCAAGTTGTGTCATTGACAATTTTATACATGAGACTGACCAGTAAAAGACCGCTAAATGATCAGGAAGAACTCCACTGATCAATGACATAAATAAAAGGGAAATTAAAAGACTTTCTTTTAAGGATAATTTAAGCGCAAAGGAAATAATTGGTAAAATGAACTTGAAAGTCGGTGTACGTCGTGTACAACAAATACTGAAACGAGATTTGGGACTCTCATTTAAAAAAAAACATGTGGTAAGCCGGCGCTCTTGCAAAGGCACAAATTGACCAGCTTTCGATTTGCGGAAAAGTACAGATTTTGGGATGAAGAATGGAAGTCGGTCATATTTTTTGATAAAAACAAAGTTTAATTTGGATGGACCAGACGGCTCAGACAAATATTAGCGTTGCAAAGGTGCTCTCAAAGTAAAGCGTCAGTGGCGAAACTTTGCTGGAGATTCCCTCATGGTTTGGGTAGGTATGGGCTATAAAGTAACAACTCCCATTTGCTTCGTTAGCACCACAATGGACTCGATGTATTATATACAACTGTGCGATGAAGTTCTTGTATACTTTGAAGAAGATATTTCTACCGAAGAATATATTTTCCAACAGGACAATGTAGAAACTGCTCTCGGAAAACAACAGAGCTCCTGGAGTCTAGGGATATACCAACTCTCGACTGGCCTGAACTTAGTCCTGATCTAAACCCTATCGCGAACTTGTGGTCCATACTATCAACCAAATTTTTCTATCATGGCCGTCAATTTAAGGACCTAAAGGAGCTGCAAATGGCAATTTAAGAAGAGTGGAAGAAAATTAATCCGATGCATATTCATATTTTCATAAACTCAATACCAAGGCATCTGGAAGAAGATATCAAAACAATGGAGGTCATACTCCTTATTCAAATTATTTTTAAGTAATAAGTTAATTAAATTCAGAAAAAAATGTAAATATCTGGAATATATGAATTGCATTGTCTTATATTTAAATTAATTGAATCGCTGGGTGTATTTGATATCAATTCGAGCTTGTATTTTTAAAAAAATTAAATTTTAAAAGTAGGGGAAATGGGATAAGATCCATGCTTGCAGTTGACTATTTGAAAATTTCAAAGAAATTAATCAAATAACTTTATATTTTGCACATTAGTCACTTTCCTTAATTCCTCCCATAGAAAGAGTCTTTTATTAAATAGACTGGTTCGGACTTGTAACGACTTCCTGATTCCCAGGATCTATAGCTGGGATAGATCAGCGATTGTCCAGGGTCGTACAATTATTTATAGGTTTAAGACCCTAATTTGGTTTTATATTTATGTTTATTGATCCTCTCTTGCAAACGTTCAGTTTGAGCTTATATAAACTTAGAATATAATTTTACTCTTGGATCCTGGATTCCTGGTTCGGAGTATTCGCTGTAGTTCCCCTATGTCTTCAATGCCTTCGCTATCCCTTCATGACACCGTCACGTGCGGATTTCTAGTACGACTGAAGGTAGTCTTTGCCTAAAGGTTACAGCTGTGAAAGACTGAGAATTCTACATACTTCATCGGCGCATACTCGAACTTCGATAAGCAAGCGAATACTCACGTCATTGCATCTTTCTTGAAGGACAAAAGGCGGTTTTCTGCTCCGTGCTCTGCCGTCGTCTCTGCTGACGTCCCTGTTGACAGTGCTGTTGATATTCTTGATTTTGCTGACGTTTCTGCAACAACTTTCGACTTTTAATTCGCGGTGCACTTAAGATGTTGACTCGTTCTTTAATATTCACCAACTGTCCAAATTCTTTCGATGTTCCGCTTTTTATACCCTCGGTACTTGCGTATGTTTGTTCTCTTGTTGCTAGAGCAAGCAACGCGTGGCCTACGTGACTACTTGTACGTTGTTGTTGCTTGCGTTTTTCCATTTGCTTCGCTTTGAGTAAGCAACGCCGCGTGGCCTACGTGATTACTTGTAAGTTGTTGTTGCTTGTGTTTTTCCATTTGCTCGATCATCCGATTGTCCCGTTGCAAAAAATAAATCTTACAGGGTGCTCCCTCACATGAAAAAGATTAAATTTGGATTTAAGTAAAATTCAATTTTCTTTATTAATTCAGGCAACGTAAGCATATATTGAAAAATTATTTAAGTAAAAAAAATTTTTAATATACTACGTTTTTAAATCGAACTAAAAAGTATAAAATAAATTCTGCTAGAGTCGGGCTTTTTGTACTCATAAAAACGTGGGATGCTATAGGGAATATTAAGCAATTAGAAAACCTTGGTTCAGAAAGCATTTGTCCACTAACATATTCAAAGTTTAATTGCTAACAAATAATTTCTCAATAATTCATCAAAGATAGACATAGATAGGATAATTTTTAACAAAAAAACTCATATTTTCAGCCTTGATTACTTCGATAACATTAAAATTAAAGAATTCTGAGACCCAAGTCTTACTGGATTGAACGCGATAGATGTCTGCAAACTTGAATCTGCCTTCCATGCAAGGTCTTTTATCCTGGCAGTCAAGGGACCTGAGTTAAGAAATCATTTGTTCACTAACGTATTAGAATTGTTAACAACACTCCTTACTAATCTCTATAGCATGCGCCCCACGTTTTTATGAGAACAAAAAGCCCGACTCTAGCAGAAATTATTTTATACTTTTTAGTTCGATTTAAAAACGTGGTATATTAAAAATTTTTTTTACTTAAATAATTATTTTCTGGTTTTTAGTCTTTCTCCACTTTTTTTTTACCCTCAGTGGTGAATTTCAATTTGTTTCATAAAAAAAAATAACAAACATTCATTCACATTGTTGAGGCTCGAACTCACTACCTAGCATATAATAAGGCGATCGATTTTCGCTCTCAGCTACAGAACTTACACTGAAAGATATTCTAAATAGCAATAAATTAAACTACTTTTTAAAAATAACTAAAAAATTTTATTTCAACTACTTTTTTACAATTTTTTTTTTCACCCTCAGTGGTGTATTTTAAAAAATTTGAATTTGTTTAATAAAAAAAAAAACAAAAATTTCATTCACATGGCTGAGGCTCGAACTCATTACCTAGCGTTTAATAAGGCGATCACAGAAGCGTTTAATAGCGTTTAATAAGAACTAACAGAAAAATGTACTCTAAATGAGGTAATAAATTCACTTCAGTTGTGAATTTTTGAAATTTGAAAATGTCAATGAGCTTTTCAATTGTTTTGTTTGATTTTTAATATGTATGAATGTATGTATCAAATAATTTCGCATTTTAGCCAAACAAATAAACACACAGACAAACAAATTAGATAATATTGTGTTGTCATCCAGTTCTGAGCTCCATTTTAAGTTTCAGAACTCTAGCTCATCGGGAAGTTGGTTAAAAATGGATTCCAAGATTTGTACGGGACAGACAAATGAAGTGAAGCTAAAAAAACGTTTTAAAAAATATAAAAAAATATCATTCTCAGAAAAAAAAAAAAAAAAAATAAAGATAAGTGAAATAAAACGTAACTTTGCCACGTCAAAAGGATATTAACATGTCTGATAAATTTGTCATTTGGAAGAAATTTGTCATCACAGACTCTAAAAAGTCTTATACGCGGTTAAGGGGGCAGTTAAATTTTGACTTAAGCAGAGATAATTATTTTCCTATTAACCCATTAATATCGGAACATGATCGGATCGCACAATTTTGATGATATTTTAAAATGTGTACCGGGGGCACCGTAGAAGTTGATAGAAAAAAACTTTACCTGAGCATACAGCTGAGATATGAGATATGGGTATTTAAATATCCAACAGTCATTTGTTGCTGCGAGGTGGCAGCATTTAATAAATGTCATTATTTTTCTTACTTCACACATTCATTCTTTCATTCAAAAACATCAGCATTTAGTTGATTGCTTAATTTTTTATAAATACTTGTGTTAAATACAAAGGAGCTCTGACTCAAACAGCCTGTGTTAATGGAATATTTGAGTTCAAAATGATTCGTCTACAGAAAGTTCTTACTGCTACCGAGCTGCAAGCTGTTTTAGATGGTTGATCCGATGAAGATAATGGGGGGGAAAAGAATTTTGATGAACTCGCAGACGCGGTTGATATGATCATAACTCCACTCTAATGGGGATGAGGAATTGAATGAACATGTTTAATTGTTGCGCAAGCTGCATCGTGAGTTTGCCGGACACTTCGGAATGGAATGTGTTTACGCTGATGGCAACGAACACATACCATCGCACGCTGAAAATAATGATACGGATGCCGTAAATGAACTCGGAGAAGAAGATTATATGCCGATGGCTTCAACATCTAGTGGCCGTGGCTGCAAATAAACTCCGAAAACAAAGAAGAATTAAACCAAAATGGTCTAAGAGGCAATATTATAAATTCGATAAGATTCCATTCGATGATACGGCCACATCATACAAAGCGGTGCATGATCAGATTGGTGGCATGAAACCTGTTTGGGAAATTTTTATCGTTGAGGAAGTCTTGAGCCTGTTGGTCACTTCCACCAACGAATATGCTGCCACTTACAACTGTCCATCATTTATAACATCAATAGGTGAAATAAATAGTCTGAGCAAGCACAGAACCAACTTCAAGTAGAGCTGACTCATAGATAAATATTGATGCAAAATGATGAAAATTCTGCCTTCTGACATCTTAAGGTCAGAATTCTCACTTGCGATCGGCCTACATTGTTTCATGAACTTTTTTGTTTTCTAGAATTCTGCCGAATTATTGACCAAACTGTTCGGCTCTCTTTTGGATTCTTGACCGGACGACAATGACGCTCGGACTCATTGAACCAGCGTTTTAGAGTAGCTGGGTGTGGAGCTTAATCACCAAAAGTCGAACTAAGTTGATTGATGCATTCTTTTCTTGTTAATTCACGTAGAAAATCGTAACAAATCATCACACGAAAATGTTCACGTGTTAATCCATTTTTTTTTTTTTGTTTTTTGTTTTTGCTGTAATACAATTTTCAAATCACTGTAAACAACACAAAAAATCAAAACGTTGTGAGCATGACAACAACAATTATGCAAGGTAGGAGTGACAACTGGCAATTTTCTCACAAGTGTCTTGCACCGACTGTCATTTGCCTGCATATTTTACTTTTTTTTATATATTTTTCGTCCTCAAATTCATACTATCTTTGACAGTTGGTGCAAGACGAAAAAACTGTCACTCCTACCTTGTATAATTGTATCATGGTTGTGAGTAGGTTTATGCTAGAAAATGTTAAATTTACTAATGGTACTGTCAAAATTCATCTGGCAATGCTTAGTGCTGCCAAGGCGCAAGACTAAAAAGGTAACCATCAAGAATAAGGAGAAGGAAAAAGATACGCTGTCATGTCAAAACCTACAGACTGAAAATTTATAAAGTACAGTGGGGGTGGGGGGTAACTGGGCTGTGCTTTACTGAGTTTTAATTGTTTTAAGCACCAAGTTATAGAATAAACTGATGTGTTGATAATAATGCGAGCTTCGCCGTAAGGTAAATAGACACTTCACACGTTGTATATTAAAATTGAAAAATTAAAAAATAAATCTCCAGAATATTTTTATTTCTAACCACTTTGAGGATTACGAATATAAATTTAGCTTCGGTTTATCTGCTTTGTACAGCACTCTCGGCGAGTGGAATTTAAATCGGTATTTCCTCTTGGGGAAAATCTTTTATTTGATTAAAAAATGTGGTATTTGCATTCCATGAAATTCTAGCTAATAAAATAAAACTTTTTATCTCCATCATGCAATAACTAAGTATATTATAGCCATGTTACCATAGAGTTAAAGCTCAAAATCATCAGGTGTAATCATTAGCACATACATATGTATGTACATACGAATCCATCATGCGTGAGAAATAGGAAATAAAGCCAAACATGCATTACATGCATGTGTTTTAGCTTAAAAACCATGACGTTACGGTAACCCGGAGGCCATAACTGAGTAGCTGTTGTTATTTCCTCTTTCTAGTTGTTGATTTTGTTATATTGGAGTGCCTACATCTAATTTTATATGTATGAGTTCAAATCATAAGGTGTTTCCTGTATTAGTAGGAACACAGAACGTGATCCATTAAAGCTTTATCATAGACATTAAACCGTCAAACATATATTTGTGTATTTTTGTGTGCACGTGTGTAAATTGAGATATATTTAAATTAAATTGATATTAATTTTAATCTTTTTCTTTTTGCAGTTTTCACAAAGCTGAAATTCAACGAAATGGTGAGTAAAAATATATTTCACAGGAACCTATTTTTTTATGAAAACGTGTGTTTAAAGTGAAATAAGTTAAAGAGGCTAAGAGGATAAGCGTGTCAAAATACAATGAAATTAAATAGAACATGAAATGAGTTTAATGGCGGTCTAATATACATATGTACGTGTGTGTTATCATCACCCATTCTAGTTAAGAGCCTCAAAGTTTGAAAGACTCCAGAAATTCTTATGAATAAACTAATTAAAGGCAGACAATCCCAAAATATAAGTGTTTGAAATTTAAGGAACGTGTTGAATTTCAAATGAATTAGAAAATTAATCAAAAAATTCAAATGAAAATGATTTCAGGGTTAAAATTTTCTTCATACAAGTCTTTGTTTTTAAACTTTATGTTCAAGATGCCTTGGGTTGTGTAAACAAAAAAAAACAAAAAAAAAAAAAAAAACGTAAAGAGGGTCAGTCGAGAATATAATTTAAAAAAAGTTCAGGTAGAAGGGTCGGACGATATGATAACCTTTAAAATCAGAATAAACGCCATATCCCGGAAACCAAGCAAGATAGGCCAAAAATAATACCAGGACCCACAGGTAAAAGGCTCGGACTTTGAAAAATTATGAAAAACGCCATATCTTGAAAACGAACCTAGGGGGGCCAAAAATATGGTTTTTGCGACGCATGTACGTGTATTGATGTCGGTCGATATTAAACCAATAAAAAAAAAAAAAAAAAAATTCAAAAGATGGAATATGCATAGTTGTACTTTATATTCTACTTCAGTGTATTTAAGTGCATATCAAAAAATCTTCGTTCAAAACTGCTTATTTTGAAATCTGATAACGAAAGAGACGAAGTAGTTGAATATGGTAGATGGTTTACAAGTAATTTTTCTTATGCTTGATCACTGTACAATAGTCAACTTTAATATTATTGATATAAAGTGACACCCTATTAATAGTCGTAATCTGAAAATTATATCTGAGCACCTTAGCAAGTATATTAAAATTGCTTTTTTCCATGAAGTTCAAAACAATATAAATTGCTTTTAATTTTTGAGGATTTTATGATAATTAAATGTTATAGAACGAAAAAGGACGAATATCACAAACCGATGCATATTTAATCTGGGAACGATCAAGGTTGATAAATAAAGCTTTTGAGGTTAGAAAAAAAACGAAGCGTACGGTTAGAAAAAGATGAAAATTAACGATAAATTCATGGTAACAAGTATAGGCTTTTTGAATAATAGTTTAAATCAAGATGATATAAGGTTCATTTCATAATCATAAGACACTTTAAAAATTGAACATCTACATTTATGAAGGGTCTTTCAACAAGAGGTGTCATTTTAAATTTCGCACCATTTTTTTAGGTGGCAATATACAACTGTCATTTGATGGCGTTTGACAAAGAAAACCTAAGAGATTTTCAGATATGGATCAATAAATACTCGTTCAATGCTATGAAGTAGTGGAAATTCACAAAACGATGAAAATGTCGCGAGCACGATTTGTAAAGTTCGTACTTTTTTTGGCTATTCAAGCACCTTTTCCACAATTATTGTGAAATAAATCGATAAATTCGAACGTTTCGTACAAATTAGTGATCTAAAAACCCCAACTAGTGCTCGAGTGCGGTTTTTGGAGTGGCAGTGTCATTGGGCTATACTTTTTCCGCTACTGAATGATGTTGATTGGCTTTATTTGGCCTAAAATTGATGCAATAGACGAAAACGACGTTTATTTTCAGCAAGACGGCGCCACATGACATACAGCTACTGAAGCTATGGCTGTATTGCGTGAAACATTTTCGGGACGGGTGATTTCTTGAAATGTAGACTTTGGTTGGTCACCGAGATCGTGCATCTTAGCACCATTAGACTTTTTTCTTTGGGGCTACGTTAGAGATAATGGGCGCGTTCTGCAGAACTAATCGCTTACTGAGCGATTAGTGAGCGCTCTTCACTAAGCGATCAATTCTGCTGAACGCTGAGCTATTAAAAACGCATTCAGTTGATTAGAGTTCTGAGGCATATTCAAGAATATGAGTTTGAACTCCATCTTCCACAAAATATTGCATTAAAAAGTATTTAATATAATTTTTTTTCCATTTATATTTTTTTTTTTCAAATAGTTGACAAGAAAAATCAGCTGTATTTAGGATAAGTGAGCGCAAGTAGCATTAAAATTTTTCGCTCCCAAAAATGGCGAGCGCTTCCTAAACATGTTGCATGTAGCAGCTCGTTCAGCAGACTTAATGTCAACAGTTGTGAAACAGAACGCAGCCAATGTCTTCGGCAATGCTCCAGCAAATATTCAAGCATTTAAAGACAATATTGGAGCTATTTTTCGAGAGATACAGCCGCAATTATGCCAAAATGTGATGAAAAACTTTCTCAAAAGAATCGACATTAAGCAGATATTGTATTTCGTTACTGACCTCAGTGTTTGTACTTTGGATTAAAATAAAATTATAAGCTTTTTTCACAAAATATTGTTTTTCTTTATTATATTTTAAACGACACCACTTTTTGAAACATCCATGTATGGCTGAAACTATGGCTCTATTGCGTGTCGAACTACTGGGCCGATTGAGCGGAGATTTTATCAATCGATTTTTTCGAATACGAGATGGTTTAGGGGAAAAAATTTGCCATAGCCCCCCCTCACAGCCCACAAATCAATAAAATTTCTATATTTCAGACGGTTGTGATAATATTAGACTAAAATTTGGTAATTTAGATCGTATGTTTACTGTCGAAAACTACTAAAATGAGTAACCACACTGTCATGGTTACTGTCAGTTACAACACTAAAAATGGGCGTGGTCGCACCATAGCTTTACGCACTTATAACTGATACTTATTATAATTGCGGAATTGTAAACGCTTTGATAGTAAAATACCATTCTTTCTTTGTTGGGTATATTGGACCAAACGGCAGTCATTGTATAAGAAAGAAGCGAACAGGGGAAAAAATCGCGTGCGGAAAAGCTTTTCGCCAAAGCTTTTAATATTTAAATTAATCTTATATATTACTACGCAAACATCGAATGTTGTCGTACGCTTTTTAAAAAAAGAAATAAATAAACTGGCCATTTCAACCCTTGAAAGGACTTTGACCGAATTTCTTATGATCAAATTGTGTTGTACGCGTTATTAAATGTTTGTACACAATTGATCGAGAAATAGTACTTACATATATCATTCGAAGGATACTGTGTCGAAAAATAAAAGTAAAAAAATGAAATATTTTATGTCATAATTGCACTCCAATATATATATATCAATTTTATATCCATGGGTGTACTTTGAATTTCTCTCCCTTTCAAGTTTTGCAAACAATTGTTGCTGCTCTCTCTATATCTCTCTCTCTTTGCATATCGCATTCCACATTATTGTGCTAAACAAACATTGTTACTGTGTGACATTGTTGGCGTTGTTGTTTTTTCTTAATTTCTCTCTCTTCGATAGACAAAAATATACAAAATATTCATGCTGTCATGAGACCGCGGAGAGAGCCGCTACAAGATGCAAAATGCATCAATCATTCAAATGGAGTTGCATAAAAGTATTGCTTGGAGTGTATATGTGGCACGATAAATGTGATAAAACAAAAATTAACCTGCTAGCGGCCGGCATTTCAGAATGTCCAAAAGTGATACTTTGCAAAATTTTTTCCATATAAAAAGTTCCCAATGAACTAGCAATGTGGGCCGACCTTGAGGTGATGCCTCATCCCGGCCGCGAGGGATTTGGGAGTATGCACGTTGATTTTTTTTGGGCCGAATATTGGCTTTTTTCACACCAAACTTGGTATATAGGTAGGCTTGCAATAATTTTTTGAAAACAAGTCCGGACACTTTTTGAGTTCTTTTTTTGTGGAGGGGGGGGGGGGGGGGTATGAGTTAATGACATCCAAAATTTTACTTTACTTGTACAATTCATGTTTTTTTACGATAAGAAAAAAACTTGCTTGCAGCAAGAATTCTTAACTTAATTATGTAAGAAGCTGTTGATTTTTTCTTATCTTCTTTGATACCTTTGATGCTTTCAAATTAGTAGGAATATAAAACAATTAGGAAGTATGTAATTAATTTATATTAACCCTAGAACTGTATTGTGGGGTGAAAAAGCACCCCAGACTGGCTTAAATCTCGCGCCAGACACAAACGCCTTTCGTTTACGGCCCGGGACCGTAACCATAATTCTGTTTCAACGTCTGAGAGTAGTGGGAGCATGCTCGCGGCATCCGTACCACGTGCTTGCTCAAGCAGTGAACATAAGAAGTGCGTCTGGGGTGCTTTTTCACCCCACGATACAGTTTGTGTATATTTTTCGTCATCTTAAAGTTTTTTTATTTTCGTGTTGTTTAAATTTGTTGGACAAGTAATGAGTGCATAGTGGCCCCACTTCACATATATTTACATATATACGCTCCCTTCAACTTGATTAGTCGCACTTGTTTTAATAACAAAAAATGCTCTGCTCTCAATATTGGTTAAAAAATAACAACAACAACTACTTGGAATAAATGCTCATTGAATGTTCTTACCAACAACAACCAAAAATGTGCACTCTCTTTAAAAAAAAACAGTACCTGCTAACAAGTATTTAAACAGATATGAAAAATATTACAATTCTTACTCGTTCATTAGATTAGACGCAGTACGAAATTAAAGTTTTCCGTGATACAAGTTAACTTTGAATGATTTTTTTTTTTTTTTTTAGCTTTGAACCAAGGATTTCAGGTGGAATACCTATTCAGTCAAATCTGCCTTGGTTCGAAATGGGGTGATAGATTGATTAGTGGATAGGAAAGGTCAATCAATTGAAACAGGTGTAGGATGTTCTAAGCGTGGTGGAAAGCCGAAGAAACATGTGAATTTGAATCAGAGGCAAGTGTTATGCCTTTACCTCAGTCAATTCAAGTTATAAGGCAATCTCATCCACAAACTTCTCTACCATCAACTACAACTTCATGTCGTAAATATTGATGAATTTTTAATTTCAGTTGATTAGAAATGAGGAGAGAAAATTTAGAAAGGTTTAAAGCGAAGGACCATGGCCTGGCCGGGAATCGAACCCGGGACCTCTGGGGTGGCAGTCAAGCACGCTACCAACTCGACTACCGAGGTCGCCAAATGATTTCAAATAAAGATGTTTTTTTCGAATTTGAACAAAATTCTTATTCATTGTAACGATCTGTGCGGTAAAAATCGTTTTTTCAAATTCTTGCTATTTGCGCACTTTGATTTCTCAAAATAAATAGCATTTTTGGAAAATTGGCCAAAACCACTATAATACCCCTTAAACATAGTATCTCTCCTTTATAACCCCGTTGGAATTACTAGATTTAGTGAAAAACTCACTGAGATATCGTAATTTTAACGAAATATAAAATTGTTCCTAGTTTTCCACGTTTTTTGTCCTTTTTGGTCAATATTCCCGGACCCTCCAAACTTTTGAACAAACAATTTAGTTCACGTGATTCTAGGTCGAAAGACGAAAAAAATGAGCCCCCATGGAACCATCAAAGGCTTTAGATACGGGCCCTTGAAAGTTGTGGTGTTTTTTCACCTCGCCATACAGGAATAGGTAAAAAAAAAAGCGATACAGTTCTAGGGTTACATGAAATATTTAAAAATTAACAAGTTCTTTAAAAAATAATAAACTTAGAATGAATATAAAACGTAACAATAACTCCACAATAAATAATTATATGAAAATAAAAATAAAATAAAAACTAAAATGAATTTTGCACTAAATGTGTATCAAATGTGGGGCTACTTAGTACAAAGTAGTACTAAAACACCTACAAAAACAAATTGCAACATTTCGCAAATCAAGAAGGGTCAAAACAAATTAATACTAATTGCAAACAACAATCGTAAATTTAACAGTTCATTAAATTATTTTATTAGTTTCTTACATAGGTTGTTTCAGCTACTTTCTTAAAGATCACTTTGTGTTCACACAAGAACTTTTTTCTAGGAAAGAGATATTATAATTATTTTTTTAATTTGTTGGGTCCAAGTCTGGACAAAACCACAAGTCCGGACAAACTCCGCACATGGTTGAAAAGTCCGGACAATCCGGACTAAATCCTGACGTATGGCAAGCCTATATATAGGGGTTTTGGGGGCGTTGATTACGAATATGCAGTCAGATTTTTGATATTCAAAATGGCGGACCCAAGATGGCGGATATTATTTAAAAAAAATATAGATTTATGCTAAACTTGATACATAACTTGAAAAAATCAATAGAATTACACCGAATATGGTGTTTTGGGGGTTTTTGAGGTCGCTGAACACGATTTTGATGTCAAATTTGCGAAATTCTAATTAGCGATTCCAAGATGGTAGACTTAATTTCAAAAAATCAACTGATTTATATCAATCTCGAAAAGCGATCATTTTCGGAGTCACTAATTACGAATTCAAATTAAAATTTGTGACATTCAGGATAGAGTTGAAATGATCTAGAATTCCCTTCGGCATTACCCAGGACTAACGACGAGGATGTAGGAATTATGTAGCCCCTTCTTTTCTTTTTTTTATATTTTTTTTATTTTTATTTTATTTTTTCAGTTTTTCTCATTTTTATTTTTTTGGGCTTTTTTATTCATTAATATTCTTCAGACATCATGGATATTGTGCATAGAATTTCTTCAGAGAAAAAAATGAAACTGATTCTGTGATTTGTCCTAAAAACTGCCGAAAGAGTTCTGTGAATATTCACTATTAGATGCCACTGTATGTACTGCCTTGAAATATTTGAAAAAATACGTGTCGTTTCATAGACGAAATTTCAAGGTACGTGAAAATAATTCAGGTGTAGTTTGACAAAAAGAGTAACGACATCTCAATATAAAGTTTGTATCTATTCAGAATAAAAGTATAAATAAAAAATATAACAGTTTTCTATGCATGAAATCTAAATATGCATAAATAACATAATAAGCTAAATAACGTGATTGAAACGAATATAGACTGTGGACAGTTAGGGTTGTTTATTATATTATATGAGTCGAAAATAGTCTAATGTAGTATGTAGTTATGACATATGTTCGAATTATGAGATTTTTTAAGTGCTATAATAGGTTCTGATTCATGATGCCAATCGGCGTCATCCCGGCCGCCTGCAGGTAAAGAATTTTTATTTGGTCTTACGACAAAATAAAAAAAAAAAAAATTGACGAAAAATGAAATTTTGCTACAAAAACAAAAAACAAAAAAAAAAAAAAAATGGTTTCCTGACCTCAATACAAAAAATGTTCGGATCCGCGACCTCGGAGACAATCCGCCTAATGCAGTCAAAATGCAACAGTAAAAAAAGCGTTGCATGGAATTATAAATCCATGACTATTGACGCTACGGTAAATTTTAACCACAGTAAAGCTGAGGTTATAACGAGTAACACAATAATTTGAACACAGATTAGGGTGTAGTATTGGACAAGGCTCAGGACAAGAATTAGGAAGATGACTTCGATAAGGACTGAGACAAGGGTAAGGACAAAGATTGATAAAAAAAAAAATTATTTGGAACAAGATTGGGAAAAGTATAAGGACAATAAATGAGACAAGGAATAGACCAAGGATTTGAACACACTAATAACAAAACAAAGATTTAGAAAAGAAGTAGGAGCAGGATTAGGAAAGAATTTGAATAAAGATAAGGTCAGGAATTTGGACATGGATTAACACAAAAGTTTGAATAGAAAGAAGGACAATTATTAGAACAAATAAATGAAATAGGATAAGAATGAAGCAAGTTTGGGAACAAATGAAAGGATAAACAAAAATAAATAACTGGCCATTTCAGCTCTTGAAAGGACTTTGACCTAGCTTCTTATGATCAATTGTGTTGTGCGTGCTATTAAGTTTGTACGCAATTGACCGAGAACCTTATCTACAGGTTTAACGCCGACTCCGAACGGCGATGAATGGAATGTTCTTATTCTCAAGAAGTTTGACATGGCATTTTGATTACTCTCTGAGGTTTGCCATTGTCTGCAGAGAGGTGGCGGCTGTAGAGAAAAATTATTTTAATTGAAATAATTTTCTGTCGATGCTGGGGTTCGAACCCGAGTTTCCAGGTTCGTTGACATAGCGGCCACGCACTTTAACCAACTACGCCACGGACGCCACTGGCGTAGGATAGGGACAAGAAAAAGGACAAGGATAAACTTATCCTTTATCCTTAGATAAACCTAAGACAGCCAACTTTAACTTTTCCAAGCTTTTTTTAATAAAATAAAAACAAAAAAACAAAAGAAAATTCATAGGCAATATTAGTTTTTTATAATTTCTCTGTAAAAAACATGCCTTTACTGGGGATTGACCACATGTCCTCTGTGATCCAAGTTCCCTTTAACAATTATTCGACCATTTCAATTGTTGAATTGTATAGGCGTAACGTATAAAGACAATTCAAAATTATTGTTCGCAAAAGTATCATTTATAATTCATTTGTGAACTTATTTCTAAACGAAATATTCACTTATGAACTCATTTATATACACAACATTACAATTTTCGATTCATTTGTGCGAATTTTTGTATGAATTGTTACAAGTGATGTTAAATGTTTGAAATAAGAGATAATTCTTTTTTTTTTTAATGGTATCTCTTTGACCCAATTCATGGAAACTCCAAGCTCAAAAATTTATATAAGAAAAAATATCAGCCACAAAACGTGCTTTAACTTTTCGCCATTCACTTTCGGTTCGATGGGATATAATCTAAGCGTTAAATAGATATAAATTTATTCAATATGTAAAATCATAACAATTGAATTTGGCTTTGCTTGTTCACAAATCCGAATCGATTTTTAAAAATCTTACGCACAAAAAACATTGTAAGAAACTCCCAAATCATTTTCAGACTCATTGGACCATTAAAGCACTTCATGTTGTTTCATTCACACCCTCATTCAACAAAGTGTTGTAAATTATTGCGTCGCAAGTCAACCGAAACAATACGAAATCAATTGATGACTCGCTCCAGAAAATTAAAAGAAAAAAAAAAAAAACACCCCCACCAAATCGACTACTCCGCCCCAATGACACTGAAGTGAGCAAACATTATGAACCATTTGTGCTCATTTAACTCATTTTTCCTGCTTAACTTTATTGTATTTGTGCTATAGTTGTGACATTTGTTCCACATAATGATTCGCTTAAGGTTGTCTTCCTATTCCTCCTGGTCTTCGGTTGTCAGCCGTAAGTTCTCATTGCTCACTCCCAGTCGTCTGTCGCAGCATGCCATGGCTTGTTTGTTTTTTTGTGATTTTGTGGCGCTGTGAGCTTCCTGTAACAATTTCCTGCAACGATAATTTCATCAAAGTTTTATTATGTTGATTATGATTGCGGCATTGATGATAACAGGGTGTTATGTGGTGGGTGGAGTGGGTGGTAGAGAATGTTGTGCTGTTATGATGTGTAATGCTATGAAGGGGGGGAGGCGGCAGGGGTGTCATTTAACGATTTCGGCAATGATAATGATTACGACTATGTCTATGATTCTATCTATTCTATCTATTGATGTTGGTGTGCTGTGAGCGATGATGACGGCAACGTGATGATGTTGTTGTTGTTAATGTTGATAATACAGCTCTTTAAAAAATCTTTCATAATCTGCAGCATAAAATCAATCAAGTGCTTGCCAGTCCATTGAGCCAATCCTGTGTGTTAGAATTTCATGGTTGGCATAAAGACCCTTGGTTGTCTATGGCTGGTCGATGAAGTTTGTCTCATGGTTGTTGCTGTTGTTGTTGTTGTTGTTGTTGTTGGAAACCATTAACTGCTTGCCAAATGTTGCGTTTAAATTGCCGCGCATTTTATTAACTTTATATTGCAAGGCAGGCAATCAAATTCGTTTTAGTATTTCTGCGTTTATTGTCTTTCTATTCTATGCCATCTATATTCTTTTTATTACCAAACGATTCTAAAAATGATTTTAATTAAACGAACTTCTGCATTCTTGGTGGCGGATTTAATGAATTGAACTTGCATGTTCTTAATTAAGTTTCGTTGATATCATAATAAAAAAAAAAACAAACCAGAAAATAAAAAATAAAATAATGCAAGCCGCCGCCTATTCAATAATATATGTATTATAAAAGCCGGAAATTTTAATTGAAATTGTGTGAATTTGGTTCTTTGGTTGTCGAATGTATTTAAAAATAAACAAAAATTATTTCCCTGGCATTTTTTATGATTTCATTCTAATTTAATACAATTTCCTCAAATTTATTTCGATCTTGATCTGCACATTTTCTACCCAACACTACTGCTTTGATAAGATTAGAGTTTATGAGATCGTATTTCGTCTCTGTTACAGTAAAAGATTGCAAGGAGTCAAATCAAGTTTAATGTCGTAACTTCTTAAGCATGCTAATACCGATTTGAGTTGAAAAAATAAAAATAAACAGAGGTAAACACTATGTTCCTATATAAAAAAATGAATAAGGGGGACGCATTGAACTCAGTCTAACATCACCTCTTTTTCAAAATGCAGAAATACGTCTTTCCTCGACACATTTGAAGTTATTATATGCAATAATATCCAAGTTTTCAGCCAAACTTACACTCTTTGATGTGAAATTAACTCAAGCGTCCCACAAGTACAAGGGTAGTCCCAGAAGTAACTGATCTAAGAAAGAAAACAAAAACTTTTGAAAAAAAATATCTTTATTTCCCTACATAGTCTCCATTTAGTTCGATACACCTCTATTTCCAGCGATGTTCAATAGCTTCGATACTCTGTTTATAGTAAGAACCGTCAACCTTCTCAAAATCGCCATCAATCGCAGACTCTACCCCTTCATTGTTGGCAAATCTTTTACCACCGATCCCTTTTTTCAATTTTTAAAACAGAAAATAGTCCAAGCAGGAAAATCTGGCAAAAAGGGTGTGGCAGGAAGCAATTCGAACTTTGACTCATTGATTTTGGCCTTCGCGAAAACGGATTTGTGCACTGGTGCACTGCCTGATAAAACAAAACTTTCTCTTTCGCCAAATGCGACCGTTTTTCTTGACTCCATCACTCAAACTCTGCAATAAGCTCCCATAACACTTGCCTTTTATTGCTTTGCCTTTCTGAAGATAATCAATGAAAACACGGTGTGACCGCCAAAAAGTTTCAGCCTAAATTCTTAAAAATTCTTTTGATTATATCGCAACATATATATGTAAAGCATATGTAAAAAATTGTTAAAAGTCAGAATACTAGAATTCCTACTTTTTAACTCCAAGAATTTTTAAAAAAAAATGGTGATTGTATTGAGAGGTCGGACTAGTCGCGGTATAATCACAAGGTGTCCCTCTCTCGGAATTTTTAATAATTTAGGCTGAAACTTTTTTAAGGATCGAATCGGTCACGCAGTGAAATTATCACACGCGCATCCTAAAATGGTCCATTATCCTCTTTAAGACCATTGTTTAAACTGTTCCTTCGTATCTGGTGTGAAGTGATGTACCCATGTTTCATCCATGGCTAAGAATCAAAGCAAAAACTCTGCTTTATTGCTGTGAAACTTCGCCAAATTCTCGATTGAAACATTCTCATGACGCCGTTTTTGTTCGATTGGGAGTAATCGCGGCACCCAACTTGCGAACATCTTTCTCATGTCTACATATTCAGTCAATATGTAATGAACAGCACTTTTTGTACAGAAATACGTATAAGTTCTGCTATCTCGAGCACTTTCAGCTTGGTCCACCAATGCGATGTGGCAGCTCGGACGACCTCGCTTAAGATCGCTACTCAATATTTTACTGTTGTCAACGAAGAACCAGACTCTCCCTGAATAAAATCTAGCTCCGCTTTCACTATTATGAACTTCGACCTTTCATATGAAGGTATCACAACGATGACCAATTTTTTCATGTTTACAAATTCACCGAGAGCGTTTCACTAACTTATGATGGCTGCCGAATAAATACTGATCAACGTAGCGTCGTCAAACTTCAAACTTAAGTTTTACAAGATTGGTACTTGTTACCACTGTCATTCTTTTCAAGCAACAACCGCCATCTATATGTCAGATCGGATACTTCTGGAATTCCTCTCTTAGCGGTATTTTGTAAAAAAAAACTCCTTAGGATAAGATACAACATACAAGGAGCTCTATAAAAGGCTGTCACATATCTAAAGTAACATTTGAATGCACTGATTTTGTTGAAATTTAAAGATAATTTTTAATTCGTTAAGATCAAAAAAGGTGCTACAATGCTCAACAAATTAAAAAATCACACGTTTTAAGAAAAACATAAAGTGAAAAACAAAAGCAAAGAACAAATTTCTGTTAAAAAGAAACTGGTGTAAAATTTTTAATAAATGTCTTAAAAACAAAGATTCAATTCTATTGAAAAAATACAGTCTATTAAGTAACAGCGTGTACGGCATTATTCGAAGTCGATAAATAGTGCAACCCTGAAATTTTATCAACAAGTAGACATAACCTCTGCCCTTGACGCACTAGTAAAAAAGTTAAATTTGTGGTCGAAACTTAAATTGTGTCATAAGCAGCGGCGACAAGGTATTTGAGAAAGTGAAAGGCTTTTGTCCAGAAGTGGGTGCAACGTTAAAGAAAATGAAAAAATTGTAGTGAGTTTGTTTTCGCGGAATCCTGGCTTAAGCTTGTGTCAAGGGCAAGCGAAATTGAGGCAAAATGGTCTAAATATATCGCACGTAACTATTCGTAACTGTCATGGATAAAGGTTCAACGATTGATAATAATATTAAATATATCGCGCTACAATATGACTCAAGCTGATTGGAGTAGGTCATCGGCCCAATGTGACATGCGATACATTGTGAGCCAAGCTGACCGAACTCGAGCTAACAAAACTATGTAATACGTTGTGACTCAAGCTGATCGAACTAGATTAGCAGTTCATTGCACCTGCAGTTCTTTACCCTTATTCATGACACCGCCTAGTCAGCGAGCTTACAAACGCTTTCGCTGGCTTAGTAATTTAAGCTATAAATATAAGTTATCTTGTTATTGTTAAGTCAGTTTTGTGCACACATTTAACAAATAAAGAATCAAACAACTGAAAACTATAACATGGCGATCCTGCCAGTCTTTGGCTAGAACTAAAAACGAGTTTAGTACGTCGAGCGGATAAACCAAAAAAATAAAATTCATAGCGGAGTAAAAGTAACTACAATCTACAGTGCGGGAAAATTTAAATAATAAAATTTAAAAAAATAAAATTTAAGTTAATAATAAACATGTTGTGAAAACTGGTGGTTACTTATCCATAAAACAATAAGCAACAGAAAGTGTAAAATATAAAAAAAGAGAAGTGAAAAATTATTTACTATGTCCTGGTGGAACAAAGTGCTAAGTGCAATTCTGATAGCAATATCAGGATATGAAGTTGGACAAGAGGTGGAGCAAAATAAGCTCGAAAAATACGTTGAAAGACACTTTCAAGTAAGTGAAACTCAACAAATACAGAACAAAAGTGATAGCAACAGCAAACAAAATACATGGCAATTAATAGCACTGTTAGCAATATTAGTGTCAATAATGATAATTTATACGTTTTTTAAAAACTATTTAAGCCGACGCGTAAGACAAATAGAAACACCGAGTGTATAAAGAAGAGAGTGCCTTAAAGCTGAAGGCCCAACACCCCCCAACGATTGGGAATGGGGGATGAAAACACCAAAATTATCAACTTCATAATATGCAATTTGCGGACATCAAACACCAGCATCTGAATCCGCATCTGAGAACGTAAAGTACCCGACTCATCGTCTGCCGTTTATTTAAGTATACTTTCTTTTTATTTTCATTTTATTGGTTAAGAATACAGGAAATGTGATTTAGAATAATTATGAAATTTGTATGTAAATTTGCACATATGATGCAATGCATTTATGAATTAATTATGATTATAAAATTCTACACCAATTATAACAAAATTTTAAAACGAAAAAAAATTAATCATGTTTATTAACTAAATAAATCCCTTATTTGAATGTTTCTATTCTTTGTTAATCAAAATCAATGTCGATTAAATGGGAGGAATTAAATGCAAAACTAAAAGAAATTAAGTTGGTTTTTGACAAATCATTTAAATGTTTGAACAAGTCAAATCTTCCCTCACAATCAACTCAAACAAAGCATATCAAGTTATTAGTACTAAAGCATAACGAAATAGCAACTCTTTTAAGTACAGTATACAAATTTTTAACCGCACAGCATAAGGTTGAAATAGAAACATTTTGCCAAACGCTTAAAACGCGATTAGAAGTTTTATTTAAGAGATTAGATATATCTGAAAAAATACCCAAATCACCAACAGAAACCATAAATGTAAACTTTAAATTTCAAGAAAAATCTGACCCTGACTCGGGATCAGAACCAGAATCAGATTTAGAAACTCCGTCAAAAACCGACGACGAAAGTATAATACCCCAAGCAGACAATTCAATGTCATCGGTTAATACAGCTAAAGAAAAAAGAAATATGACTCCAGCGGAATTTCTTGGTTTAGCATCAAAACTACTGCCAGATTTCGATGGCAGGCAAGAACATTTAGTTAAATTTCTAAACGCACTAGACCTTATAGAATCTATTAAAGGAGAACACGAATTAATAGCTATTTCGCTTATTAAAACCAAACTATCTGGCGTAGCACAAACTGCCGTAAGTAATGAAAGAACAATTTCAGCCATAAAAGCTACGTTAAAACGAGAAATCAAAAGTGAATCAGCACAATCAGCAGCTGCAAAATTGCTTAACACCAAACAAAATTTAAAAAACACAAACGAGTATGCAAAAGAAATAGAGCAATTAACATCACAATTGCAAAATGCATATCTTTCAGATGGACTTAGTCCTCAAATAGCTCAAAACTATGCTACACAAGTAGCTGTGAAATCTATCGTAAAAAACGCTCGTTCACCAGAAGTAAAACTCTTAATGAGAGCAGGAAATTTTACTAATGTCAACGAGGTAGTTACAAAATTTGTAGATCTAAATGCAGACACTGATAACGCAGTGAGCATAAACTTTATACAAAACAAATTTAACAGAGGGGGATACAACCAAAGGTATAGAGGTAGAAGAGGATATAGGAATAGAGGCAGAGGAGGTTATTACAACCAAAATTATTCTAGCTCAGATCAGAATACAAGCAATCAAAACCGTAACCGAAATTATGCGCCTCCAAACAATTACCAATATAATACCAGAAACGGTAATCGTGGTAGGCAAGCCACTAATGTACGAACTATTGAAGCCATTCCGGAAAACGAGAATGCTCCCCAGTCAGCCCAACTGGGGAACTTCTAAAGAAATTATATCCATTTGGTACGATTCTTAATATTAATCTAAAATTTAACAATTATATAATCGTAAAGACTTCCTTGAATGACTTCAAAAATACATTTTTGTTGGATACTGGCTCTGATATTTGCATTATTAAAGAAAAATTTGTTCAAAATAATTACAATACCCAAACTGATTTTATTTTAAATTTGTTAGGTATTGGTGAAGGTGTAATTTCAACAAAAGGCTGCATTGCAAATACAATTTTTTTAGACGAATTTAAAATTACACATGATTTTCATATTGTAAATAATGATTTTTCTATTCCCTGCGATGGTATTATAGGACTTGACTTCATAAAACAGAATAATTGTGCTCTAGACTATCATTGGCATCAACCAAATTATTTTATTATTAGACCAAATCCTTTGCGACCTTTTGCTTATATAGAAATTTTAGACGCACCCAAAGCAAATTCCATTACGCTCCCCGCGAGAGCTGAAGTGGTCAAGAAATTATCAATCGACTCTACGGAGAATGAATTATTAATTCCGTCTCAGGAGATAGCCAATGGCGTTTTTATTGGAAATACTATTGTTAACAAAAATAACGCTTATGTGCGCATTTTAAATACAACAGATACAAATTTATTGCTAGAAAATGTTTCAGTGGAAACTGAAAGTCTTGACTGTTATAGCGCTGTTAATTTTAACTGCTTAAATGACTCTTCTGAAAGGAAAAATATCATACTAGACAAAATTTCTCAAAATTGCCCATCTCAAGCTAAAGAAAAACTTTTGGAACTTTGTTCGTCATATACCGACATATTTGCCATTGAATCAGATAATGTGACATATAACAATTTTTATAAACAAAAATTGCGTATCAATGACAAAACCCCAGTTTACATTAAAAATTATAGAATACCCCATACGCACAAGAACGAAATAGAAAAGCAAATCACAAAAATGATAACAGACGATATAATAGAACCAGCCATTTCAGAATATAATAGTCCAATCCTGCTAGTGCCCAAAAAATCTTTACCCGGCAGCTCAGAAAAAAGATGGAGACTAGTAATTGATTATCGTCAAGTGAATAAAAAATTGGTAGCTGATAAATTCCCGTTACCAAGAATCGACGATATCTTGGATCAATTAGGAAGAGCCAAGTACTTCAGCTGTC